>JAYESA010000005.1:51380359-51957859 GCA_036927795.1 Iris macrosiphon | reverse complement strand
AGGACCCTACGGACTTGACTGTGAGAACAGGTTTTTGGCACACTCAGCTTAAGGACGTAGGCAAGTATACCTTGCCAAGTTTTACTGCTTAAATTCATTAAACTGTTGTATGTTATTTTCAATAGACTTACATATAACTGTGTGTATCCGAGATTGCCTCCGGTACCGTCAACGAATACGTTGACAAGTAGTGTATCTGACTTAGAATTTAGTAGACTTACCTACAGCTGTGAGGGTATCCTAATATCCTCCTAGACCCTAACACTTATACACGCAATATGGTTGCAATACATATTGGGATGCGAGTTTACGTACTCGATTAGCTACCGGTGCGTATGACATGCATCACGGCTTAGCACAAAATCAGGAAAATTCAGAAAAGCTATAACTTGGCATTAGTTACATTGGACGGGAAAGATAACTAGTAGGCATATGGGACACCCCCCTCCTTGTCGATATACCTTCGTATACCTTGCTCCTCGAAGATGGACGATTGCAGAGTGCTCATGTGTTTGGGGGCATATGACACATATACTAGCCAATCACGACGATTGGTGAATTAAGTTAGCATATGTCTAGCCTACACTTTCCCATACGTACTACAAGGTCTTCATATTGCATTCACATAGATGGTTAGCACACCCTGTATTTATTTATTCAGTATTTATATACATGGCATATTTTTATGTATCTTGTTATGTCCTACTGAGGACCTGGTTTCCTTCCAGATTTAGATGAGGTATTCTACCCCACAGTATATGGACCTGGACAGGAGATTAGATATGCCACTGAGGAGGAGTTAAAGGAGCTGCCATCAGAGTTGGAGTCTCATTACATAGATAGACGATACTCTAGTCTATCTTATTTTAGCACTTTTATTATCTTTTGTAGTGGATTTGTTTTCACAAGACATTATCTGATTTGTACTATGATATTTCAGACTTAGCATTATATATATTCAGCACTTATTCCCATATTCATTGATATTTTTGTGGATGAGATTAGACTTTACCTGTATTAAGCTTGTTAGTATTTTAGGACAGCGTAGCACGTTCCTTTGGGTCCATTAAATTGGGTAATCCCTTAGTGACGTATCAGCTGGCCAATGCCATGTGGCTTGGTTCCATATATTTTGGGACTGGGGCATGACATGGTTTTAGTGGTGGCCCATACAGGTCAATGTATATTGCTAGTGGTATGATAACATGCCCAGCAAGCCTGCTATAGGATAGGAATACTAGGTCTCATCCACACTGACTTTATCCTTAAATTTTTGCATCCCGCTTGATTATTATATTATTGTTTTCCTTCGTGCCTTTCTAATTATTCTATCTTCTTCAGAAATATGGACATACCCAGTGGACATGCGACTGATGGGGTTGATCAAGCAACAGACCCCTCGCTAGATGTCTAAAGGACCCCAACCACCCCAAGAGACCAATCCCCGAGAAGGATGCTGGTCTATCCGACAACCCCGTACATTCATCAAAATCCTACCCAGGAAGCTACGCCAGCCCAACAAGAAGGGCAAAATTTCCAAGCACCAACACCGCAGGCGGAGACACCTTTGCCTCCACCTCCAGCCCTTCCAGCCCTAATGCCATAACTTGAGGGACAACCTCAAATATTCCAGTTCCTCTAAGCCATGTTGCAGGCACAGTGGCAACAGACGGAGACCCTGAGGCAGAGCTTGATGACGGCTCTGGAAAGAACAACTGCCCCAGCACCAGCACCTGTCCAACCAGCTGGCACTGTCCGAGGCTTTCGCCAGATGGGCCCGAGAACCTTTTCTGGCAGCGAAACTCCGGAGGAGATCTTCGACTGGATCTCTAACACGAAAATGCTGCTAGAAGGTTCACAACTCCAACCAGACTTATGGATGACCGCCGTGAGGGCCCAACTCTTAGGCAACGCCCATCACTGGTGGAATTCCATAGAGCGCAGCGTCGGCAAGACCCAGACTTGGGAACAATTTTTGGAGTACTTCAATGCAAAGTACTTCCCAGCCACAGTCAGAAATGTCCTGTACTCCCAGTTCCTGCACCTGGAACAAGGGAATATGACCGTCGACACCTACGATGCAGAGTTCAGTCAACTGAGTCGATTCGGTGCCATTCTGATACCAAACGAGCTGGAGAAGGCCATGAGATTCCACCACGGCCTTACCTTCGAGCTCCAAAGATATACTACGATGCAGTCAAGGATCTCTTATGAAGAGGTTCTTTCAGAGATGAGAGTACAAGAAGCTATTGGCCGAGGAGCAAGACGCTCTAACCCAACTACACCAGCCAAAAATCAGCCCAGAACAGGAGGACCAATCCGTCGTCTACAAAACCAGACGCAGCAAAAGATGGGGCCTTATCAGAACAAAGAGCTTCCGACTTGTCACTATTGTGGCAAGAAGAGACATTATGTCCGGGACTGCAGAAAGAAGCAAGGACTATGCCTGATATATTTATCAGGAGGACGAGCTACCTCTTGTAACAAATATTATAGATGTGGACTCAACGGAAGTTACTCATTATACGAGTAATAATGTAGAAGATATAGAATTATCCGAAGAGAAAGACGAAGATGAAGTAGATGAAAGTGAAGATGAGGAGGAAGAGGAGGACGAGGAAGGCAAACAAGATAAATTTTTTGAAGATGATTAAAAATAAAAGATTTTGCTTATAGAATGTACTATATTTTGACTGTAGAATGTACTATTTTGATAAAGATATGTATTATATTTTGACTGTTGAATGTACTATCCATTTAGACTTATGACACCACTAGTTATTTACTGTACAATTCTATGAATGCTGTGAGATATGCATAATATTTTGACTGTAGAATGTACTATATATTTGTGTATTTCTTTATTCATCATATGTTGTTATCAGGTATGATAGGACGACGCGGAGGGTTCGGCAGGTCCCGAGGTAGACAGAGTACTCCTCTGGTACTGCCTACTATTGGTTCTGGATCATCGTCACCTAGTACTCCAGTATATCGATCAGTCACATCTCCGACTGCGACGATGTTACGTGGCATCACTCCTGGGATAAGTAGTTCCAGGCCTGATAGTACTCCCTTGTCCAGCGTTCCTCCTGCTGACAGAACCATGGAGATAGATGAGCATATGGAGGAGGTCGAGCCGACGTTGTCCCAGCATCAGCTAGATCCTCCATGCGCACCTCCGGAGGAGACGTAGACAGAGATTTGGGCCGACGGTACAAAGTAAGTCAATTAGATGGTTTAGCATCATGTATATCGTGTATTTCTTTATTCATCATATATTGACTTTTTTTATAAAAATAATTATCTCTGTATAGATATCGTCCATCGTCGGTACAAAGACGCATGGGCCTCTTTCTGAGGAACAACTATGGGGGCCCTTGGATCAACTACTTCTGAAGCTCCGGAGGAGAGGAAGGCGTTCTGGTTTACGCACTTCAAGGTAAAAGTATATTATATAAATCCTCTAATTTATGCATATTATATAACTTACTAAATTATTTATTGTAGCAAATGTATTTCTATCTTCCGCACCAAGCCGAGTTGATCGAGCAGATGTTTCCTGCCGTTGCCGCCAAGCTTATCCATGATGCTCTGGGTGACCAGAATGCTCGTGATCGCGTTGGAAAACCAATCCAAGGTTTGATCACGCCTGAGCAGTGGACTGCGATGAGGGCTAGATTTGACGATTCGAGGTACAAGAAAAGGTCTGAGAAGGCCAAGGCGGCTAGGCGAAAGGCAGCAAAGTGGTGTGGTGGCTCGATTTCGATGACAGAATATTTTCGTCGTTTGGTATATTTTTTATTTCAGATATATTATTTTAATGCAAGTACGATAAAATGGTAGTAGGAAAAAATGTTTAACTTTAGTACTAAATAATATATTTTTAACAGGTACAGAGGGGTGAGGATGCAAACATGGTGACTGTCTTTCTGGCCACCCATCGAAAGGGCAAAAATCTCATTGATGAGAGGGCCTCCCAGACCTATGTAAGTATTACTTTACTTTGTGTTAATTTTAATATAACTTAGGCAATTATCGAGTATCCAAACTTTTCTAGGCCGAGTATCTTAGGCGGCGCGAGCGGGTGACTGCTAGTGCACCTACATCGGGAGAGGCTGGTACTTCCTCGCAGCCCTCTCCAGCTCCGTCAACAGATGAGCTATGGGTGACCGCCGCAGGTGGTCTCCAGAGGTATACGTACTACGGTACGGGATCCTATGGCACCCTTGTTGTGACGCAGTCATCTAGGGCCTCCCCGACAAGTGCGTATTCCACACAGCCCTCACAATCATCGGCCCGAGTCCAGGAGGTCGTTGATCGTCAAATTACGTCTCTCCGTGACGAGTTGCTGCGAAGGATAGAGGAGCAGCCCCTGTCCCAATCGCAGGCGGACGATGCGACGCTCATCGCACGATTTGTTATGCTCGAGCGGAGCATCAGGGAGCTCCGGGATTTGACAGCTGATCTTAGAGCGTCGATAGAGTGCAGCGTGATGGAGCTACATGCATCCCAGCTATCCATGGGTGAGAGGCTGACGATGTTGCAGGATTCAATGGTTCATAGCAGTACGAGACTGTTATCTACCATGGATTCATACAACCAGCGACTAGCAGAGTTGGAGCGGATACGTCCTCCTGGTGCGCCTACAACGACACAGACTCCACCGACGTCACTGCCTTCTCCATCGATATTGGTATCGATTTCACGGGAGCAGTATGATCTGTTCTCATCCTTCATGCGCTCCGGTGGTCATCCTCCTACAGATCCGCAATAGTCCTAGTTAGGACCGCTTATTGATTATTTGTGTTTCAGACCTATGATATTTGGTCATTTATGAATATTTTTTATTTTTGAAGCATTCAGACATTATTTCTTGTATTCTTTAGGACGAGGCTTTCAGACTCAGTTGTGTGGATATTTGTTGTATTCTTTACGACGATATTTTCTCCTGATTCGGTTTATAATCTCAATATTTTATTTTTCTCAAATTTTATTATATTATTCATATTAAATATATATTAATTTACCGATGTTGAGTGTTCAACCGAAGGGGGTCGACGAACCCAGCAAATTCAACGGAGGGTTGCTCCGGTCTATTAGTACAAATTATGAATTCATAAACTGCATAAAGAATAGTTTGGAAATAATTCAGTATTCATTTTTTTATTTTTGCACTGTATCTTTAGCAACATTTTTAGCGACATTTTGCGATATTTAGCGACGTCTACTCACGTCGCTAATTACGTCGCTATATTCGTCGCTAAATACGTCGCTACACACGTCGCTAAACAAGTCGCTGTCCGTCACAAACTGTTGACATGGCAGTATTGCCAGGTCATAATAACGTCGCTAAATTAGTCGCACAACATCGCTAAATGAGTCGCACATACGTCGTTATAGAAGTCGCTATTTACGTCGCTACTAACGTCGCTATCTACGTCGCTATCTACGTCGCTAATTTAGCGACATATAGCGACAAAAATACATGTCGATAATTTAGCAACGTTGCATCGCTGTACGTCGCTAATATAGCGACACGTATACCTCGCTAGAAAATGTCGGAATAACGATGTTTGGCGATATTTTTTTTGTCAGCGACTAGTTTAACAGCGACTTCAACAAAATGTTGCTAATTACGTCGCTTAAATTATTTAGCGACATTTTTTGGCCATTTAGCAACGTTTTTTTACGTCGCTAAATTAAATTAATATGGTAGTGAAGTCTATGCGGAGGACACGAGAGGTTCAGTCCCAATCATCTGAAATTTATTGATTGGTTTGGGTCAGCAATTTAAATTTGAGCGGGTAGATCACTTTAATGTTGGGAGAATTTGGTTTTAGTTATATTGAAACCAACTCCCTCCCTTCAGAGTTTCAACTCTCCATTTTAAATGGTTAAGGGTGTGAATTCTAGAGTGAACACAACAGATGGACAGGGCTTGGGCCCAGTATAGCTGCATTCGGGTTTGAGTTGTGGGCTCAAAGCCCAATGACTTTTAGTCGGGCTACTATAGGACCAGATGTTGGGCTGGGTTCAGGACTCGGGTGCAAGCCAGGTCCAGTACTCAAGTTCAAAATTGGTCAATAAGTAGTTAAGTAATTATAAAATGGTTAGTTATATCGTTAGTCATAATCAAATAGTAGTAAGAATAAATAATTCATTTAAGTGATTAATTAGCTTAGATAAGGAATTAGTTGAGCAATATTTTTAGGAAGTTAGTAAAATTAGTAACTAAAAGGAATTGATTCTAGAATAAATAATGGACTTTAGAAATAAATAGCTAAAGAGGTATTTATAATTTTGGTACAACCAGCAAAGAGTGGATTTTTACAAACCTTTGGATATTCAGGCAAGTACACGTTCCCTTTCCATTTACGATTTTGTATTTCATATTGATTTTATATGGTTATTATTCATTGATTGTTATTAATTGAGTCGGGAGGGTGACACTAGCCATAGCATGTAGTTTATCATTAGCCGGACGATGATTGAATGCTAGCATACTTGTGCCTTAGGTCCATTTTATTGATTGACTGCTAGCACTATTGGTGTCTTACTCACATTAGCCCCTACATACTATGTTTAGTGTCAAATGGTATGTCATTCATTTAGCATAGTGCATGATTGTTCAGGTATTTTTGTTCACTTGTCTATTTTCTAATTATCACTGACTATTTATTTATTGCATCATATTGTGAGTGGTTTGGGTTATGTGTTACTTTGATTCTTTTCTGATTAGATAACCATGGCAAGTAAGGATGATGACGAGATGTACCCTAGTTACTATGGTTCTTCAGATGACCTAGTGTTGGATGCTGGCGTAGAGGCTACACAGGACCTGGAGGTCACTCCTGAGATTTAGGATCATCATTGTGTAGTTTTACTTGTTGCCATTGTATGTGTTGTGAAAGCTATCGTGTTGTGTAATTGAGGATTTGTAGTTGCCTTTATCATTCATCAGATTTATTTTTGAAAATTAATTATAAAAGGACATGTAATAATGGAAAATAGTAGAATTTTGGTGATTGTTAGTATCAGGGAACGATAGCATTATTGTGATGAGTCGGGAGGGTGACACTAGCCATAGCATGTAGTTAATTGATAAATAGAATTTGGTGAAAACTAAGGTTTAGACAACTCACTATCGTTGTATCCACAGCATAGGTTGGACGTGTCCGACTTGTATCCAGGTATTTGGGAGCGGGACGTGACAATAAGTAATGCTAAAGAAATATTTCGGTTAAAGAAAATATAAAAAATGGACTAAAATAACCCAAATGATCTAAAATAAGCATTATGCGCATAAAGTGATCCAAAATAGTCTACACACATGTTGGCTTGAAAACATGAAAGAACATTTTTTGGTTTGAAAGCATGAACGCACACTTTTTGGGTTAAAAATCATGAATGCACACTTTTGGGTTTGGAAGCAAGAACACACACTTTTTGGCTTGAAAATCATGAATGCACAATTTTTAGTGTAAAGGAAGGGTCTCTGTTTAAAAGTATGCAAAACAGGATCTTATGCGCACTTTTACACAAAAGGAATGGTCTATCTATAAAAAGTACACAAGACAGGGTTTTCTGCGCACTTTCATGCAACGGAAGGGTCTCTGTGCAAAAAAGTTCCCAAATAGAGGGCTTCTACGCACTTTTTACGCAAAACAGAAATTCTATATGCAATTTGCGTACTTTTCTGAATTCTGCAGACAATTTACATACATTTTGAATTTTCGTGCTTTTCAAACTGCGTACTTTTCAAATTTGCGTAGAAACATTATTTTCGTCCCGAAACTAGGGGTGTGCACATTTGGGTCAAACCGACCAAATAGAACCATACCAAACCAAATCGATCGATTTTTAACCGAACAGATGGTCCGGTCGGTTTGGTTCAGCTGGAGTTTTTAAATAACCGACCAGTTTGGCTCAGCTGCTGTTTGGTCACTCAAAAAATATTTTAAACCGAACCAAACTGTACCCATGTTAAATCTAATAAATATGTGCAAGATCTTGTTCTGTGTCTGGAATTCCAATAAAAATTGAATAGGCATAGAGGCTGCATGAACACTGTAAGCTTCAATGCAGATGGAAACACTCCATTCAGGATCTGACAATAGAATGATAATTCTCTGTGATTGGGAATTTGGGAAAGTCAAACTTTTATTCCATACATGCCAAATGTTTTTCAAGCCTGATTCATGCCCTATACTAAAGATCGGACAAATGTTATATGTGCTACTGATGGAGAGGTACATATATATTGCTCCCAGTCTTGTGGTTCTCTTGTTCCTTTTGTATGTGAAGATAATATACACACTTCATAATTCATTCAACTGTGCTTGCTAAACACAAATGCTAGAAAGTGGGGAGGTGTCTACATGAGTGCTTGCTAAAGCCGAAACACGAAGGTTAGGCTAATAAGTTGGCTCATATATTTTATAATTATAGTGAAGACATGTGAGTTATTCTATCTTCTAGTTTGTGCATATTTCATTCTGGTATTGATTTTCAACAATCTAACACATTCCACAGTTTGATCTGAGAACACGATCCTCCATAAAGATCATTATTTTGCTTGGCTATATACTAGTTTGGCATCTCTCAGCACTACTATATAGTATTATTATTATGTGATGTCTATGAATGTGAATCTTAATGTGCTTCATTGTTTCTTAAATTTTGTCTGTGATCAAAACCGATCAACCAAACCAAATCAAACTGAACCAAGTCGGTCGGTTTCAAAACCGAACCGACCAGTTGGTTGGTTTGGTTCGACTGTGATTATTTTCAAACCGATTAACTTTGGTTCGATTGCAGTTGTAATCAAATAGGTCGACCACCAATCGATGCACACCCATACCTGAACACAACAGCCAAAAAATCATGAAAAAACTCCAAACTTATTTTGACCATAAAAAAATTGTTTTAACTCAAAATTCAACGTTTCAAAAGACAAAATCGCATGAAATTAATTTTTCTACAACATGTTATAATTAGATTTCAGAAATTCTAAGTTTTAAGATATCAAAACCACAAATTTCCTAAAGCACCATTTTAAAACTTAGATTTACTCCAAATCATTCATCAAAATCAAAAATACCAAATACTAAAGCTGTATAGAATTATGCAAGGAACATTTCTAAGCAATAATATTCAAGAAATACTAAAAATAAAATAAATCTAAATTCTTAGGTTCAATCAATGGCAAGATGTACTTGCCTATAACAAGCTCGAAGCATAATCTTCCACTCCACCACCAAAAGGGCTTCCGAAACCATACTCTAAGCCTCAAGGCCAAGTTCCAAGATTGAGGAATAGTAATGGAAGTGAAGAGGGAAGGAGAAAGAGAAAGTAAAGAATGAAAAAAAAGGAGAGAGAAAATAGAAAGGGTTATATATGGGTGCGATTAAATCCTAGCCATCCATATCACCACCTCATCAATCCATAACTCTCCAAGTCATCTCCACCATCCAAAGAGAAAATCAAGAAACCATTGGATAAAGAATTGCATCAACACTATTCACAAAAATATCAAAATATTATTCATAAAAAATATCAAAACATATATATATATATATATATATATATATATATATATATACACACACACACACACACACACACACACATACACACTCTTATATATCATGTACATAATATAACAACACACACACTAGCATTTAAGCAAACACCTAGAGTACAGCATATAGATACTTATGATACTCATCCAATTAAAGAGTCAAAACCCCAAAACTCTACAATAATCCTTCCCCTATATCAAATACACTAATATATAACTAATACAACTTGCTACCATAGAAATTAAAGAGGAAACACACAATTCACCAAAAATAGAGCTCTGTATCATACGGTATCGCACCGTATCTTGATACGGCTTACTCGTATCCAATTGTGGACACGTACCTAGTCCCATAACCTCGATTTAAGTTTACTTAGATCTAATTGGTCTCATGACACACAGTTAGTGTGTCAATCTCGTAATTCCCCTAAACCATATACAAAAACCTATGTAGAATTCTCTATACACAATCAATTGGCCTATAACTTATTCCTATTGGTAGCCCTATGCCATAGGGATTTTTAATGGTCAAATACATAATTTAGAAGTTATAATAAAAAAAATTAGAATTTACTAATTGGGAGATGGATTTCCAATGAAATGCTCAATGGACACGATCCAGACAAGATCTTTTCACCAAAGCTCCTCCTCCTTGTGCTTCTTGCTTCTCCAAGCACCAAGGCTCCTTGAGGGATGAAAATGAGAAGGAATGTGAAGGATTTGAGGAGAAAATTGATGGAGAAAATGAAGGAAATTAGGGATCTAAAATTGGGGATCTAAAATGAATGTAAATGAAAATGAGAGAGAGAAGACCCTCTTAAAGTGGCCGGCCCCTTCCCTCTTCCTCAAGCAATATCAAATGTATAAGTTGCCCCTCCACTAGTGTCATGTAGGTTCTAATTAGGAAGGGGTAAATTAGGAAGGCTTCTAACTAATCCAAATTAACTATAATCTTCCTAATTAATTAGTAAAAAAATTGTCTATTGGGCTTGGTTCAGGTTGGGCTCACAAGTTGTCATGACAATTCTAATTGGGTTCACAAGTGTCTAGTCAAACTAATAGGCTAGCCTACTAACTAATAAATAATATAACACAACCACAATTATTAATATAGCATACTAATTAATTATTAAATCACTAAAATAATATAACTATGCTAAAAGACTAAATTATCCATATTTGGAAAAGTGGGGATGACATTCGTCGAGCCACTATTAGGAATATCAGTACTGTAATGCCCCACTTCTAGCGGTTTACTTATGGAATACTTGATACTTTGAATCGGTTGAGAATCGAGTCTCGGGGAAACCTAACCGCCAAATCAACACGGACGAAATACAATGAACCCTTCAAACTTATGGAACGGATTCTATTGAAATGAGTCCAAGAGTTTTTGTTGGTTGTTTTGCTGCTTGGTTTTGTATTGCTTTATATTTTGTCTTGCTTTCGGTGACTTGATTTTCATGATTCTATTTTCTCGCTTGCGCATTCTTTTAGAATTGTAAGAGAAAGAGATCAAAGGATGCTAACCAAGTATTGTTGCAATTTCAGGACACATAACCAAAGAGTGATCGTTGTATAAGGCTTTCTTATCCACTCATTCGATTCAATCAGTGAGTGGCTTTGGCCCTTCGTTGAATCCTTAGTCTGCACGCCTAATAAATGATCACTAGTTCACTCAAATTACATGTTCCTATGTTTTATATGATACCTCACTAACAAGATAAGCTAAAAAAAATAAACTGCATGCAAAAATATGTATATAGAGTTACTGCTTTACTTCAGTTAATATTATGTCCCTTACATGTTGTGCCACTAGATCATTTATTGAACCTTTTATGGTTCGCCATGTGTTCCGTGTGAAAGAAAGAAGAAAAATATGGAACTTGTGCTTGTTGTTCAGAACTGCGCATATAGTATCTTTATTTGATATAAGTTTCATGTCATGCATCGGTCTTGGACAAATTGTGCACAAAAAATAGTCTCTCGAACGATTCTTGGGCTACTGAGTGTAACGACCCGTTCCACTTAAGCGCACTGCCGATTCAAAAAAGTGCAACGTCCTGGCCCGCTTTGCTCAGCGAGAACACTCGTTTGAGGCAAAAGAATTTCTCGACTTGGCCCTTCAGGAGTTCCGGCTTAGGCTTTTAGAGGCTCGCTCGGACTATCGTTCGACCGAGGCGAATCATCGCTAAGGTGGGTGGCTACGATGAACTTGTCTTTGCTTAGCCAGAACACTTAAAATATAAATCATACATGCTAGTCGCTAGGTAAATTACCCCCTTCATGCTAATAAGAATATAATGCTCCTATCTAAGGGAATAATCCCAACTTGTATTGCTTGTGTTAGAACATGGAAATAAAACTTTGCTTATAACTGGACCCTTGCATGCTACCATTGCCTTGTGCAATTAGATCCCGCTATGCCTCGAGTAGAATGACATATGTATACTCTGTACTGCACTGTTCACTTGCTATACTACACGACCCTAGATTATGTCGTTCAGTAAGTCCCTTTACGGTTTCACTCCTCGACTTACCCTTAGGCCCGAGCCAACGTAAATGCTTATATTTTCTTATGAATGAAATGCTTGCCTGCTTATATGTTAACTTGTAATGTTGCCTCGTTTTAATGTTTGCCACACGAAATCATGCCACAACCAAGTAAACGCTACCCGTATCGTGCATGCATTCGTGTTAACCAGAAGGTTATCAAATAGTTCTTCTGTGCAAAATAAACCTACAAGTATCTGGGACCATTAGGTCGCCAAGACAGTCCCCGCACCAGAGAAATGCATCAAGAAAAGTGGAACACTAAATGAGAATCAGGTAAAAGTTTACATCTGAATGATAATCATGTCAAGTTTACATCTGAACGAGAATCATGTCAAGCAAATCAAGAATCATAGCTCGTGGAGCAAATGTTCGGTTCAGAACAAGAATCATGGATTATCATGTCAAGTTGTGTAAAATTGGAAGACCCAAGACTGCGTGTCGCAGATAACTTAGAATCAAGGGGGATCTTTGGATCTCATTCCGCGGATGGTCGCCGGGGCATTTGGGCTGATCCGGTCTAGACGAAACCTTCTGGTAGTCGTCTGTTATGGGAGGGATGAGGTACAATGCCAATTGTTCTGCTTGCATACCTTCTTTAGCCTCAAGACTACACCATCCTTTATAGCTATGCTAGCGACAACTGTTCATATAGATAAGACATCATCGCTTAGCGGCAATCCGTGTGCAAGTTATTACATCGTATCGTGAATATCTGAAACACTTGAATGATTATAACACAATTATATATATGGAAACTAGACCATCCTCTGCAACACTTCTGGATAACATGTATACTCGTACACCCGAAACATAGCCTCGTACTAAAATACTTGTTTTTGCATATGCTATTGCCCCTGAATTCATATATATATGCTCGTGCCTGAATTAACTTGGTTTTTCTTGGACAGGGAAGGACAAATAGAAAGTTGGTAAGTCTCACCGTGTTTACTCTAACATCGTACGGGGCACTACCACACAAGTTAGGCTATTCATTATTGCCATAAAACTGATCTCATGGTAAGACTAGAAAGATAACTTAATAGATGGTGCACGGAACCTATTGAACATGTTTGGATTTGTCGAACGGGCGAGTAGCCTCCCCACTAGTGCATTCATGTACTGATAATCCACCAGATTGCTTGCAGGGTGTGGAAGAATCTCGTTCGGTGCTGATTCCCCCTTCGTGCATGCTAAGGCATGGAGTTCACTATGGAGCCTTGGAGCATTGCGATCTAGAACTGATGCATATATACAAGATATATTGTTGGAACATTGCCTATACATTATTCTACAATTGTAGCCACTTGGCACACTTTTATTATTTCAGAGAGAGGCTTGAGCGACTTATAATCTTGGCCTAGCACCGCCTGTAACACTTGTTCAATATCAATAAAGAGTTTTTTTACTTCTATACTTGTGTTAATCAATGCTTCTGGTATTGATGACTCAGTGAACTTGTTACCAATCGCCTATGCGTTTTATAATTCTGCTGCACTCGGACAATCTGTGTGACTCTGTAGCTTAGACCTCTTATCGCCAGCATGAACTACGGTCTTGCATGGGTGCGGCTTACGCTCGTACGACATCACACCAAGATGGGTCAAGTGATCGTCCCGCGGGAGCGCTGACAATGTGATTTCTCGCCTAGCAGGGACGACCGATTAGCCTGCGGGAGATCGGGGCGTGATACTGGGAATTGGTCGATTCGGAAGAGATTGTGAGAGCACCCTAATTTTTGGTCCTACGAGATATATAGGGGTGTTGTTGTCCATCGGTGGGGCAACTATGGACCATCATGCAGTTAGGTCGCATGTTAGGTTTACTTTCTTGCATACCTAATACTTGATGCCAAAATTGATTTATAAGTTAGACACATATATACAAATTATTGCTATCTTATGTGTCTGTTGTAGTGATAACCGTTTGGTCTAGGGTAAGAATTATCATATGCATGGTTCAATTTATCGTTTATGTTTCTTTGCACGAATTGTTAAAAAGAAACTAGACAACTAGAAAGATCACCTAATAATGCTAGCTTCACATGTTTACTTAGTATGGATTTCTAGGTGAGTTTGGCCATGGTCGCTCACCAGTACATGTTGTTGTACTGACCCACGTTTGTGGGCAAATCTCTAGGTTCTATTAGCGAGAGTTTGGTAAGCATTTTGAAGCTTTAGGAGCGCATCCCTTCAAGCAGAACCGTGCTAGTGCTGCTTCTCAAGGCTTTCCTCTCCAGTGCGCAAGCTCTTCTTTGTGTTTTGATTTTGATCCTACTAAAAGGATATGATGCTTGGACGTTGTGGCTAGTTTTGGGGTTTGTAAAAAGGGATGTTAGGCATCTATGACATATTTTGTAATCAGCCAAGCAAGTACTTTGTAATTCAATCTTCAAGTATTAATAAAGAAAGTATTTTTGTGTTCCTATCAAATATCTTCAACTTTGGTTCTCTATATTTAAATTCTTTTTCTCTATATATGTATATTTTTGTCTTTGTGTCTTGTGCAGGTATTATGCCTTGTGCAAACGCAACTTAGGCTTGCACGATATTGCGCCCAAGCGAAGACGATCGATTCCGTAAGGACCAAGCAAGGACGATCGGCCCTTACGGGATCAGGGTGTTATATGTGGTATCAGAACGCACGGCTTTACGTCCTTGTCCTCTTCAAATATTATTTTCAAAAATGATATAAGTTTTCAAGCAATTTCAAAAGTCCCGAATTTTAAAAATGGTTGCGAATCTATATAAGTAAATCGAAGGTGTTAATGTCCCGCTCTTGAAAAGTATGAAAACACAATATTTTATGCAATAAGTCGATAATACGTTATGAGACTAATGCAAGCTACTCTCTTTTGCAGCAAGATGTCTATAATAGGTAATCAAGGAATATCGCACGCAGCGAGCGTGAACGATGACCAAGTCGATAGGCTGATTGCTATATTCGAAAATCAGAATAATTGACTTGAGGCCCAACAGGAATGGTTCGAAGCTCAGCAGCAACACGCTGATGCCAGAGCCTTGGCACAACAACAACAGCTTGACTCTCTGACTCAAATACTAACAACTGGTAGCCCATAATGGTGCATCAGAAACCGTCGTGACACCTGTGACAGTTGCGACTGTGCCTCAGGGAGCAGGCTTAGCATAAACTGATGAGCCTCAACGGGATACCAAGAATTCTACCTTTAGGAGTGCCAAATTTCTGAAGTTGAACTCTTCGGAGTTCGAAGGCAGGACTGTACCGGATAAGGTGATGGACTGGGTTGCCAAGTTGGAGGGCTTGTTTGAGTTTGCTTCGATACCTGCGAAAAATAAGGTGGCATGTGCAGTCATGTAGCTGTGGTTACGAGCACACGACTGGTGGCATATTAAGAAGCTGGATCTTGCCACAAAGCACCAAGATGGTAGAATCTCTTGGAGGATATTTAAGGATGCATTTCTTGTATAATATCTCCCTCCAGTGGTCAGGCAGAGAAAGGAAGATGAGTTTATCGAACTTAAGCAAGGGAGCATGTCCGTCGAAGAATATGAGTCTGAATTCTCCAAGCTTGCTAAGTTCGCTAGCTCAATGATTCCTAATGAGAGGGCCCGTACACATCGATTTATAAGAGGCCTGAATGATAACCTATGAAAGGATGTTATGAACCAAGAGTGTACATCGTACATACAAGCTTTAGAGGCTGCGGTGCAGAATGAGCAGTTCACACCACGAAGTGCTCCAGAAAATACATCGACTCCTCGAAATCCTTCTGCAAAAAGGTACCGCAATGGCGAGAAAAAGATTGATACAGATGAGAACCCTGGAAAAGAGTGTAGTTACTAAGGCCGTCAGGGTCACACTAAAAAAGTTTATTATTTCTTCAACAAGCTGTGCTTCAGATGTGGAAAATCAGGCCATGAACTCCGAGATTTTTTGACTAGGAGGTCTGTACCACAGAATCAAAAGAACAATGCAAAACATAGGCAGAATCAGAATCCCGCTCTAGCTCCAGCCAATAGGCAGACTAATCAGACGTGAAAGGCTAGAGTGTATCAGCTGAATATTGAGCGCGATGCGAGCGGGCACGATGTTGGTGAGACTGATTCCTTTGATATCTTGATGCCTTGTTTCTCAACTCCTTGATCTCTTAAGTTTTAAGGACAATCTCGGTGGAGTATTATGTTATGCCCAGCTTCTAGCAGTTTACTTATGGAACACTTGCTACTTTGACTCGGTTGAGAATCGAGTCTCGAGAAAACCTTACCGCCAAATCAACATGGACAAAATACATTGAACCCTTTAAAATGATGGAACGGCTTCGATTGAAATGAGTCCAAGAGTTTTCGTTGGTTATTTTGCTGCTTGATTTTGTGTTGCTTTGTGTTTTGTCTTGCTTTCGATGACTTGGTTTTCATGATTCACTTTTCTCACTTTTACATTCTTTTCGAATTGTAAGAGAAAGAGATCAAAGGATGCTAACCATGTATTGCTGCAATTTTAGAACGCATAACCAAGGAGTGATCATTGCATAAGGCTTCCCCATCCTCTCGTTCGATTCAATCGGTGAGTGGCTTTGTCCTTTCGATGAATCATTAGTCTGCATGCCTAATAAATGATCTTTAGTTTACTCAAATTGTATGTTCCTATGTTTCATATGATGCCTCACTAACAAGATAAGCTAAAAATATGAACTACATGCAAAATATGTATATAGAGTTACTACTTTACTTCAGTTAATGTTATATCCCTTACCTGCTGTGCCACTAGATCGTGTATTGAACCTTTTATGGTTAGCCATGTGTTTCGTGAGAAAGAAGGAAAAGGTGGAACTTATGCTTGTTGTTCAGAACTGTGCATATAGTAACTTTATTTGATATAAATTTTATGTCATGCATCGTTCTTGGACAACTTGTGCACAAAAAAATAGTCTCTCGAATGATTCTTGGGGCACTGGGAATCGACCGGTCTAAAAGAGATTGTGAGAGCACCCAATGTTCCAATCCTACGAGATTTAGGTGGGTGTTGTTGTCCATCAGTGGGACAACTCACGGACCATCATGTAGTTAGGTCGCATGCTAGGTTTACATTCTTGCATACCTAATATTTGATGCCAAAATTAATTTATAAGTTAGACACATATATGCAAATTGTTGCTAACTTGTTTGTCTGCTGCAGGGATAACCGTTCAGCCGAGGGTAAAAATTATCATGTGCATGGTTCAATTTATCGTTTATGTTTCTTTGCGTGAATTATTAAAAAAAAACTAGACAACTAAAAAGATCACATAATAATGCTAGCTTTACATATTTACTTAGTGTAGATTTCTAGGTAAGTTTGGCCACTGTCGCTCACCAGTACATGTTGTAGTTCTAATCCACGTTTGTGGACAAATATCCAGGTTCTGGTCGTAAAAGTTTGGCAAGAATTTTGAAGCTTTAGGAGAGCATCCCTTCAAGCGGAACCATGCTCGTGCTGCTTCCCAAGGCTTTCCTCCCCAGTGTGCAAGCTCTTCTTCTACTAGGTATTTTAATTTTGGTCCTACTAAAAGGATATAATGCTTGGGCGTTGTGGCTAGTTTTTGGGTTTGTAAAAAGGGATGTTAGCCATCTATGGCATATTTAGTAATCAGCCAAGCAAGTACTTTGTAATTCAATCTTCAAGAATTAAATAAAGAAAGTATTTTTGTGTTCCTATCAAATGTGTTCAACTTTGGTTCTCTGCATTTAAATTATGTGCCTCTCTCTCTCTCTCTCTCTCTCTCTCTCTCTCTCTCTCTATATATATATATATATATATATATATATATATATATATATATATATATATATGTATATATATATATATATATATATATATATATATATATATATATTTGTCTCACTTGTGTCTTGTGCAGGTACTATGCCTTGTGCAAGCACAACTTAGGCTTGCACAGCATCGCGCCCAAGCGAGGATGATCGGCCCTTACGGGATTGGGACGTGACAAGTACTGGTCAGGTTAACTCGACACGATAAGCTATTATCAGGAATATCAGGGCAAGTCTGGTATCAGGAGTTGAAGATTAGCAGTATCAGTACAATCCATGTTAAATTCTAGCATTTTAGGAGTGCTCTTCGACGAGCCATTATCAGGAATATCAGTACAGGTTGGGTGTCGGGAGTTCAGATTAACAGTGTCGATATAATCCATGTTCAAAAAAATCCAGGTTCTGGTTGGTTGTCACAATCAGGTTATAAGCAGTTTAGAGAAAGATTGCAAGCAAAAGAATAAACCATAATAGTGTAAGCCCCCTCAATTTAGAATAGGGGTAATTTGGTACTTTTTTATTATTTTTATTATTTTGTTTAATTAGATAGATTTAAAGAATTAGTTTCTAAAATATTTTTTAATATATATGGCACTTTGCCATGGCTTTGATATTTTGAGCAATGCATGACCTTTTTTCTTCCAAAAAAATTTATATTACTAATCTTGATTGTATTTAGTATAATTGGGCAATAAGGTATTGCATTATTTTGATGTCCCCTATGCCCTAAAAAAATTGACAACCATTTAGAACCACAGTTACCGTAAAATTGCCTCCTTTTGACTAGAACTTGACCCAAACTCAACTCAAACATATGTAGTCATGTAGTGAACCCAAATATCCCCATGAATATTATATATATATATATATATATATATATATATATATATATATATATATATATATATATATATATATATTATTTATATTAATTTATTTCTATTTATAAGAGATCTATCTACAGAAAGTGGTATAGGTGGTATCCAAGTTGGCAAATAACTACCTAACAAATTTCTAACCAACCCAACAACCAAACATTATCCAATCCCAACCATAACAACAAACCCACTCTCATATTCTGCCAAGAACAGTCCCCCTTGTGGCTGAACCCTATTAGCACTAGAAAACTCCCTCTTATGTTTAAATCTATTTTAAAAGCCCTACCCCTAACCATAACAAATCTTTTTCTCCTAAGTTGGCCGACCCCTCCCCTCTCCCTCACGGATAAGAGTATCCCTCCCTTACCATCTCTCCCTCACAATATCATCTCCTTCACCAAAACCCCCCTCCTCTCTTCCAAAAGCTCTACTTTTTATCATCCTTCCACCATCTCTCCATCCAAACACCATAAAACCTCCAAGAATAACCCCATCTTCCCTAAAAATATATGAAGAATCCAATTTTCATCATCAATAACCCATCAAGAAGGGAGTAGCAAGCCAAGCACAAGCAAGGAGGAGTATTTCTTGGATAAGAAGAAGCACCATCATCCAGTCCTCCAAAAATTTGGGTAAATCTTTAATCTTTTTTTCTCAAATCCCATGGCATGATCCTTTTAGGTTATATAAAATTATTGATTTAGAACCCATATTTTGTCATCTTGTTCTCATATTAGAAAATATAAATTTTTCATGATAGGTTGGTGATAATTCGTTTGTCGGTAGAACTAGTTTGAGACTTTTAATACGATTACTTGAGGGAATCGTTATTAATTTTTACAACTGAATTAATAGGTGTTTAATTGCAGGAAATTAAGTATTTTAAAATTATTTTTTATTATTTTAATGTCAAATCTGAATCCTATAATTAACGGCCACTAGCCTTAATTTTTGGGTAATTTTGAGGCATTAATTTTCAAGTAAATAGAGGATAATTTGTATGGAATAAAAAGGTAAATATTTTCTGAGATTAAATCAGAATATAATATGATATAAAATAATTTTTCATAAATATAAACCATACTAATGGACTGACAATGTCCCAAACAAGTTTCGGACAAACTAGTCAACCTAAAGTAGCCATAATCTTAAAATATGTTTATTTTGTCAAATCTGAGAATTAATTATTAAAATAAATATAAATTATATTTTAATCAAGATTATATGATTTATGTTCATGTCCTTTAATTGCGTACTTACACTTAAATTTTGGAAGTTAAAAACCAAGAAACTAGGTTTTGATACACCGTAAAAGTAAAGTAAGTTGTTAGGAATAATATTGGACTTGGTTGTACATGACAAAGAGTAAAATTATATAAATAATTTATAATTATAAAAATTCTTGATTAGACCCTTAAGCGTATTAATTGATTGATAGGTCAATTAAATTTCTAAGGAGTGGACGCGGGATCATCTTTACCACCACTAACTGCAAAATCAGGCAAGTGTACCTTGCCAAGATAATTATAGTTCTAAATTATTTATTTGATATTATTTATGTATTAGACATTATATTTGTGTGGTTTGGTTGATGTACTTGTTGTGCCTAGGGCCGTCATACGATACTTTATGTTCGAACAAGATTTGGGTACCGACATCCCCTGCGAAGTCGAGTAACATAGTCAGAGAGTCATATTTATGAACCCATGTTAGTGCAAACATTATTTGCACATCCAACCATAAGACACTGGACACGATATTCATGTGACAGAGTCTTTCTCGACTTGTTCGTGGTACTTGGACTCTGGATAGGACTACAGGATGCATGATATAGGGATGATTATAGTGATACATAGTGACTAAGACATATGCTGATAGTTAGAGGTCATAAGCTTGCGTGTATTGATTGAGACGTGAGGTTACATTGGGTGGGAAGAGTCTTCATTGTGCTCTGGGCATATTTTACTTATTACTATTTATTGTGTATTAAGCTTTAGGTTCTCTCTGCAGAATCTAAGGTATTATATATATATATATATATATATATATATATATATATATGTACAGCTTCCTCCTAGGGTACGAGTCTATACTCTTATTTGTATGTCACATAATTGGTTACAGTAGTTTACCCTTGATTATGGTTTTATTACACTGTTTACTTCTGGTTTGTTATTTTCTTGTACCTTGTTACGTCCCTCTGAGGACCTGGTCCCCTGCAATTTTTACAGCATAGACGATTGTGAAGACTTTGGAGTTGTTGATTTGTGTTGCTTGTCATGCGGGCATTGGTGCCAAGTACTTATATCATTTCTACCGGAGTTATGGTTATTTATTCATATTGCTTATTCATCTGCTGATGTGGCCTAGTTTTTATATACTCATATTTCTTTCTCAAGTCTATTCGAGATTATGTGTTACTGGGCAGCCGACTTTAGCACATGTAGTTCATTCTTGATATTTTGTTATTTATGTAGATTGTGACATAGATATTTTTAGTATTCTTAGATAGTTATCCTTATTATACAGCTTATACATATTCGGGTCGGACTAGAGTCTGGTCGAATGCGTAGCGGACATGTTACGTATTCCTAGTCCTACGTATTTTAGGACTGGGGCATGACATATTTTTATGGTAGCCCATGCAGGTCATAGCATATCATTTCGGTTACTTTATTGTGCCAAGCGAGCCTGCAGTTAGGATAAGGTTGTTGGGATCTCAATCCACAATTGTTATTGGAACTTACTTTGATTTCTAATATCGTCCTTGAACCTCAAAATTGTAATCATCCATACTTTCTTTGAACTCTTATTCTTTGATTATCGTTTTTCTCTAACTCGGAGAAACGAACACTCGTGCGCGGTGATCTCCCCAAGAGAAAATTTTCGTCAAGACAAAGAAGACATATTTGGTAGAATATTTGTAAGAAGAGGGATACTTGAGTAGGAAAGATTATGGTAGATGATTTCTAGATATTAGAGTTAGAATAGATTACGGATATGAGAATTGACAGTAGAGGTAGGAACCTAAAATAAGAAGGACTATATCAATTGTCATAGATTAGAAGTGATGGGTTGCTATTAGATAAACATTTTGAATGTATGTGAGTTAGTTTATGTTAGGATATAATATTATGTTTTGATAAGATATTTTGATCTAAGGTGGGTAGGTTTCTCGACTAGCGAATTGGTTTGGAGGTTAATCAATTGATAAAGATAATAATTGTTAAATTTTTGTGCTTTGATTCTTAAACTTCTATGTGATAAAAAAATGGGTGTTTTGTTTTGAATTAAGAGAAAAAATGATGAGATAAGGAGCGAGAGATTATTTAATTTAAAATTTTAAGACAATTATGATGTAATGGATTTAAAATTTTAAATTAAAATATTTTGGATGAATTTAAATGTTGTGGAGTTTAAATTTCAAGGATAAATATTAATTTAAATAAAGAGTTGAGAATTTGATATGACAACATTAACGATTTTATTAAACCATAAGTTTTTAAAGATTATGATATAATTGGATTTGTGTTTAAATTTAAAAGAGATTATGTGATAAATTTAAATTTAGATTTTAAGAATCTTAAAGCATTTAAATTTTGTGGGGTTTGAATTAGAAGATTTTGATAAGATTTGACTTGGAATCTAAATTTGATAATTTTAGGATATGAAGAGACGGCGCATTGGTGAATCTTAATTTCAAGATTTCGTAATTATTTTATTGTTTGGGTATTGTGTGAAAAATAATAATATAAAGGAAAAGATCGAGAGAATAGTTTCAAATTTAAATTTTATGGATGAGAATTTGAATTAAAATTTATTCAGAAAAATATGAAATGGTTGAATTTAAATTAGAGGATTGGATTTAAACTTGAATGATTTTGATTGAGTTATTAAATAAAGTTTTGAAAAATTTGATTTAAATTAAAAATTTTAAATGATAGAATTTAAACTTTTAAAACTTTGAGAAGAGTTTGATAAAATATATTTATATTTTCTTGAAAAAAAAATTATAGGTTAATTAATATTTGGTGACTTTGAGAAGTTTTGCTATAATTATAAATTTGAAAGTAAGTAAAAATTATGGTGCAGAAATTACGGTTGATTATATAAAGGAAAAAAAATATAGAGGAGTAAAATTTGATGGAACAATTTTTGGAATTAAAAATTTTAGATGAAATTATTTTTAACTTTTTGATTGAATTTAAATTTTAAGAATAGATGGAATTAAATTAAGTTTTAAGATTTGATGAGATAAAGATATATTGTATTAAAGATTATAAATTTTGGGAATTTAATTTGATCTTAGAAGGTTGGCTAGAATTAGTTATGTCATATATGAATTATTTTGTTGGGTAGCTTTATGATTGGTAAGTTTAATGACGTTATAGAGGGTAAAATTGATTAAGTTACTGGTATTATCGTTTCGAGAAAATAAAATTTATTCAAAAATTTGATAAATTGAGGAGAAGACTATTTGAGAATTAAATTTTAAAACGGTGAAATGCCACAAACTTTAAGGATAAAATTTAAAGGTTTATATGGTAAGATTGAATTTTAAATTCTGGATATACTGGATTTGATTTCTCTTTAAATTTGAAGGACTTAAATCTAGTATTGTTTAAATTTTGGAATTTAAATTTGGAGAATATAATTTTGGAGATTGGATTTAAAATTTTGATTATTAGGTTATTAAATTTAAATTTTGAAAAATTAAGAAGATTAACATCATAGATAGTGACCTAAAAGATGTGAATTCAAATTATATTTTGAAGGTTGGAATTAAACTCAAGTTTGAGAATTTGAGGACTTGGGATCTTATGGATTTAATTTTGAGGATTTTAAAGAAATTTAAATGAGTAGAACAATAATAAATTTTAAATGTGAGAATTGAGTTTAATTTAAATTTGAGGATTTTAAATCTTGAAGTGGTTAAATTTCGAAGATTTAATTTTAAAATTTAATTAGAAGTTTGAGATAAAATTCAAGGAATTCAAGGATAATGTTGAGAATTTTGAGTGTTAGGAGTTCAATATAATATTGAGAATTGATTTATGGGCTAGATTAAAACAAAGGAAAAACAATATAAAGATTGACTTTATCACTTATAGAATTGACTTTTAAGGACTTAATTTGAATTTAAAATTTGAAGATTTTTTTTTAGAGATACGATTGATGGAGTAGATTTTGAATTCAAATTTTAATGTTGAGACTTTGAATATTTAAATTTATTCATGAGATATCCATTAGTAGGATTTAAATTGAGGAATTATTTTTAACTTTTAAATTTTTAGGATTGACTCATTAATTGATGTTTGAGGATAACCATTAATTTAAATACCAAAAATTCGAATATACGTAATGGCAGTAAGGAAAATACAAATTATGGCTATAAGGATAAATCGAATTATTACAAAATTTTGAGAATGACTACAATGTAAGCACCCAGATTTTTAAAATAAAATTAAAATAAATTTTTGGAATTTTTTCTATATTTTTAATTAATTATTATAAATGTCCTTCAGATATTAATTTATATATATATTAAATTAAGAACTAAAATATTGTAAAAATTATAATTTTTGGTGTATAATTAATTATTAGATGTTGTGTATTTTTTTTGGAATTTATTGGACTCAAAAAACTATTTTTAAATAGCTAAAAATATCGTTCCTAATTAAACCAGACCAAACCCACTTGAACCAAACCCAACCCAACCCAACCCAACCCAAATTAAACCCAACCCTAGTGGATCGGGTCCTACCCGACCCGACCCGCCAACCCATAACCCGACCCGTTTACTAAGTCTTCGGTAAATTGAAGAAATCAAAACCACGACTCCCACGACCTCGTTTTCCCCCCGACTCTGCCGCACGACCCCGCCCCTTTCCCGGCGACACCCCCACGACCCCCCTCCGCTCTGGCCTCTCCCCATGACCGCCGCCTCCTCTCCCCCTATTTAAAACCGCCATCTTCTTCCTCCTCTCCGACTCCGGCGACACGTCGACCGACCCCGAGCTCCCCACGGCCACCCCGACTCCGCCGGCGAAGACCCCTGCCAACCACTAGCAGCCACACCTGCCGCAACAATTGCCGAACGCCACCGATGTCCGTCGTACGTCGCCCGTGAAGTCGCCAAGATACTGCCTCTGTCACGAAAATCAGCGAGGTATCCATTTTCCTACTTACGTATCTCCCTATGCATTGATCCGTATTTTATTTTGTCAAATCCTATGTGAAGACCACGTGACTCTCTCGAACCCCGTACAATTAGTTTGGGGTATCGCATCCTGTGTCGGTCGTAAAATGCGATACAAAAAAAGGAAAAACAACCCAAATTTAGGAATTCAGAAATCGTCCCGAACTCACAAGTTCATGGTCGATTTACTCCCAACCTGTTTATTATTTTTAGATTCTTTTTTAGCAGTCAATTAGACAACCTAACCGAATTTAGAACCCTGTAATTAGTTTATTTTAATTCGTTGCATGTTGTGTTTTATTCGCGGGTGAAATCGACCAAAAAACTTATTTTTTAAAACCTAATTTTTTTTTGAAATAGGGTGTGTTCTGCTAAACGATGTGACTTGGTCGTGTGCGAGTTGCATCAAAAGGTGCGTATCATCAACACAGATGTGTGGGATTTTGCGAAAGTTAATTTGGATGTGCGTGCACACCGGAATCAACATGTATCCGTCGAAAATATCTCGTATCGGTCATATTCTGAAACTCGTTGTAACCTCGTGTGTGCTTATCATTTCATAACAAAACTTACGCCATTGGATTCATTGTATTACGCTGGTCCTGTGACCCAAGTTTGGTTCGATTCTGAGAATATTGACAAAATCCCGTATCGTAGGCCCCATGGCTCCAATTGATGGACGATTTTGTGATCGGCTCATCGAAATCCATTTCTGGATATTCTGTTGGATTTGTATCATCGTTCTGGACTCGTAGACACTAAGTTTGACGAATTTGGAGAACTTTGTCTTTGGCATATTTTTTGGTGCGAAGTGGGCCACATGTGGACCCTGCTTGGACCAAAAACTGTCAATTCTGCCCTGTGTCCAAATTGGACTTATGAGTAGTCAATCCTAGCTATTTTATATCTTCTGAGAGCGATGGTAATTTTTATTTCAGCATCCGGAGGAGTACCTGAATATCTTGTTGTTACCAGAGCAATTGGAGGAGTTCAAACCCCAGGCAAGTGTACCTTGCCAACTTGCAGTAGTTTCTGTTACATGATTTTCTTGAGTTCTTTATATATATATATATACTCTTGAGATGCACCTGTTCAACCTAGGACCGTGAGACGTTGCTTAACGTCCGAATAATATTCGGGTATCGACACCGTACGCGGAGTCGTGTAACATCTCTTAGAGAGTTGATATTACGATCCTATATTTTACGTGCTTGCTTTACCAAGTATGTCATATCATAGGACACTTGACACTAATCATGTAACAGAATCTTTCTTGAGTTATTCATGGTGATTCTGTAAAGGCTTACAGGATTCGTGACATAGATCTTGCATATACATAGATACTATTATGACTCGTTGTACTAGCTAGAGGTCATGATCTTGCATGTTATGGACATGAGACGTGAGGTTACATTGGGTGGGAAAAGTTTTACCATACTAAAGGCTGATTATGTTATATATATATATATATATATATATATATATATATATATTCTGGAGGTGCCTTAGACTCTGACAAGAGCTTTGGCAAACGTACTGGCCCTTCGAGATAATAAATGATGTTATGGGTTTCTCCGACACAGAGCCTGTAGTAGTTTCAGCCTGAGTATGATTAATGCTCTCAAATTGCATTTCACATAGCTGGTTACATAGTTTGCCCTATTGATATTTATTACCATATACTGCATTTATTTGGTTTGAGTTATTCTTGTACCTTGCTATGTCCCCTGAAGACCTGGATCCGGATTATGTCCCCAGGTATAACAGAGGAGATCTACCCTGAGGTATACAGGACAGGAGCAGACACTGGAGCAGTACCAGCACCAGAGGACGAGGTGATGTCAGAGGATTTCTTCTGAGTATTTTGTTATATACTCAGTCCTTTCTGTTTCTAGATACTCTATTTCCTGTCTCTTGGATTATTGTACCAAAATCATTATCGGGTTGTTCTCCGAGATATTTTATTGAGACTTGTTATTGGATTATATTTCATTTCGATTATTCTGACATTTGGTTGTGTTTACTACCTGTGGATGAGATTAGAATTACTACCTATGGTGTTCCTGCAGAAGTCTCATCGCTTGCTGGTGGATCTATTTCTCTGCATCCAAAATAAACTATAAGAGACGCACAGAGGAATCAAGGCAGGATGTATGTCAAAAATTTAATTCGAATCTTATATAGATATCAAGAATGATTCAATCAAGTGGATGAGATCCTAAAACTTATCCTATCCTTGTCGCAGGCTTGCTCGATTCCTAAGATGAAACCGAAGCAATTTAGTCATAGACCTGCATAGGCCACCACAAAAACTATGTCACACCCCAGTCCCAAAATACCGTGGGACTAGACACGTGGCTATGGCCAGCAGCACACACTGATAGGCAAACCCAATTTAGTGGACCCATCAGGGTGTACTTAAGCTATAATACAACAATAAGGGTCTATGCTACTAATCTCATCCACAACAAATAATCACAAAATAAATGTCAGAATAATCAAGATTTAAATATATCCAACAAATCTCAATAAAAAGTCTCGGGGAACAACCAGATATTGAGTTTGATACATCAGTTCAATAAACAGGAAACAATAGAAATAACTAAGTATAGATAAGCAGATACTCAGGAGAAATCCTCTACGATCACCTCGTCCTCTGGTTCTGGTACAGCTCCAATGTCAGCTCATGTCCCGTACACCTCGGGGTAGATCTCCTCTGCAAAACCTGGGGACATAATCCGGATTCCAGGTCCTCAGGGGACATAGCAAGGTACAAGAATAACTCAAGCCAAAATAAATGCAGTGCAGAAATAAATGAATAAGGTAAACTATATAACCAACTAAGTGATATGAAATATGAGAGCATTAATTATACTCAGGCTGAGACTACTATAGGCTCTGTGTCGGGAAAACCCATAGCAACATTTTCTCGAGGGGCCAGTACATGTGCCAAAGCTCTGTGTCAGAGTCTAAGGCACCTCCAGATAACTATATATAATATAATATAATCAGCCTTTAGTATGGTAAGTCTCTCCCCACCCAATGTAATCACACGTCTCATGTCCATGACACGCAAGATCATATCTAATGTAGCAAGTCATAATGATATTTATGCATATGTATAAAGTCTATGTCACTAATCCTGCAACCTATACAGAATCACCATGAATATCTTAGGAAGATTCTGTCTCATGAATAGTATCAGGTGTCCTGTGGTATGATGTACTTGATAATGCAAGCACGAAGATATATAGGGTCGTGATATCAATCTCTAGGTGACGTTATACGACTTCGCGTACGGCGTCGACACCCGAATATTATTCGGACGCTAAGCAATGTCACACGGTCCTAGGTTGAATTGATACATCATGTAAATAATTCAAGGAAATAATAAAATATAATTGCTGCAAGTATGGTAAGGTACACTTGCCTGGGGTTTGGTTTTCAACTACTGCTCTGTTATCAGCGGGATCTGTAGGTACTCCTCCGGTTGCTGAAATAAACGTTACCATCATGTTCAGAAGATATCAAAAAGCTAGAATTGCCTGTCCATAAGTCCAATTTGGACACAGGGCAAAAGTGACAGTTTCTGGTCAAAGCGGGGTCCACATGTGGCCCACTTCGCACCAAAAAATGTGCCTGAGACAATGTTATCCAAATTTGTCAAACTTAGTGTCTACAAGTTTAGAACAACGATACGAACCCAACAGAATATCCAGAACTGGATTCCGATAAGCCGATCACAAAATCGCCCGTCAAGTGGAGCCATGGGGCCCACGATACGGGATTTTGTCAACGTTCTCAGAATCAAATCAAACTTGGGTCACAGGACTTGCGTATCGCTACGAGTCTGATGGCGCAAGTTTTGTTTCGAAACGACGAGCGTACACGAAGTTACAACGAGTTTTAGAAAAGGGCCGATAAGAGGTGTTGTCGGCGGATACTCGTTGATTCCGGTGTGCACGCACATCCAAATCAACTTCTGTGAAATCCCACATGTTCGTATTGATGGCGCGCAACTTTCGGTAAAGTTCGCACACGACCAAGTTACCTCGTTTAGCGGGGGGCACCCAGTTCCGAAAAAAATTAGGGTTTTTAAATACCAAGTTTTTGGCCAACTTTACCCTCGAATAAATTACAAATTACAGCTCAATAAATTGAACTAAAAACAGGATTTAAACTATGTCATAAGGTCTATATAATTGTTCAGGTGGATTTTAGAAATAATTAACGGGTTGTACGCAAAATGGTCGTGAACCGAGGAGTTCGGGATAATTTCTCATTTTCAAAAATAGGGTAAATTTTCCTGATTTTGCGTCACAGTTTGCGACCGACACATAACGCGATACCCCGAATGAGTTGTACGGGGTTTGAGAGGGTCCCGCGGTCTACGCGTAGCAACAGACTACTCAAAAAATAAGGCAGCGAGGAGAGAAAAATTCTCACCGGAACAAGGCGTCGAAAACGACTGTGCTTGCGTATACGCGGTGGCGTGGCGCGGCAGAGCTTGCGGGCGGCGGAGATGGTCGGGACGGAGGCTCGTTGACGCTGGGGAAACTCGGTGGTGCAGGAGGAGCTCAGTGCAGCGGAGCTTTGGGCGTCAGTTGTGGGTCTCCGAGGAAGCTCGGGCGGAGGAGGCTCTCGGCGGCAGGGCCCGGGGTCGCTGGAGGGGAAGTCGGCCAGGGATGTGGCGGCCGGAGGAGAGCTCGGGGTGGAGGTTCGTCGAAGAGGAGACGACGATGGCGGAGTCGGGTGGGGCGATGGCCGCGGGGGATGATGGTGGTGGTTGGTTGGAGATGGGGGTTTTATAGTGGTGGACGGGAGGTGGACGATCGGCGGTTGCGGGAGGTGGAGCGGCACGGAGGCGTTGGGGGAAGGAGAAGGGCGGCTGCGAGGGAACGATCGCGGGGGAGGTGGAGCACCACGGCGGCGGTATTGAAACTGCCGGAGGCGAGCAGTCGGGGGAGGCGTCGGTTGGTTTGGGTTACAGTAGCGGTGAAAGGTGGGTCGGGTTCGGGTCGGGTTCGAGTTTTGGACCCGGATCTGACCCAATAAGGATTGGGTTCAGCTGGGTTCGATTTGGTTCAGGATTGGTCCGGTTCAGGGTTAAACCGATTGGTTCAACCCAGTTTATTTTGGTTTATTTTGGTTTAATTAAAACATTAATTTTTAGGTCTTTAAAAATAGTTCTGGGGCCCAATAAAATTCAGAAAAAATTACACTATGTCTAATTAATTATTTTACACCCAAAAATATTATTTTCATAAATTTTAATATTTAATTTAATACTTAAAAATATTTTATTCAGAAGAATATTTATTTTAATTATTTAAAAATTACAGAAAATTTCCAAAAATTTATTTTTAATTTCTGAAAAAAAATCTAGGGGTTTACAAGATCTATCTATAGAAAGTGGTATAGCTGGCATCCTAGTTGGCAAATAACTACCTAACCAATTCCCTAACCAAACCTTATCCAATCCGAACCATAACAACCAACCCCCTCTAATATTCTACCAATAGCAGCCCACCTTGTGGTCGAACCCTATTAGCACTAGGAAATCCCCCCATATGTTTAAATCTATTTTAAAAGATCATATATATATATATATATATATATATATATATATATATATATATATATATATATATATATATATCAACTTATCACCAAATCCTAACCCTAACCCTAACCCTAACCATAAGAAATCTCTTTCTCCTAAGTTGGCCGACCCCTCCGCTCTCCCTCATGGGTAAGTGCAGCCCCCCTTACCATATCTCCCTCACAACATCATCTCCTTCACGAAAACCCCCCTCCTCTCTTCCAAAAGCTTAACTTTTCAGCATCCTTCCACCATCTCTCCATCCAAACACCATTAAACATCCAAGAATAACCCCAACTTCCCCAATAATATATCGAGAACCTATTTTTTATCATCAACAACCCATCAAGAAGGGAGTATCAAACTAAGCACAATCAAGGAGGAGAATTTCTTGGACAAGAAGAAGCACCATCATCCAATCCTCCAAAAAATTTGGTAAATCTTTAATCTTTCTTTCTCAAATCACATGGCATGATCCTTTTAGGTCATATAAAATTATTGATTTAGAGCCCATATTTTGCTATCTTGTTCTCATATTAGAAAATATAAATTTTTTATGATAGGTTGGTGATAATTCGCGTATCGGTAGAACTAGTTTGAGAATTTTAATGCGATTACTTGAGGAAATAGTTATTAATTTTAAAAACTGAATTAATAGGTATTTAATTGCTGAAAATTAAGTATTTTAAAATTATTTTTTGTTATTTTATTGTCAAATCTGAATCCTATAATTAAGGGCCACTAGCCTAGGTTTTCAGGTAATTTTGAGGCATTCTTTTGCTAGTAAATAGAGGATGATTTGGATGGAATAAAGCGGTAAATATTTTCAGAGATTAAATCAGAATATAATATGATATGAAATAATTTTTCATAAATATAAACCATACTAATGGACTGGCAATGTCCCAAACAAGTTTCGGACAAACTAGTCAACCTAAAGTAGCCATAATCTTGAAATATATTTATTTTATCAAATTTGAGAATTAATTATTGAATATAAATTATATTTAAATCAGGATTATATGATTTATGTTCATGTCCTTTAATTGGGGACTTAAACTTAAATTTTGGAAGTCAAAAACCAAGAAACTAGGTTCTGATACCCCGTAAAAGTAAAGTAAATTGTTATGAATAATATTGGACTTGGTTGTACATGACAAAGAATAAAATTATATAAATAAGTTATAATTACGAGAATTCTTGATTATACCCTTAAGCGTATTAATTGATTGATAGGTCAATTGAATTTCGAAGTAGTGGACGCGGGATCATCTTTACCACCATTGACTGTAGAACCAGGCAAGTATACCTTGCCAAGATGTTTACAGTTCTAAATTATTTATTTGATATTATTTATGCATTAGACATTATATTTGTGTGGCTTGGTTGATATACTTGTTGAGCCTGGGGCCGTCATACGATACTTTGTGTCCGAACAAAATTCGGGTACCGACATCCCCTACGGAGTCGAGTAGCTTAGTCAGATAGTCATATTTACGAACCCATGTTGGTGCAAACATTATTTGTACATCCAACCATAGGATACTGGACTCGATATTCATGTGACAGAGTCTTTCTCGACCTGTTCATGGTACTTGGACTCTAGATAGGACTACAAGATGCATTATATAGGGATGATTATAGTGATACATAGTGACTAAGACTTTTGCTAACAATTAGAGGTCATGAGCTTGCATGTCTTGATTGATACGTGAGGTTACATTGGGTGGGGAGAGTCTTCATTATGCTCTAGGCATATTTTACTTATTATTATTTATTGTGTATTAGGCTTTAGGTTCCCTCTGTGGAATCTAAGGTATTATATATATATATATATATATATATATATATACAGCTTCCTCCTGGTTCTCCCACACGGAGCCTCGAGTGTACTATTAGATTACGGAAGTGTCCCTTGAGATCTTCCGTGAGTACCAGCCCGGGGTATGGGTCTATACTCTCATTTGTATGTCACATAGTTGGTTATAGTAGTTTACCCTCGATTATAATTTTATTACACTGTTTACTTCTGGCTTGTTGTGTTCTTGTACCGTGTTACGTCATTGTGAGGACTTGATCCCCTGCCAGTTTTTACAGCATAGACGATTATGGAGCCTTTGGAGTTGCTGATGTGTGTTGCTTGTCATTCGGACATTGGTGCCAGGTACTTATATCATTTCTACCGGAGTTATGGTTATTTATTCATATTGCTTATTCATCTGTTGATATGGCCTAGTTTTTATAGACTCATATTTTCTTCTCGAGTCTATTCGAGCTTATGTGTTACTAGGCGGCCGACTTTAGCACATGTAGTTCATTCTTGATATTTTGTTCTTTATGTGGATTGTGACATAGATATTTTTAGTATTCTTATATAGTTACCTTTATTATAGAGCTTATACTTATTCGGTTCGGACCAGAGTCTGGTCGAATTCGTAGCTGGCATATTACGTATTCCTAGTCCTACGTATTTTGGGACTGGGCATAACAAATAGACTAAACAAAAAATATATTAAAAGAAGTTAAACTACTACAAGTATCAAAGGAGCATGAGATAAGCAAGCACATGGAAATGGCCGCATGGAGGATCTGGTTGCATGAGAGAGCTGGCTGCATGAGAATGATAGACGCATGGGATAAGCCGGCTGCATGAGAGATGCAAAGTCCACTCCTCGGTTAAAGTGCTATGTGACGGGCAATAATGCAAAGTCAGGAAAGTGATTGATTTGACTGTCCGTGTCAGAGAAGTGACCGATATGACTGGTCAAGACAGAAAGTCAGAAAAAAGACAAAATTATGGAAAGTCTTGCCAAAGGTCGGGGCAGTCATGTGCTCAATCAAGGAAGAGGCGCATGAGACTCTGACACATGGACGACTAGTCACATGCTCCTCTTGGCCGCGCATATACACTTAGCCGCATTAAATCTTTAGAAAACTTAAAAAACTTTCATTCGTTCAAGTTTCACGTATTTGGTCAAGGGGCGCATATGCAGATTCAGTCATGCGTCTAATAAGATGGCCGCATAAAATCTTTGAGCGAGGAGTCCAGATCGCATGCCAAGCAGGGCGCATGAAACTCATTCGTCCCAAAACAGCAAGTTTCAGCCATGAAAAAGCTCCAAGTCTGAAAAATTGTATTCTCCATGAAATCCTTATTTCAAGCCCGGACCCAGCAAAGTAAAGATCAAAATTGCATGAAATCAAGTGCTCATTAACATGGAACTACTAGTTTTCGAAAACAACAAGTTTTACTAGATCAAAACCAAGTAAACTCATGGCAGCTCCAAACTGGAAACTTAGATCTACTCTAACCAAGGCCATCAAAATCGAAAATATCAAGAAGTAAACATGTAAAGCAGTTCATAGAGAACAATATAAAGAAATAAAATACAAGGAAGCTAAATAAGTGCAATATAGCAACTTCTTCCCCATTGGCAAGATGTACTTGCCTAAACTCACTACTAAACTACTACCACTACTACCCAAGGCAAGCTCACGACTGGGGCTAGGGTTCGCCCAAGGATAGGAGAGGGAGAAGAAAATAAAGAAAGAGAAGAAAATGAAGAAGAATGAGGAGGAGAGAGAAAGGAAAGGCTATATATATCAAAGGGTGACTAGCACTATTCATAATTCTAGAAATTACATGGAAGCAGCTAGAAAATTCATAAATTATATGGAAAGCAATATACAGCTATAACACACATATACCAGATAAAATACAATAATACTAAAATAGTGAGATGGGTCTCACATGCTCCCCAGTCGCCCCTAAAATTTCAAATCTTGTGAGCTTCCTAGTCATTTAATTTGTTTTATAATTATGTACTTATTTATGGTTTTTGAGCATTGCTTTTACTTAGTTGCTTACTCTTTTTTACCAAATCTTTTCGCATCATTATCTTTATTAAATGGTCATACAAGATATTGTGAATATAATATTGTGTGTTTTCCAATATTCGTATCATTATTTTTATTATTCATCGGTTAGTAAGTTACAAGAGTTTATTTTTCATGTAGGTCGGTCTTCGTTGTCTTCAGAAAGGACTATATCGTGAGATTGATAACTGGACTTCTGGTGATAGTGTTCCTACAAATAGGCTGCACCAGGTATTTATTCAGGTTATTACCTATCTATAGAATATATATTGGTTACATACTTATTATAATTTTTGTATTTTAGACCAATTTTGAAGCTCCTCTTGAAAGAACATCAGTTAAAACATTGACTATGTTCCGACTTTTATGACGTTATTATTATTATTTTTTAATTTGTTTGGGTACCCGGTTCCTGTCCAACAGAAGACCTGACCTCATCCCTGTACACGAGTTCTAATAATCTTACAAGTCGTGCAAGTTAACTCTTGTTAATGATACCTAAACACCACTAGATGATGAATGGACGGAACGGAATGAACTCAGGAACAGATCTCCTATGATGGAAACTTTGATATAGATGGCTGTATCAAAGTTTTGATACGTCAACTGTATAAGAAGTTGGTCCCATCTCAAAGTTTATTTATATAAATACTTACACGTTTTACGAAGAAAGAGGAGGACCCACTACTTGTCATACAGTAGCTGTATCAAAACTTTGATACAGAATACAGTCATCTGTATCAAAGTTTTTCCCCCTATGATGGGCCAAGGGGAGTATGATTTGGAGGAAGATGTCAGGTTGGATTATGGGCACGGCTTGGACTGACTAATGTTCGACCCTATATCTGGACAGACCGAGCTTTATTTATCGAAGGTCTCGCCGAATTATTCCCAGAGTGCCGAATATGATGACCCCAAGTGGCCTTATAATGTCCTTGCTCTTCTTGAGCAAAACAACATTGTGAAGGCACTATGATCCCAAGTGGCTTTATAATGTGCTCATCTTTCTTGACCAGAGCAACATTATAACGCCACTTGGGATGCCACACTTCTCTTACGAATCCAACTTCTATGAGCTTGGCGGCTTCTTGGATGCTCACCTCTTGTCGTTATGTAGTGAAGTTTAGCTTGCTCATTATGATCTAACAGAAATATTACTAATCTTTAGGGGTCAATAATATGTTGACTATAAGAAGACATTTGCCTGATTCTTCGGCAAATGGAACACACTCCAATCCATAGTGCTCAATACTCTTCATGAGGTGGGAATACCGACCGACCGAGTTTTCAACAAGAGTGGCTCACTCGCGCGTAGCAGTGGACGGGGTGTCATGAATGTTCCATGTATGCTCGCTGCCGACGTGCTTTGGGGAGTAGAGAATGCTTTGGGAACTTCATAACCAGATGATAGCTCGAGGGCTGACCCAAAGAGTAGGGTTGCCTAAGCCTGAACTTATTTCGGGTGCCGTTTGATTCTTGTTGTAGGCTGGTTCGGAGGTTAACTGTAACCTCGATATTTTGCAGATCATGTTGGATCTGCAAGTTTGTCCTAAGTAGAGGAGATTCCTCAAATCCGAAGTTTTGTCAGACTTATCCCTAAACCGATCATCGATAGGTCGATATTATTGGAAACGTGGTGCGACCCAAACCGAAGTAGGTCCATAAGGTATGATAATATACTACACTGGGTCCATATACCTTAAAAGAAACTTTTTTTTTTCATATAAGACCTTAACTGATATCAATTATCTACACCTCATGATCACACTTCCTATAAGACATTGGACTAAATTATCAACTCTATCGTCGTCACCTTTGAACACTCAACCGAAAACAAGATACAATTCAACATATATGACCTATCAAATTGCATTGATGGCCCGTTGACCAAGTATAACATGTAATGGAGAAGGCATACTCAAGGGTTAAGATGTATAATGGGTCGGGCCGGCCGGAGGTCCGAGTTGACCGGGTTTGACCGGGTTCTGGTCAGTCCAGGTCCAACTCGAGGGGGAGAGCATGCCGGACCGGGCCGGCCCAGTGGGTTTGAAAGTGGACTCAGTCCGGACCCATGACCTGGTCTGCGAAGGACCGGACCGAACCGGTCTGGGTCCGGACCGGCCCGAGATTTTTTTTTTTTTTTAAATGATAAGATAAGTTAGTAAATTTAAGTTAAAATTCATAGGTTATTTTTTACTGAATTATTTTTGTATAATTTAAAATTTATAAGTTATTTGTTAGTAAATGTTTTTTATACTTTATATAAAAAATTTATATATAAAAATTTATAACAACATTAAGTAAGAAAAAATTATTTGATTTCTTTGTATAGAATTTTAAGCCACCTACTTCAACATTGATATTGTCATTAATAACTCATACTAATACTACTAATACATATGAAGATCAGAAATACATATTAAAATAAGACACATTCTTTTGAAAAAGTACAATTTACTAGATATTCATAAAAAATTTCAGATGCCGACATAGAATTCCTATGCCACAATTAGATTTTCATTGAAATCATTTACCGTAATGCAAGCATTCAACAACAACTCCATCCGAGAATCTTCTTTCCATATCAAGCTCATTGTAGACTCCGCTAAAATGATGCCAATTTTTTTATCTTTCTAGTTAAGGCCCTTGTTGCGGTACTGGTTGAGGTTGATGATCTTATGGTTGTTGTGGTGGTTGATCACTTTTCATGATAGTAAATAGCCTCTTCACACTATAATCTAGATTGCTTCTAAATATTGTAAGGGGAAAAAACTTGTTGTTGTGATTAATTTTCATAATTTTTGGACTATTTATAGAAATATTTTGGGCCAAAATGACCCCTCAGATCCTCAAAATATAGTTGTTATAAGAATATTTTGGTCATTTTCAGTAAAAATGACAAAAAAAAATCCTAAAACAGGCAAAAAATTGTTAATTAATCGGGGGCTTAAACGGCGAATTTTTTTTATTTTTGACCCGGGTCTGACCGGCCTGGACCGGTCTTGACCGGGTCGACGATCGGGCCGATAACCGGGTTCCAACAGTTAACTCGGGCCCAACCCATGCATCGACTGGGCCGGGCTTGCGGGTCGATATCTTGGACACAGCCCGCACCCGCGGTGAGGGTGGACCGAGCTGGGCCGGTCTGTTGACCGGGTTCGAGCCAACCCAAATCGGCGTTGACTAGGCCAGACTTGGGTCGATTTTTGGGCCGCCCGGCCCAATATATACACCACGACTCAAGGACAGAGTTGACTTAGGGCTCAGGTGAACTGGAGCCCACCCTAAATATTTTTCCATATATTTTTTTTTGTTTTTTTTTCATATGAATTTATTCATGCTCTAGTCCACCCCAACCTAACCTAGTCCCACCCCAGTTCAAACTTCTAGTCCCACCCTTATGCACGCTACAAAATTAAGTGTTGTTAGTGACATGTTTAGCGACTCGAACGTACAACGTTACTGATAGCGACATACCAGCGACTACATAGAGAAATAATAAAAAGTAGAGACAACGATTACCACCTTTAAGCGCTCAACCCAAAATGATATACAATCCAATAGATATCATGACTTATCAAATTGCATCGATGGTCCATTGACCAAGTATAATGGAGAAGACATACCACAAAAAAAAACGACGTTAGTGACATGTTTAGTGACTCGAACATACGTCACTAATAGCGACATATACTAGCGACTACATAGCGCGAATAATAAAAAGTGGAGTCAATGACATATTATCGATGATACCTCGAGTCGCTAACACTTTGTCAATTTGCCTCGTCGCAAGTTAAAATTATGCATAGGACGAGAGATTAGTGATATACGAGCGACTACCTAGTATACTATAGTGACAACAAAACTTTTGTCGTTGATGTCATTGTGGCTTCGTACTATCTCACATGCCACCTCAGCATCAAATTCCACAAGGGACGTCGCTTCTAACAATGTCGATGTGAGTTGCAGATCCAAATCAGCATTAAACTTGAAGTCGTCCAAGGACATTGTTGACTTAGTCGTTAAAGATCGCTAACTGGAGTCGCTAGTCGTTACTATTCCCACTGAAAGTTTCATTTATCCTCCAATTCAATTAATCTCTCTCTCTCCTCTGCAAACCTCTCCTCTTCCATGATCACCACCGCCTCCATCTCTCGTTCCAGGGTCCCTCTCGACAGGCCCGCCCTTTCAATATGCCACTTCCCTTCCCGCCCCCACGTGCCCTCCTCTTGGTTGGAAATTCGCTCGCTCATGTGCCTCTCTCGACCGATCCCTCTCTAGCGACCCTCTCGACCGATCCTGCTCTAGCGACCCTCTCGACCTCGTATAGATAACTTGTCATGTTTTGAGGTATCTCATATCTCATATTAATACAAAAATACAATGTATTAGCGACGGAATTTTTCGTCGCTAAAATTCCTATTTCCATCGCTATTTTAATATAGCGACGAAAATGTGGCATCACTAATTAAAGTGTTGCTGCCATATTTTTGTAGCTAATCCGTCGAAATGGCGACAGATTTGTGAACAACTTAGCGACGAAATTACAGCTACGAAATATTTATGTCGCTTTATTTGGTGACGGATTAGCGACGAATTGGCGACGAAAAGTGTGAGCCCATTTTTATCAAATTTTCCAAAAGCTCATCGACAAAATTTCCATTGCTAATCCGTTGGTAAAGACAACGAACATAGTGACGGATATAGGGACTATGTCTGATACCAAAAATTTCATATTTTTTTGTACCAGGCATATTTAGCGACGAATTTTTCGTCGCTAAAAAGCGTCGCAGATCCGTCGCTGACCTGGAATTTTCTAATTTTTCATCGCTAATTCGTCGTTATTCCGTCACTAGACATAAGTATTTTTTTACAGAATAGAATCACTTACTTTCTGCTCCTGTAACATTATACAAAATTAAATTACTTATACACAAATACATCCAAACACATCAAATACAATAAAATTTATCAAATACAATAGAACTTAAATATAAGTGCATAGCCATAAGTTATCATACACTACCATAATCCAAACATATATATAGTTAATGCATATATGTGTACACACTAATAAATAATAACAGTGTCATTAAATAAATAAATAGTCTAAGCTAATGCATATGTGTACATACTAATCTTCTTCATCTTCCGAATCGTCTTCTGAATCATTTTTCTAATCGTCTTCATCTTCATCTTCTTTATTTTTATTTTCACTATCACCTTTATCTTCCAATTCTTGTTCCTCGTTCAATACCTTCATATCAGAGTCCTCCTCTATATGAGGTAAATCTTCTATGTCAATCTCTTCATTAACTATATCATCCTCTACGGTAACATCAACCTCCACACCATCAACACCGGCCAAACTCATATATGTAGGTTGAGGCATGACCACCTCATCCTCCTAGTATGCTAGATCCCCAACATTATATGTGTTTTTAGCTTTAGTTTTGCATACTATCCTCCAATCCTTATTATTGTATCATCGACTAAGATAGCTCGTATAATACACTTGAACCGCTTGACTAGCCAACACAAATGGTTCAAAACCTACATATTTTTTTCCATAATTTACATCAACAAACCTAAACTGGTTGTCAATTTTCCATCCTTGCTTGGGTGTTGTGTCAAACCAATCACATTTAAACAACACAATTTTTATCTCATAAGAGTATTCCAGCTCCACAACATCTCTTAGTACACCGTAATAGTCGAATTCTGGATCCTCATCGTGGACTGAACCCCTCACACATACTCCAGAATTCTTTGTATAATTAGCCCCATCATCGATAAATGATTGATTAATAGGCTTATCAGTGGTTCTAAATTTGAAGCCATTGATGGTGTATCCATCCCAGCACTTTGCCATCTTGCTTAGTCCGATAGCTGATGCTCGAAATGGTTCGTTCTGTAACTTTGTACCAGGACGAAAAAACTGAAACATCACGTATCATATAAACATTAGACAAAGATTGTTCGAAATGCTAAATTTAGAATGCTTAATGTTTAGGATCCGTACATAATTATGGAACCACGATAGAAATTTTGTATCAACCTTTCTAGCAAGATCATCATCATTAATAGTAGGTCTCTCCATTTTTACCTCAGCTCTAAAAGTACTATGATAGTAAGGAGAATAGTTAGAGCACTTTTTTTCCAAGCATATACATAATTGAAATATGTAGCAAAGATGTGTCGCTTACTTCTCAATATCTAGCATCTCCTTAATACCACTATTTAACAATATATACCGATGAGCGGCTTCAAACTCATCGTCTTCCAACCACCGTACTTTAGTGGCACTTGTAGTCTTGCCTCCCACATTGAAGATAGTGCGGTTTATACTATTCGGTTCATCAATCCCACCGTCATCATTCTTTGGGGCTCTATTACGATTTGTTCAGACATGAGTATCAATGTAGATGGAGAAGAAGTTTGAAACATCTTCAATGATATATGCTTCGCATATCGAAGCTTCTACATGAGTCGTATTGCCTACTTTCTTCTTTAGGTGATGTAGATACCTATAGATAATATATTGAATATTAGAATTATTGGAGTAAAGAAATTAATAGTACACACTAATCAATTTATACCTCTCAAATGGATACATCCATCGATAATAGACGGGAGCACCAACATGTGCTTTGTATGCAAGATGAATCGACAAATTCTCCATACTATCAAAAAAATGGGGGTAGCACACTTTCTAACTTGCACAATGTCAATACAATCTTCTCCTCAAGTTCTATTAAATGTTGCACCGTCAACTTGCTTGAACACAAATCTCTAAAGAATATAGATAATTCGGCCAACGGAGTCCATACTTGACGAGGCAACATCTCTCTCAGAGCAACATGTAGTCATATCTCTATAAACAAATGGCAAGCATGACTCTTCATCTCTGTCAGCTTGCATTCGTTGAGATCGACACATCTTGCCAGATTTGACACGTAGTCGTCAGAAAATCTCAACTTTGAAATACAGTTGCATATTATCAATTTTTTCTCTACTGGCGTATTTGAGAAATTCTTCAACGTCCGTCCTGAAATTATCTGTCAAACCAATCATACTCTCATGTCGCCGATTGTACATCCACGATCGTTCAACTAAGTATCGACTCATTGATCAAGCTTGTACCATATATATTCAAACAGTATGGATAAGATACAAAGATGAGTTAGGATAAGATACAAAGTTTCTTCTCATGCACACCCCATTTATGTTCAATTTAATTCGACACTCATCGGTATCGGTATCGGGTATCGCTCGGTATCGGATCGGGACACGCCAAACCGTATCGGTATCGGTCGATACTGCAAACTATGCTTTCATAATAAGGATTCGACACTCATAGGTATCAGTATCGGGTATCGGTCTATTCTAATTTAAGAGAATATAGTAATATAAATATAATGGGCAAAAAATTGATTTGGCCCAGGAATGAATAAAATGAATTAAATGAATTAAATTAGACTTTGGGCTGGTTCTAAACCCGTTGAGTGTGGGTCATTATAAGAATAAAAAAAATATAGGTGTAATTATTTTGGACTTAGACTCAAGTTTTGAATTAAAAGCATTAGTCCAAGTTGAACTTGAGCTACATAACTATAGTCAAGCATTTGTATTAAATATAATTTGCCTCTTATCATTTTGGGATATAATGGGTTTGGGCTTGATAATACATTATTAAGATGCCGATACATGCCTTAGCATAATAAGGATTCGACACACATCGGTATCAGTATCGGGTATCGGTCGGTATCATACTTCCTCGACACTCATCGGTATCGGGTATCAGGACATGCAAACCGTATACTATAAACTATGCTTTCAATATTACCCAAATTCAGATTCAAACTTAAACCTAAAAATATTACCCAAAATTATTTTCCAACCTTGATCCTAAAAATAAGCTTAAATGCAAAATGTAAAACAAAAAATAAAATGAAGGAGGTGTTAGGGTTTACTAAGCAGCCGGAGGAGGAGGGCACTGGAGGAGGAGGGGGTCACACGGGGAGGGAGCCCACGGAGAAGGAGGAGGGTAGGGGAGGAGGGAGGGTGTCGCCGGAGGATGGAGGAGGTCTTCATGAAGGAGGGGGTCGCTCGGGGGAGGGATGAGGGAGGGGGTCGCCGGAGGAGGGAGGAGGGAGGTGGGGGTAACCGGAGTAAGGGAGGGAGGGGGTCGCCGCGAAGGGGGGGGGGGGGGGGGTAGCTCGGGGGAGGGATGAGGAAGGTGGTCACCGGATGAGGGAGAAGGGAGTTGGGTCGGACACCGGAGGAGGATGAGGAGGAGAGGGGGCCGGATGCCGGAGGAGGAGGAGGAGGGGTCGGGGTCAGGAGTGAGAGAGGAGAGAGAGAGAATGTTTGGTGGGGGAGGGGGGGGGGGGGAGTGAAAATGAAAATGAAAATAAAACTGAGTTGGCGGTCCCAACAACTCGCCAACTCAGTTGGCGAGTTCTTCCCTTCCCTATAATTTTACCAAAATTTTTTTTTTCTTACAATTATATAAAAATATATTACTTTATTAAAAAAAAAAATCGTTGTTTATATATAAGAGGACAGTGGTATTCCAGGGTATAAGATATTTTGCCTCATACCTAGTGGACATTTTGTTTTTTAGCAGGTAAAAACAGTAACTTAGATCCACCAAAAGATAGCAAAACAAACAAGAAATAGAAAGAGGACAAAAGCACAGTATTGGATCCCTCTTATAGATGTATACTAACTGGAGATGAGGCAATATTCTTCAAAGTCAAAAAAGCCAATAGTGATGGACATGACATTGACTTACAATTTCAAGTCTATACCTACCTCAAGTCTCCTGGAGATAAACATTAGTTTGTCCTGGTGTGCCTTGTTTGCACCAGCGCTACTTCAAGCCTATAGCTACTTCCAAGTCTATACCTAATTATAGTCTGTACCTGCTTCAAGTTTATAATTACTTGTAATAATAGAGGTGCTAACAGGCCAACGGAATTTTGAGAAATAAATCTAACCCTAATGACGTTTAAATTATGTTGTGATGATGGCTCCAGCCAGGCAATGCTAAAATTAGTATTTCTGACTAGGCGATAAACCTATGCATGTCTTTTACCACACACTTGACAATGATGGTACAAAAAATATGTTAGAAAAATTATCGTTTTCTTATTGAAAACTTTGTGAATCAAAAGAAAAAAAATTAGATTGATGTTACCGGCCTCTGGGAAAGTCGTGCACGAAGCACTGCCCTAAGAGTTGATTTGAGATCTGTGTGCAGACGTTTCCCAAAGCTCCTAGTGGTAAAATCCCGCACTACCGGTATCTCGTAGCCGCACACGACTCGGAGAGAACGACCAGGACTTAGCTCTGCCCAGAGCTTGGAGACGAGTAAAACGACGAAGATTGGACAGAATGGAATGTTGGCAGCAACTTTTTGGAGAAAATATTTCTGATGATGTTTACAAAAAAAAAACCCACTCATATATAAGAATCCATCCAATATGTAACGGTCTGAATTAATTTGCTATTAATTCAGCCGTTACACAGACACATGGAGAATGAATCTTGACACTTAAAGTATTAACTGTTCAAAAAATAAATAGTAACGGACAAATTTATTTCCAACGTTCAGAATAATAAATGGAAAAAATTGAAGAGGAACAAAAAAAATTTTAGGGTCTCAGCCCGACCCCGAAAAGGAAATCGAATCGGCATTCGGCGCCCGCAGATTTGGGCACGTACCCGCACCCGTTACGCGCGCCGAACCGAACCGAGCCGAGCTGGGCCGGGCGGCGACGGCGCGCGCATGTGGCCCAAGGAGTTCTCCACACAACATCTTTAAGAAAGCAATGAAGAGAAAATAATATATACACACAATGAGGGGTTGGCCCATCCGATGTGGGAAGCAATAGTACTAACAATCCCCCCCCCCCCAAAAAAAAACCAAGTTCCGAAACAGAGATAAGAGTGAAGTAAATAGAGAGAGAGAGAGAGAGAGAGAGAAAGAGAGAGAGAGAGAGAGAGAGAGAGCATCTGGACAGTAAAATACTATGCATAGATGAGATGGACTACAGCCTTGAATCTCACGTAGTGACTATTGCCTTAATATGAAGAAGTGCTTGATGGACTATGCCTTGAATCAGACTTCTTGAACCAGATTTAGAAAAATAGCACACAAAGTACGCTAGAGGTCCTTGGTCTATTGGGTGGCACTTTTAAATGGCCATGCACACTTTTTCACATTCATGAGAGTTGTCTGGGATCGCCCTGTCCCATAGTTGCGGCCTTCACGACCTCTCATATAGGTAAGTCCTTAATGGTTGGTGATATGAATCAACCCAGCATTACAGCTTTGACCTATTAAGAGTTTAACCTCATCCTAACCATATCACACAGGAACACTATCACCATAGGGATGGGGAGTCATTGTACACATGTATAGCCGCTTGGGCTTTATTTTAATAAGACTTTAATCTCGAGTCAGTGTTCCATAAAGTCACCTAAGTTCAGCTTGTTTCTACCCATTGAACCAGCTTCTTGGGATCTCCAGTCAGACTCGGTTGGGTTGCCACTGCTGGTGACTAACTTATGGGCTTAACCCCATCCCCCTCGATGATTCTAGGATCAAAGTCCTAGACAGACCCTTCGTCAAGTGATCTGCAAGGTTCTTTTCTGACTTTATATAGTCAAGAACCACATATTTGCCTAGTAGGCTTTTTATTGACTTGAAGCGCAACTGCAGGTACATGTTCATCTTAGCATTCACAGAATCATACTTTAGTAGTTCAATAACAGATTTATTATCACAGTTTATAGAAATTGCAGGAACAGGACTAAGAGAAACAGGTATATGCATAATAAGATTTTTAAGCCATTCAGCTTCTGTGCAAGTTGTATCTAAGGCTATCATTTCGGAGTCCATTGTACTCCTAGCTATGATAGTTTGCTTACAAGAGCCCCAGAAGATTGCAGCTCCTCCTAGAGTAAATACATATCTAGTAGTAGATTTTATATCATGTGAGTCAGTTACCCAGTTTGCATCTGAATAACCTTCTATGATATCAGGGTGCCTAGAAAAATGAAGTTTGTAATCTAGGGTGCCCTTGAGATATCTAAATACCCTATCCAAGGCAGTCCAATATGACTGATTTGGGTTACTGGTATATCTACTTAGTCTCCCAATAGCAAATGCAATATCAGGTCTTGTCCTGTTTGTTATATACATAAGGGAGCCTATCATCTGTGAATATTTATGTTATTCTAAAGGCGATCCTTCATTCTTTTTTAGTACGATACTACTGTCATAAGGAGTAAGGACAGGTTTCTTATCAAATAACTCAAACTTTTTTAGCATTTTTTCAATTGAATGTGCTAAAGATAGAGTATAACCCTCTTTGCCTTTGGTCACTTGCATTCCTAAAATTAAGTTGGCTTCTCCTAGGTCTTTCATATCAAACTGGCTAGATAAATAGTTCTTTGTAATATTTATCAATTTCAGTGATGAACCTAGGATAAGGATGTCATCTACATACAAGCATAAAATGACACAACTTTTACATGTACCTTTAGAGTATATACATTTGTCATACTCATTTGACAAGAAACCATATTCACAAATTACTTTGTCAAATTTATTGTGCCATTGTTTGGGAGCTTGTTTCAGGCCATAGAGGGATTTTACTAGTCTGCAAACTTTCTTTTCTTGACCTTTAGCAATGAAACCTTTAGGTTGGTCCATATAAAGTTCTTCCTCTAGATCTCCATTCAAAAATATTGTCTTTAAATCCATTTGATGGATTAGCATATCATGAATGGATGCTAAGGCCAAAAGAGTTCTAATGGATGTGATCCTAGCTACAGGAGAGTAGGTATCAAAATAATCTAACCCTTTCTTCTGGGTAAAATCTTTAGCAACTAATCTAGCTTTGTATTTCTCTATAGTACCATCGGCTCTAAGTTTCTTCTTGAAAATTCACTTACAACCTATTGGTTTATTGCCTAAAGGTAGATCTGTTAGAAACCAAGTATTATTCTCCATGATGGAGTTGTATTCACTGTTAATGGCTTCTTTCCAGAATGGAGCATCAGGAGACGACATTGCTTCTTCATAAGTTGAGGGATCACCCTCTATCAAAAAGGTGAAGAATCATTCTCCTAAATTTTTTTTCAATCCTATTCCTTTTACTCCGTCTAGGTTCTAAGTCTTGTTCAGATTGAGAGCTCGGTATTTGCACATGAGAACTAGTAGAGGGTATGGAGGAAAAGATTGAACTTCTATCCTTAAAAGAAAATATATTTTCAAAGTAAACTGCATCTCCTGCTTCTATAATGGTATTGTTAGAGATTTTATTTACTTTTGAGTGAGTCACTAGAAATCTATTGGCATAGCTGTCTAAGGCATATCCTATGAAAACAGCGTCTAGGGTCTTGGGACCAATCTTTCTCTTTTTAGGTTCGGGAATTCCTACTTTAGCAAGGCATCCCCAAACTCTAACGTAATTAATCCTAGGAGCTCTACCTTTCCAAAGCTCATAGGGAGTCTTATCTTTTGTCTTACTAGGAATCCTATTAAGAATGTAATAGGCAGTTAAAAGGGCTTCTTCCAACAAGTTATCAGGAGCACCAGAGCTGAGAAGCATGGCATTCACCATATCTAAAAGAGTGCGGTTTTTGCGTTCAGCAACTCCGTTAGACTGAGGTGAATATGGAGCAGTTACCTCATGAATTATTCCATGTTCTTCACAGAAATTAACCATTTCGTTTGAGGTATATTCTCCACCACGATCAGATCTAAGGATCTTAATCTTTCTTTCTAATTGATTCTCAGCTTCAGATTTGTAGACCTTAAATTTATCTAGAACTTTATCTTTGGTTTTGAGAAGGTAGATATAACAATATTTTGAATAATCATCTATAAACATAACAAAGTATTTTCTACCGCCTCTGGTCAAAATCCTATTTGAGTCACATACATCACTATGGATAAGTTCTAGAAGGTCAGAATTTTTTTTCTACAGATTTGAAAGGTAATTTAGTGTGTTTGGCTTGAACACAAATCTCACATTTGTGTTTGTCATCTATTGGAGTATTGGGAATAAGATCTAAAGTCATCATTCTTTTAGTAGAACCTAGGTTCACATGACCTAGTCTGCCATGCCAAACATTTGAAGATTCTATATTAGAGACAATGAGAGAACAATCAAAATTTTTATTCATTGTGCTTAAAATGAAAAGATCGTCTTTTACAAAGCATTTTCCTATAAATGAGTCATGCTTAGAAAATACTACTGTATTTGCCTCCATTACAATTTTGTATCTTGAGGCTACAAGAAGGGATCCACTAACTAGGTTTCTCCTGACAGACGGCACATGAAGAACATCATGAAGAGTTAAAAAAATTTTTGATGTCATCTTCAGGTCAACTTTTCCTCTTCCAATAATTTGTGCCGTTGAGCCATCTCCTAGGGTCACACCTCCTCCACTTGATTCCTGATAGTTTGAAAAACAGGAGCGATCAAACAAAACATGAACATTAGCTCCAGAATCCAACCACCAATCATCAGAATGGTAAGAGAGGTTAATAAAGGGTTGAAAGCTTATAGACTTGAAGGAACTCGAAGAACCTTTGTGAAGCATGTTCGCTTCTGGTCTAACTGAGCCCTTTCCTTTGTAGAAGGTCTGGACAGTTTCCTTCTTCCTATGGTAGCAGTTGGTGGCCATATGGTTTGTTTTACCACACACAAAACAAAATCTCTTTTGATCCTGAGTCTGACTGAAGTTTCTAGGTTTATGGTTTTGGTGATGATGGTTAGGATGAAAGTTTTTCTTCTTCTTGAAGAAATTCTTTTTGGATTTATAATAAAAATTAGATTTGGGTTTTCCTTGGCCTTCTACAAGGTTTACCTTAGCTTTAGATTCAGTCTTAGGGTTAGACCTCAATCTAATTTGTTCTTCGGTTCTAATTTTCTTTAGGACTTGATTGTAGGTAAGATCTCCTTGTGTATGGATAAGTTCCTTAGTAATATCAGACCAAGAGGGAGGTAACTTGTCTATTAGGCATGCTATTTTATGCTCATTGGAGAAAGATGTGCCTTTGGCTTGAATATGCCTAAGGTATTCTTGGAATTCATGGAGCTGGTCATTCATTGGCTTGTTATCTACCATGAAATACCTATTAAAGGTTGAAGAATTAAATCTTTCTATTTCGGCATCATCACAGCCGTATTCATCTTCCAAGGCTTTCCAAAGTTCTTTAGCGCTCTTATATTCAAAAAATATATCATACAAGGATTCAGATAATGCGCTTAGAATTCTATAAAAGTAGTGGAAGTCTATATCTTTAGGGGTTTTTGGTTTCGATGAGGTAGACACTCCTATGTCAGACTCAGTATTATCAGAATCATTTGTGATGGGTGTTGACCCATCAATGGCTGAAATAAGTCCTAAGGTCGTGAGCCAAAATTTTATTTGGCTCTGCCATCTTTTAAAGTATGAGCCATCAAACTTAACAGGTTTTGCAGTAGAGGATTCCTCCTTACCAGTCATGTTTGCAGTCTGAAAAATATAAATTTATTTAATAACAATGTCTAAGATAATAGTTTAGGTGGTCTTTGCTAATCAATCTTAAAATCTTTAGTTTTTCAAGTGTTGATCAACTCAGGTTAGCTGTAGGGGCCGATTCCCAGCTAGCGGCAGTCCGAAGACTCTTAAGTACCGTGTCGCTTAGGGCTATTTACACCCGGTTGATAGAAGGACCCTTTCGGCTTGTGCCCGAGTTTGCCTCTACTTTGAAACTTTAGATTTGAAGATTTTATTTGCAATTTTTTTTACTAAACTATTTTTTTTTGGTCCTAGATTGCTTTGAAAAATACTAAGTGATTATTTATGTTACAATTGAAAGGAATTTTGTGATAAAAATATTGCAATTGACAAAATTATCAAATTTGCTAACAATTTTTAAATCACTTTAAGCAAATTTGCAATTTGACACTATAGTAAGTAACTTTATAAGTAAACAAATAAATCAATTAAGGAAATGAAGCAAATTGCTAACAATTGTTTTGAGTTAACGATTATGATCAAAAAGAAAATATTAAATATGGTTATTTGCTATGGTAAATATTAAGCAAATTGAATTTTCTAGAATAAAAATTAAACTACTGCAACTTAACAATATTGGCTACAGTAAGAACAATTTTCTACAAGTTAAAGCTTGCTATAGTCAGAAAATTTTAAATTTTCAATTGATAAATTATCAACTATGCCAATAATATGTTGCTACAATATTCTGAATTAAGCAATGCCCAAACAAAAAATTTCGGTTATGTAGCAAGAATAGGCAACAAATATTAACCTAATTGATGAGAAATATATATATAATAAACGGTTAATTTTTATTTTTCTTTAGCAGAGAATAAATAATGGTATATTAATAATATTTCTGATGCTTTCTAGCAAGATTTAGATGAACAATTCTAACATAAATATCAACTCTTAGATTGTTAGAAAAATTATCGTTTTCTTATTGAAAACTTTGTGAATCAAAAGAAAAAAAAATTAGATTGATGTTACCGGCCTCTGGGGAAGTCATGCACGAAGCACTGCCCTAAGAGTTGATTCGGGATCTGTGTGCAGACGTTTTCCAAAGCTCCTAGTGGTAAAACCCCCGCACTACCGGTATCTCGTAGCCGCACACGACTCGGAGAGAACGACCAGGACTTAACTCTGCCTAGAGCTTGGAGACAAGTGAAACGACGAAGATTGGACAGAATAGAATGTTGGCAGCAAATTTTTGGAGAAAATATTTCTCATGATGTTTACAAAGAAAAAATCACTCATATATAAGAATCCATCCAATATGTAACGGTCTGAATTAATTTGCTATTAATTTAGCCGTTACACAGACACATGGAGAATGAATCTGGACACTTAAAGTATTAAGTGTTCAAAAAATAAATAGTAACGGACAAATTTATTTCCAACGTTCAAAAAGAATTTTAGGGTCTTAGCCCGAACCCGAAAAGGAAATTGAATATGTGGGCGCGTACCCGCACCCGTTACGTGCGCCGAACCGAACCGAGCCGGGCCGGGCGGCGGCGGCGGCGCGCGCGTGTGGCCCAAGGGGTTCTCCACACAACATCTTTAAGAAAGTAATGAAGAGGAAATAATATATACACACAAGAAGGGGTTGGCCCATCCGATGTGGGACTAAAGTGAAGTTGGTTTTTTGAGCAATAGTACTAACAAAACCAACACTATATTTTTTAGTGTACATACACGCAGGAATCGACTATTTATCCATCAGGTATACTGGTTAAAAGTTATTCATGTTTTATTCTTTAGGTTAAATTCTACATTCGATCCAAGTTTTGCGTATTTTAAATTTGTATAATTAGCAAATAAAATTTAGTAATTCTAAAATTTTAACATGAAAAGGAACCTTCCACGATTACAAGAAAAATTATGGATTGTGAATTGGTGGGGTTGGTACTTAACAACTCCAAAAAAGAACACATTCTAGTAAAATAAACCTCTAGAATTCTAGGGCATGAATTTTAGATATTAGCTTAAGTTTTTAGAAAACATACTCCTACATGCAACTTTCAGAAAATAGTGGCATAATTTGGAGTCCGGAGCTAAGCTATACAGCTCTCTAAAGTTTAGATAGAGTTGCTAGAAAATCGCAAGAAAAAATCCTCAAATTTTGGTTGAAAAGAAAAAAGAAGAAACTTATTCCTTGCATAGGAAAAAAATCCAGAAAAACGAACAGTCAAGATTCATTCAACTGATTCAACGGCACAGAATGCGGACAACATGTAGGTAGCTGGGTACGGATGCATGTGCATTTGTGTTTGCAGTCACTAGCACTTGATAACACTCAGGCCCGCCAGTCCTGCCCGCTCTCACTGCTAAGTGGGCCACTCCGGTATAGGTGCATGGGTGTGGGGCCAGGTTATTTTTTATTTAGTTTAATTAATTAATTGCTAGAATTAATATTTTTATATATTTAAAGGTTAAAATTACTAAACAAAGTAAAATAAAAATCTAGTAAATACTTTGGGTCATTTATAACCTACTCTAGGGCCATTCTATGAAGGTTGCCTAAATTAATCCTAGAAGGTGGCTAGAAAATAGTTTTCTTAGGATTTTGTTAGTTTTTAATTACCTAAAAATCTTCGATAATTTCCTAAAATTCTAAAAAGTTATAGGAGATTATTCTAGGCCATTTCCAAATGTTAGGGATGATTTATATTATACAATTCATATGTTGGTCGTCTTACAATTATTGGTAACTAGTTTCTCTTAGGCATTTTTTTTACAATAAATGCTAAAAGTTATAATAAAATCTAAAATAGTCTAAAAATTTACTTTAACCTATTTTGAGGTCTGGTCACCATTCTTAGATTATATTACTTAATTGTTAATGATAGGATTATAAACGTCATCCTGGTACCCCCAAGCACAAAGTTTTAACCTTGTATCTTTATTTTATACGTATATAATATACTAATTATGGTTTTTCGAGTAGAGAATTCTACAATTATTAAGTCTGATTTTAATACGTCCCAAGAATGCTACAATCGTTTGATAGAATTTATTATAAATATCTTCCCGTAATATGTGAAATTGCCTACAAACTCTACCGATCTAAGAGAATGGTGAGATCGCTCTAACTAGGGTACTAGAAGATTGATACATGATGGGTGCGTGTTGTACTATTAAGACAAGGTAAAGATAGATGCATATTAAATGGAGTTGACCACTACAAGATCATCAGTATAGGAAAAAAAATTGGTGCAAGGAAGCCAACCGATTCAATGCGCTACTTGTCCTTGACACCGAGGTTCAAGAGGTTGTTTACAGTAAATGAGACAACTAAAAGAATAAGATGGCACGAGTGAGAGAAGATAGAAGGTGAGTTTTGGATCATCCATCTGATAGAGAGCTATGGAAGCACTTTGACCAAGTGTATGCTAACTTTGATGAAGAGCCTAGGAAGGATAGATTGGGACTCTTCTCTGATGGCTTCACCCTATTTAGCTTGTGTGGATCTCATTATTCCTTGTTTTTGGTGATTGTCACTCTATACAACCTACCACATTAGATGTGCATAAAGACTCAATATATATGTGTTCCTAAACCATCATTTTGGTTCCAATTAATTCGAAGAGGAACATCGATATATACTTGCAGTCGTTGATAAATGAGTTTAAATAATTGTGGGAGGTCATCACCATTATGTACGATGTCTCAAGGAAGCAAAACTTTCAAAAGCACTTACATGGACCATTAATGATTTTCTTACTTATGGGTTATCGGGATGGAGTTCACATTGTCATCTTTCTTGTCCATATTGCATGGACCGTACTAATATCTTTAGCAACATATTAGTTACACAAATTGGCAACGAATGGTGACACATGAGCGACATCATTAAGTTATGGGATGACCTGGTATGAATGTACATCTACGATGAATCGACGATGTCATTAGCGATGATTGAAGACATTTATGTGTAGCATCTAATACTGACTTGGCACATGAAAAGTAGCAACCTATCATCGAGGTACGTGCGACTTCATATTGCATCGTGAAGACATCATTAAGACATCGCTCATATATCTCAACTTCTACGACCTAATACCGCATTTCCAGCAACGTATGAACGACTCACGCATCTCCCCAGCAACATAAGCCGACCTCACTGATATGTCGCTAGTTCTAATTTTGCCTTCACATCGCTATGTCGATATCGTTGGCATTAATGTTTCTTGGTGAAGTGGCTATGTTGTTCCTATCGTTGGCATTGTCATTTCTTGTTGGGGTGTCGCAATATGCAAATAATCAGTGTTGTCAAAATCGGACCAGACCGGATCGGATCATATCTGACTTGAATCGGCAATTTTTTATCTGGATCGAGGTTTAACCGATGAACCGGTCGAACCGGTTAACAATCGAATCGGCCATTTTGAATTTTTTTTTATAAAAAAATCTCAAAAAAATTATCACGTGAGATTTGGACTATTTGGTACTTGGTTTGGTTTTGAGAGACCTTATAGTTATAAAACTAAACCAAACCAAACCATACATACTAAAAATCAAGCCAAACTATGCCAAACCAAACAAAGAAGTAAATATGGATATCTTACCTGATTTAGTTCCCGTAATGGATCTATTTAAATCTTGGTTGAATTCGGTACGACTTATACATATGGGACGTCTCATATACCAAAGATTTTTTGTTCAATCATGGGTCCGATTTTTAAAACGTTGCAACTTTATTTCTATCTTTTGGGAATAGGATGGACAAAAATTAAAGGGGAGATTCCCATTACTGTCAACTTTATTTCTCTCTTTCTACATGCCAATACATATGGGACGTCTCATATTCGCAAAAAGTACTCGGTGGAGGAAAAAAAATTTATTTATTCCTAAACGATAAGCTAAATTCGTCTGCTCTAACCCCACCAAACAGTAGTCAGTGGTTACAGCTCGTGGGCGCCCACCAAATTCTCCGCACTCGTGCGCGTCCCTGCCGGCGCGAAAGGACACCCCCAAGTATTTTATACTATTTCTCTCACTCTCTCTCCAATCATATACTAACGGCACACTTCACTGCGTGGGCCCACTCACTACTGACGCTGAAATCTATGCGGGTCCCACAACTGGATCCACATCGAGCTTAGTGAGTGGCACCTACGATCGCAGTGGCTACAGACGCAGCAGTGGTGGTGGCCGATCCACAGTTGTTAGCACCAGCACCAGCACCAGCAATGGCATCGTCGGTTGCGGACGTGTCGGCTGTGCTGACTGTTCCATTGTTATTGTTGTTCTTGTGATTGGCATCTTTGTGCAAGAATTTCAGTACAATATCTATGGTGGGGAGTCTGACTGTCCTGTCCCACGCTTCTTCGAACTCGCACTTCTTCCCTTGTTTCAAGAAGGCTTCGGTGGCGTCGACCCTCCGGACATCCCACCCGGCCAATGTCGATAGCCGCCGGATCTTCTGCAGCTGCCTGCAGGCCAACTTGCACGTGTTGGCCTTTATCTCGTCGATCGCCGCCTCCAACAGACTCGCCTTGGTCTCCTCGTCAGCCGAGGCTTCGTCGCGGAAGTACCGGTCCATCTCCGGCACCCCGATCGCCTTCCGTATCCCCCTCGAGTAGTCGCCCTTCGGATCGAACACCCCTCTCGCCTCCTCCACCAGCCCCGTCTCCACCATCCTGTCCACCCGCACCGACACGAACGAGTGGAGCACGGGCAGGTCCACGTCGACCCAGGCGAAGACGCAATCGTACCCGGACCGGAACCTGCCGCCGTCCCCGTCGAGGAGCTCCTCGATGTAGGAGTTCGAGCCCCCCGCGACGATCGGGAGGCGGCCGCGGGCGACTACGGACTCGATGGCGCGCACCGCCGCGAAGCGGAAGTCCGACGCGGTGAACTCGGCGTCGGGGCAGACCCCGCCAATGAGGTGGTGGGGAATGCCGGCGCATTCGTCCTTGGTGACCTTGTTGGTTATGACGTCTAGGCCGTCGTGGACCTGGATCTTGTCCGAGTTGACGATCTCGCCGTCGAAATGGGCCGCGAGGTTGATGGCCAGCTTCGACTTGCCGGTGCCGGTTGATCCCAACACGAATACAACCTTCTTCTTTTCGCGGGGAGCAACGAAGGAGTCATGGAAAGGGAAGGGGTAGGGGTAGGGTTTCGTTTTGGTTTTGGAGGGGAAGGTGGTTATATGCGGAACTTGCCGGAACCCCATCATGGGATTAATGCTCTTTGGGAACAAGACTTGGTTGGAGTAGGGAAGAAATTCCATGGCCACTTAGAACTCGAGAGAAGTAAAGGAATGAGGACACTACTTAAGTGCTTTCAGAAGCAATGCAAACACCCTCATATATATATAGGGGAGAAGTACTGCACCTATCATTCTTTACATGCATAATGTATTATGTAGGAGATGCGGCAACTTGGTTTGTGTGATGGGTCTAGAGCAGTGGAGGTGCAATAGAGTAGTAGTACTAGTAGTCAAAGGAAGAGAGAAAAGGGATTTGACATTCTATATATATTTCTCTACAGGTGCAAGCACAAAGGGGATGGACTAATGGCCTAATTGCATGCCATCAGTATAATTCTTGGGTGTTTCAAATCAGTGAGGGGAAGGGAATCTATCTACTCTCAGTGCGTGGGTTAAAGTGTGAAATTTAATGGGGCTGGGCAAGATGCAGGCATGAACAAGCATACGACAAAATATACTCTTTGTTTCATTCACTGTGGATATCAACGTGTTAATCGGGCCAGGCCACAACGGGCTGGTCCGGGTTCAGTGTTGACAAGTTTGATCGGACCTAAATCGGATCAGACTTAGACCGGAGGAAAAGCGGACCGTTTCGGTCCGGACAGAAAAGGTTATAGAGTGAATCCAGTCTGGACCAGACTCGATTTGCGGGTGGCTGGGCTAGACTAGGATCAGGCTGAGCCGATTGATTTAAAAAAAGAAAAGAAAATAAACAATTTATTTAACAATAGAAAATTTTGAGACCAATATATTAAAATACACTAATATTTTATTAATTTTTTAATATATATTAATTTTGTTATATAATTTATATAATTTATATTTGTGTTTCAGCATTTCAACTCCTCTCTTCAAAAATTCTTTCAAATGGCCAACAGGGACGTAGTCAGCTGGTCCGCGGATGTGCCCCCTGGAATTTGCAAATTGTTTTATATATACAAGTCTCAACATAACTATTCTGTGTTGAAAACATGATCTTCCTCATTCATTCTTTTGTTGGAGTTTCTACTGTAGCTATGCCTGAAGTGCAGTTGTTTGAATGATACATACTTGAAAAGAATATCTAAATGAAAAGTAAAATGTTGTACATTATTGCCTACAAGATTCCATATTGACATGATTTAAGCTCAAAATTTAAAAAGTTGTACGCTTATAAACTAATAATTAGAGGTTGGAAATTCTCTCTACAGAAAATAACCTTCCAAATATAGGAGGAAGGAGAAAAGAGAGAACATGCACATCAGAAAAAAATTAACATTGAGAGTCTGACTAGCAATTGGGGGATAAATACAAATAACTCCAAATTTAATCAGTCATCCTGAAACTCTAACTAAGCTACTTGAACATTTCTGTTTAATTAAAAATCGCGAGCTGGGTATTGTCCCGTTGATCTGGGCGATCCCATATGAACCATTGCACCAGGAGTCGCGTACAGTCAATGCCGACATGACGGAACTTGAATTCATCGACTGTATGTGATGAATTCAGTCCATATTAGTAGAATTTTACTATATTGGTATGTTTCAAAAATTTATATTTATTCTCCGAGAGCTCTTCAGATCGTAAAGAGACTTGGGTCAATGGATGCGGAACGTCGAGCTTGTCCTACGAAGTAAGTTTCGTCCAATTCTGAGACCGTCGACTTGATCGTCATTTTACGGGTCCACGATTTGTCGTAGGTTGACATATTTGCACCGCGTCCCCTAGATGAATATTTTGGCTACGCCACTAATGGCCAAAGAAAGTTTGCAGAGATATTGAAAGCTAAAAGGCAAACATAAGTCACATTAAAAAATTATACAACTTATGTTTAAGTTTTTGTTTTAATGTATCCTTTCTTCAAACTTTTTTTATAATATCACAAAAAAAAATTGTAGAGAGTGAAAACAAAAACTCAAGCATAAGTCGCATAATTTACATATACATATTACCTATCTAACAATAATAATATTAAAAAATAATACATTTTTTTTTAGAAGATGCAAGATACTAGTCACACTTGTTCAGATGCCTGCGTAAATATCCTGTGCCACAATTAGGTTTTCTTTGGAATCGTTTTCTACAATGTAAGCTTTCAACAAGAACTCCATGCGAGAATCTTCTTTTAGTATCATGCTCAATGTAAACTCCACAAAAATGCTGCAAAAATTTTGATCTTCTTTCGAGTTGAGGTTCTTGTATCCCCTGAGGTTGCAATGCGGGTTGAGATTGCTGATCTTGCGATTGTTGTGGTGGTTGATCATTTTCCATGACAACAAGTAGCCTATTCACATAATATCACTAGATTACTTATAAGTATAGCAAGAGAGGGAATAAAATTTGTTGGGATAGATTTGGAAGAATTATATCATATTTATAGAAATTTTCGGGTGCCAAATTATCTCCCAAATATCCTAAACATATTGTTGTTATAAGGATATTTTGATCATTTTGAACAAAATAAACAAAATATCCTTCAAATGGATTAAAAATAGTCATAATATTGGAAGTATTTTGGTAAAATTATCCCCAAAGAGAAATATGACTATTGGAGGGATAAATTATCAAAATATCCGTCAAATATTTTAATTAACGATAATATAGGAGGGTATTTGATAATTTGTCAAATAAGGAGGAATATTTTGGATGAATTAATAGCATTACTCATTCTAAAAAATCTGTATAAATATTAAACAATAATTTTTTTAATCACTTTGGAAAAAGGAAGATATTTTTCTGACACTCAAAGGATCTTCTTACTGTAGTTTCTAAAAATAATGATACCTAAATTTAAAAATAAAATTTTTATGTTAGTAAAGTAATATATACAGAGGTAACAAAAATTATAATGTTTCAATTTTTTTAGATCTTGTACGATCGCCCAATATGTGCATGCTCATGAATGTTCTTGTGTGCATGTATACTTCCAGAGGAAATATTGATTAGTGGGAAAAAGATCAAGTGAAGAGCCCATAGTATACCTTTTTCTTAAAACAGGTTAACTGTTAGGAGCCGAGGCAAAATAAAAATTTCATACTCATAAATAAGAAAACCTTGTCTTAGGTAGTGGTGAGCATTATTCGATTTTGAACCTAAAATCCAACCGAATAAGAGATTTGGTCAGGTTTAAAAAAAATTCGGTTCGATTTCGATTTTTAAAATAGTAAATTTTTTTATTCGGTTTCGGTTTTGAATTTCTATTTCGATAAAAACCGAAAACCGAATAAAAAAATTTAGTTGATATATATATATATATATATATATATATATATATATATATATATATATATATATATATAATATCTATTTTTTTGAGATGTCCGACGATACGCACGGGACTTTGTGCACACTGCGTTCAATGCCATTTGTCCACGTGACTTTTTTTTTTGTTACTATATATATTAACAAAAAAGTGCAAATAATCCAAAAATCGTATAAACTAAATAAACTGAAAACCGAACTGATTTAATTCGGTTCGATTTGGTTCGGTTATGGACCATTTTGATCGATTTCGTTGGTTTATTCAATTTTTGGTTCAATTTAATTTTTAGTTATCCGGTTCAGTTGAAATTGAATAATCGAATGTACACCCCTAGTCTTAGGGCACAAAGTCAAATTTCCGAGAAAGTAACTTTGCCATCAGTGGTGGCTCCTGGTGATCCATATATACGTGGGGGAGTTTTCTACGGAAATTTCCTCTCCTTTCTCTAAGGTGCCTGTGCCTCCCTCTTAGTGGTCATTTAGCGAGCGGCAGCTTAAACATCTGTTGGTATTCGGCCGTAATTGATCATTTTGATCACTTCTTTATTGACTTCCACAGAGAGTTAGAATGAACTGTCATCTATCGACGCTTGGTCAAAAGAAGGAGAAGAATCCAGCCAGCTGATAGTGATCATAGCCATTTTGTGGTCGAATCCGAAGATGTACGAAACTGACAAGGGAGTGGACACTCTATGATTGTTCAGTAATGTCTACTCAACTCGAAAAAGAAGAAATTCTGAAGAACGTAAATATTTTCTTTTACAGCAATCGGAAGTAACTATACTGGAATTAAATTATATATATATATATGGTAATTGATCCATATAATTTAGGTCCAAGTTGATATGTGGATGTATATATATAGAATATCATGATGGATGAAAGATTTAGATTATTCTTTTCTACTACTTCTTCACATGGTATTAAAGCATGACGGTTAGGACACGATTTCTTTTCCATAGCAGCGGCAGAAGCGAGTCTCCCTTCGACCGGCGGTATGACGAGCTGTGGCGGCGGCGAGTTTTCTACGTCGGTAGCAGCTGCAACAATGATCGATCCCACCTCCCCGTATTACCTTGGTTCTAATGACAATCCGGGTAATACAATTACGAAAGTGGTGTTTCGTGAAAAAAAATATGAGAAATGGTCGAAATCTATTCGGCTTTCTCTATGGGCTCAACGAAAATTTGGATTTATTGACGGATCTATCGATAAATCTACAGAGAATGACAAATTGGAGGATTGGTACTGTGTCCAATCGATGCTTGTGCAATGGATCTTGCACACTATTGATGCTTCGGTGAAGAAGACGATACCCTACTTTGAGGAGGCGAAACCGTTGTAGGATTCGTTCAAGGACCGATTTAGCGTGGAAAATGACGCTAGAGTTCAACAGATTAAACATTCGTTGGCAGAGTGTCGCCAAATAAAATTTATGTCCGTGGTCGACTACTTCGGCCAATTGCAGACTCTTTGGGATGAGTTGGGGACTTCTGAACCTATTCCGACATGCAGTTGCGGCAAATGTACGTGTGATATCCCGAAGAAGCTAGAAAACGGGTTGATGATAAGCGCTTTCATTAGTTTCTTTATGGGATCAATCAGGAACTCTATGACAACGTTCGCTCGATTTTATTGGCACAAGATCTGTTCCCTACTTTGGCATGTGCTTATCAATCCATACTATAGGAGGAAAGATTGCGCACGTCCACACAAGTCTCCTCTGAACGGGACGATGTGATGTCGTTTGTGGTTAAAACTCCTTCTGTTAACCGTGGGCCATCTCGTTTGGATGCTCGGGATAAATCGGAGTTGCTTTGTATTTTTTGCAAATGCAACGGACATGAAGAAGACACTTGCTTAGAGAAACATGACTTTCCGAATTGGTGGAGGGATAGACCGCGTGGTGACGGACGAGGGGCTGACCGCGAACGTGGTAGCGGACACGCGGCTGGTGGTAGACGTGGATGGAGTGCGGAGGTGCATGCGGCGGTGGCAGGACGTGGCGCGACGGCTACGACACAAACACGTATGGCAGGTGATGGTGCAGACGGTGTTACGAAAATAACTCCGGACCAATGGCAACAACTTATTTTTTTTCTTGGTAACTCTTCGGTCAAATCTTTGGAGGACCGTATGGTGGGTAAGTCTATTGCACCTTGGATTATTGATACAAGCGCTTTGAATCATGTTACTGGAAATTTACATTTATTGCCGGGGGGTGACGGAAATAGAGGAATGTCCGGTTGGGCTCCCGGACGGATGGACTGCGGTTGCCTCGTGCTGCGGACGTGTTGCTCTTGCATCGTGTGTTATTCTCACGAATGTTCTATTTGTACCCCAATTACATTACAATTTAATTTCTGTGGCCCATCTTATTGATGATACAAATTGTGTTATATATTCACTAAATTTTTTTGCGTGATACAGGACCCCAGTTTGAGGATCCTGATTGGCGTCATTGAACGGCGGGACGGACTCTACTACTTTAGTATTGTACCGAAGACTCGGGCCTTAGAAGTGACTGGGACGACTTCTCTGGACATTTGGCATTAGCGACTTGGACATCATTTTGATAAAGTAGTAAAGTCGCTTCCTGTTGTTAGTAGCTTTAGTAGTTCAGTGAATAAGGCATGTGAAGTTTGCCATCAGGCAAAGCAAACTCGAGGTATTTTTTTTCTGTCAGTGACTCTCGGGCTGTTACAATTTTTAATTTGATACATTATGATCTTTGAAGGCCATATCCTACGCCTTCTTCGTGTGGAGCTCGATATTTTTTGACGATTGTTGATGATTTTCCTCATGCTATTTGGGTATTTTTGTTGATTGATAAAACTGAAGTATACAAGATGTTCTCGTCATTTTTTTCTATGATTGAGCGACAATTTAATTCCAAAGTTCGAATTGTGCGAAGTGATAGTGGTACTGAGTTTAATTGCCTACGTGACTACTTTGCACAAAATGATATTTTGTTTCATACATCTTGTGTGGGTACTCCTCAACAAAATAGGAGGGTCGAAAGAAAATATAGATATATTTTGAATGTGGCACGTGGTTTACGTTTTCAAAAAAAATTTACCAATTTCTTTTTGGGGAGAATGTATTTTGTTGGCGGGTCATTTGATCAATCGAACCCCTTCAAGTCTTCTTGGTTTTAAAATCACTTATAAAATTTTATTTGGTACTTCTCCTTCTTATGATGAATTACGTATTTTTGGTTGTCTATATTTTATGCCCACAGCCAAAAAGCTAAAATGGACAAATTTGTTAGTCACTATCGAAAGTGTGTTTTTCTGGGATATCTGTCACGCCCCGATCTCCCGCAGGTAAATCGGCCGTTCCCGCTAGGCGGGAATCACCCTCGCCAGCGCTCCCGCGGAACGATCGCTTAACCCATCCGGGCGTGATGCCGCACGAGCGTGAGCCACGCCCGTGCAAGGCCATGGTTCATTGGCTGGCGGCAAGAGTTCTAAGCCACAGAGTCGCACAGATTGTCCGAGTGCAGCGGAGTCATGAACGCATAGGCGATCGGTAACAGGTTCACTGAGTCGACAAATATAGCGGAAGTATAGAAACACAAGTTGAAATAAAGCAAGCTCTTTTATTGATATAAACTTGTGTTACAGGCGGCGTATAGCCGAGATTACAAGTCGCTCAAGCCTCTCTCTCTGAAACAGTAAAAGCGTGCCAAGTGGCTACAACTGTGGAATGAATATACAGGCGATGGTCAGGCGATGTTCACAACTTATGTCTTGTATATGTGCTTCAGTCCCGGACGCACCGTTGCAAGGCTTCAGAGGGAACTCCTGGCCTTAGCACGCACGAAGGAGGCGTCCGCACCGAACGAGGTTCTCCCGCACCCTGCATACAAACTGGTGGATTATCAGTACATTGAATGCACTGGTGGGGAAGCTACTCGCCCGCTCGACAAATCCAAACACGTAATACAGGTTCCGTACACAACTATTAAGTTGTCTTTCTAGTTGACTTAGGATCAGTTTCATGCAGATACTGAATAGCCTAACGTGTCGGGCAGTGCGCCGTGCGATGTTAGAGGAAACACGGCGAGACTTACCAACTTACCATCTCCTTCCCTGTCCAAGGCAAACATTGAGGCAAACATGTTAATTCAAGCACGGGCAAGTATAAGCATTCAGGAGGCAAGCATATGCAAACAGGAGGGTCGTTTTAACATGATCGTTCAGGTGTTCAGTCGATGCGATGAAGTGACTCGCACGCGGATAGCCGCTAAGCGAGGATGACTTATCTATATGAACAGGAGTCGCTGGCATAGCCATAAAGGACAATAGTCACTGGCGATAATGGTATGCAGCAATAGTACAAGGGGCGCTACATGCCATTCCGTCCAGCACAATGGACTATACAATACGGTTCAGTCACTGGAGAGAATGTATGCAGCGAAAGAACAAGGGGCGCTACATGCCATCCCGTCCAGCACAATGGACTGTACAATAACGTGAGTTCCATCCGGATCGGATCGGTACCAGTGCCCCGGTGACCGTCCGAGGAACTATACCTCGTTTCCGAGTTGTCCGCGATATGCAATCGTTGGGTCTTTCCAATTATCACAAGATACACGAGAACAATAGTGCACTAGAACAAGAGAACACGAGTGCACACAAGAACACGAGTACAAGAGATACTTGAATCATGATTCTGTACAGTCAATAACTTGCCTTGATGCATTCCCCTGGTTCGGGGCTGCCTGGTGACCTAACGGTCCTGGATACTTGCAGGGTCAATCATACACGGAACGACTACTGAGTAGTCTCCCGGAGTTTGGATGAAAATACGGTAACTATCAAGCAGACAAGCATGCATTTTAGGAACATAAGCAGGCACGTTGCTCGGGCCCGAAGGTAGTCCGAGAGATGAAACCGTTAAGGGACTTAGCATGCGAGGGTCTGAATATAAGCAATATTTCCTTTTTCCAAGTTCTAGCAAGCAATATGAGTTAGGATTATTCCCTTAGCTAGGTGCGTTGGATTTATTAGCATACAGGGGGTGATTCACCTAGCGACTAGCATAAACATTCCAGATTTTATGTGTGCTGGCTAAGCAAAGACAAGTTCACCGTAGCCACCCACCTTAGCGATGATTCGCCTCGGTAGAGCGATACGTCTGAGCGAGCCTCTGAAAGCCTAAGCTGAATTCCTGTAGGGACAAGTCTGGATATCCTTTGCTTCTTGATCAAGGCAAAGCAGGTCGGGACAGCTGTACGATTGCCGATTGAGACGGCAGTCCGCTTGAACGGAATGGGGTGTTACATCCTACCCAACTTAGAAAAAGTCTCATCCTCGAGACTTACTAAGGACAAGCAGTAATCTAGGGTTGAGGCAATCCTAGACAAGTCGTTTGTGCTTGTTCATTTGGATCTTCACTTGCACAAGCTTCGAAATCAGCATATCGCTTAGACTGGATCGTGCGCACTTTCGAAGGTACCCTCTAGCGTGAACACGTCAACCAACTCAGTGATAGCGAAGTCTTAGCACTCGAGTTTCACCTTTTCTAAGTCTTGGATGGTGCACTAGTTCAAGGCGTCCCTCGAATAGATGCATTCAACCAAACTTAGGGTTAGTGAAAATCGGACAAGCTACTAGCGATACTCTCAAGGGTTCGCACAGGTTGGCACAAAGGCCACTCGCAGCATACAACCAGACAAGCAATCATATCAATCAAAACGCATTTTGAAAGTATTTAGACTTATTGTGGGAACATCCCATCGAGGCATTGAGAGAGAGCGTGCACATAACCCACGAATGAGCTTTCGAAACAGAGATATCGAATTGAAGTCCAAAGGCGTAGAAGCCAGGCTCTGATACCAACCTGTCACGCCCTGATCTCCCGCAGGAAAATCGGCCGTTCCCGCTAGGCGGGAATCACCCTCGCCAGCGCTCCCGCGGAACGATCGCTTAACCCATCCGGGCGTGATGTCGCACGAGCGTGAGCTACGCCCATGCAAGGCCATGGTTCATTGGCTGGCGGCAAGAGTTCTAAGCCACAGAGTCGCACAGATTGTCCGAGTGCAGCGGAGTCATGAACGCATAGGCGATCGGTAACAGGTTCACTGAGTCGACAAATATAGCGGAAGCATAGAAACACAAGTTAAAATAAAGCAAGATCTTTTATTGATATAAACTTGTGTTACAGGCGGCGTATAGCCGAGATTACAAGTCGCTCAAGCCTCTCTCTCTGAAACAGTAAAAGCGTGCCAAGTGGCTACAACTGTGGAATGAATATACAGGCGATGGTCAGGCGATGTTCACAACTTATGTCTTGTATATGTGCTTCAGTCCCGGACGCACCATTGCAAGGCTTCAGAGGGAACTCCTGGCCTTAGCAGGCACGAAGGAGGCGTCCGCACCGAACGAGGTTCTCCCGCACCCTGCATACAAACTAGTGGATTATCAGTACATTGAATGCACTGGTGGGGAAGCTACTCGCCCGCTCGACAAATCCAAACACGTAATACAGGTTCCGTGCACAACTATTAAGTTGTCTTTCTAGTTGCCTTAGGATCAGTTTCATGCAGATATTGAATAGCCTAACGTGTCGGGCAGTGCGCCGTGCGATATTAGAGGAAACACGGCGAGACTTACCAACTTACCATCTCCTTCCCTGTCCAAGGCAAACATTGAGGCAAACATGTTAATTCAAGCACGGGCAAGTATAAGCATTCAGGAGGCAAGCATATGCAAACAGGAGGGTCATTTTAACATGATCGTTCAGGTGTTCAGTCGATGCGATGCAGTGACTCGCACGCGGATAGCCGCTAAGCGAGGATGACTTATCTATATGAACAGGAGTCGCTGGCATAGCCATAAAGGACAATAGTCACTGGCGGTAATGGTATGCAGCAATAGTACAAGGGGCGCTAAATGCCATTCCGTCCAGCACAATGGACTATACAATACGGTTCAGTCACTGGAGAGAATGTATGCAGCGAAAGAACAAGGGGCGCTACATGCCATCCCGTCCAGCACAATGGACTGTACAATAACGTGAGTTCCATCCGGATCGGATCGGTCCCAGTGCCCCGGTGACCGTCCGTGGAACTATACCTCATTTCCGAGTTGTCCGCGACATGCAATCGTTGGGTCTTTCCAATTATCACAAGATACACGAGAACAAGAGTGCACTAGAACAAGAGAACACGAGTGCACACAAGAACACGAGTACAAGAGATACTTGAATCATGATTCTGTACAGTCAATAACTTGCCTTGATGCATTCCCCTGGTTCGGGGCTGCCTGGTGACCTAACGGTCCTGGATACTTGCAGGGTCAATCATACACGGAACGACTACTGAGTAGTCTCCCGGAATTTGGATGAAAACACGATAACTATCAAGCAGACAAGCATGCGTTTCTAGGAACATAAGCAGGCACGTTGCTCGGGCCCGAAGGTAGTCCGAGAGATGAAACCGTTAAGGGACTTAGCATGCGAGGGTCTGAATATAAGCAGTATTTCCTTTTTCCATGTTCTAGCAAGCAATATGAGTTGGGATTATTCCCTTAGCTAGGTGCGTTGGATTTATTAGCATGCAGGGGGTGATTCACCTAGCGACTAGCATAAACATTCCAGATTTTATGTGTGCTGGCTAAGCAAAGACAAGTTTACCGTAGTCACCCACCTTAGCGATGATTTGCCTCGGTAGAGCGATACGTCTGAGCGAGCCTCTGAAAGCCTAAGCCGGATTCCTGTAGGGACAAGTCTGGATATCCTTTGCTTCTTGATCGAGGCAAAGCAGGTCGGGACAGCTGCACGATTGCCGATTGAGACGGCAGTCCGCTTGAACGGAATAGGGTGTTACATCCCCATGGCAAAAAGGGTTAGAAATTATATGATCTTACTACTGGTGATTTTTTGTCTCTTGAGATGTTAAAATTTATGAGACTGAGTTTTCCTATTCTGTTGAGGATGGTCGTGGTGGTACGCCTTCACCAGAGCTTGCGCCTCCTGTCGTAGGTGATGATGATTTGTGTTTTGATCCTGTGATCGACAGTAATACGGGGTATGATTTACCTCATACAGATGGGATGGTCGTATCATCGGATGGGAACGAAGCGGTGGGGGTGGCTGATGGTGAGGCTGGCGCGGCTGGCGCGGCTGAGGCCGGTGTGGAGGATAAGCCAGTGGAGGACGAGGCGGCGGTGAGGGCGCTAGATGGTGAGGGTGTACTGGGGCGTAGAATGCGTGCCAAAATTTCGTCCGTGAAGCTCCACAATTTTGTTACAAATACAATACGAAAGTTGAGTCCCAGTCATTCCTTCCAATGTTCCACCACGTCCGATCAGTCCTCAGTTACTCCTTATCCTATAGCACATTTTTTGAAGTATGATCGATTTTCTCTAGGACAGAGAAATTTTCTTGCAGCTGTAACTGCAGTTACATAACCGGCCTCCTTTAAAGAGGCAGGTAAAGATGCATGGTGGCGTGAAGCTATGCAAAAGGAGATACAAGCTTCTGAGGATAATGATACCTAGATAATGGAGACGGTTCCGGGTAGGAAACGTGCTTTAGGGAGCCGGAGCCGGTGGGTGTATAAGATAAAGTATAATTCTAATGGGAGTGTTGAGTAGCTTAAAGGCCGTTTAGTGATTTTCGGCAATCAACAGGTTGAAGGGATTGATTACACTGATAATTTTGCTCTGGTTGCAAAAATGGTTACTGTTCGTTCTTTTCTAGTTTTAACTGCAGCAAAGAATTGGGAACTACATCAGATGGATGTTCACAATATTTTTCTGCGTGGAGATCTTACCGAAGAAGTGTATATGAAACAACCACCTGGTTTCCGAACCATACGTCCTGATCAGGTATGTCGGCTTCAAAAATCTCTTTATGGGCCTAAACATGCGCCTCGTTGTTGGGTTTGCGAAGTTGGCATCTTCTTTGCGGGAGTACGAATTTTGCTTATCGTACTCTGACTACTCGCTTTTTACTCTTCATAAGGGTAATATTCAGATGAATGTTCTTGTGTATGTTGACGATTTGATTCTATCTGGCAATAATTCTGCTGCTCTTACTGTCTTTAAGAATTATTTTAGTACATGCTTTCATATGAAGGACCTTGGGGTGTTGAAGTTTATTCTTGGAGTTGAGGTAGCTCGAAGTGAGAATAATTTTTTTTTGTGCCAAAGAAAATATATACTTGACATTATTTTTGAGACATAATTTTTGGGGGCGAAACCCGCAAGATTTTCCATGGAACAATATCATCAACTGGCACGCTCTACAAGTCCACTATTGTAGGATGGGGAAGCATATCGACGATTCATGGGGCGGCTAATGTATCTTTCGTTTACTCGGCCGGATTTGGCTTACGCTGTTCACATCTTGTCCCAGTTTATGCATGAGCCCCGGCGTGATCATTGGATGCGGCTTTGAGGGTTGTTAGATATCTGAAGGGTTGTCCTGATCAAGGCATTATCCTTCGCTCTGACTGTGATTTGCGGCTCTGGGGTAGTGTGATTCCGATTGGGCGAGTTGTCCCATCACTAGACGCTCTTTGTCTGGTTGTTTATTTTTTCTTGGTGATTCGCCTATCTCTTGGAAGACGAAGAAACATGTGACGGTGTCCTGCTCTTCGACCGAAGCAGAATACCGTGCGATGGCGGCGGTCATATGTGAGCTTAAGTGGCTCAAAGGGTTGCTTGGCAGTTTGGGAATGCAACATTCGTCTGCTATGGATTTGTTTTGTGATAGTCAATCTGCTTTACATCTTGCACATAATCCAGTTTTCTATGAGCGCACAAAACACATTGAGGTGGATTGTCACTTTTTGAGGGATGTTGTTCTTGATGGAGTTATTCATCCATCTCATGTGCCAACAGATGGACAATTGGCGGATGTTTTCACCAAAGCTTTGAGCAAACGACAAATTAAATTTCTTTTGCCTAAGTTGGACATTTGTGACTTGCATGCTCCAACTCGAGGGAGGATATTGGAATTAAATTGTATATATGGTGATTGGCCCATGTGACTTAGGTCCAAATTGATATGTGAATATATATATATATATATATATATATATATATATATATATATATATATATAATATATATTATGATGAATGAAAGATCTAGATTATTTTCTACTATTATTTTTTCACAAACTAAAAACCTAGCATTTTCGCCATTGTGCATTGCACTGATAAGTGGGATTGCAAATGATGAGACTGATAAACCCCCCATTACGTTCCCAGAATAATTCCTGTCTCTTTTTTTCTCATAGTGTGCATTGGAGACCACAAGCACAAATGAAAATAGTCAGATCAGGATGGGTGAGTTTTTGGCTCAATTTGGCCAATTTGGCCTCTATCTAGCTGGTGGGATCGGGTTCATTCAACACTAGGAATCGTGCATGGAAGTCTAGGAAGAATTCCACATATATGGAAGGAATTGGTACTCGGTACAATTTGACAAGATGGTCCTCACTCGCTCACTCGCTCACCCGCTCAGAGCTTCTGTCGTCCTCTTCTGCAACGTCAACTTCCGTACTTTGAAGGGATTTTTTTTTGACCCATTAAAAACAGCACAGGGAATCTATATACATGATTAGATGCCAAAAAGTAAAGAGAAGATGCACAATACAGATGAAGGACTCCTTTTGTCCTTTGAGATAAGTTTCTTTCTGGCGACCTCTCTATATATTGCTAGGGTCCAACCGTCCAATCTGAACCATCATCTCAACAGATGCTGTGTTCTCACTGTGATGGCATGAGCATGACTAGCGGCTCCATAACAAAAGCATGCATGTCAAGAATTTTACATCAAAAAAATAAAATGATGGAATTGTAATTGGAAATTGTTAAAAGAGAGGGCTTCACACGCACTAGTCCCTCTCTTTCTTTTTTTTTCCTTTGTGTTTTGTGGTGGGGTTTAGTTATATGTGTGAGTTGGGTAGAGCGTAATGTAGACCAATATGAATAGACTATTGTATTCATGTGCATCCATGTATACTAATACATTCTATTTCTATTGGTCCATATGTGCATGAATCATGTCTTATATTTCTACATGAGTCATGCACATGTGGACCAATATGAATAGACTATTATATCTCATGTGCACCCATGTACAATAGTATACTCTATTCCTATTGGTCCATATGTGCATGACTTATGTAGGAATATGAGCACTAATATTCCTACATAAGACATGCACATATGGACCAATAGGAATGTGATCCTACATCCCATGTGCACTAGTACACTCTATTTCTATTGGTCCACATGTGCATGGCTGTGTGTAGAAATATGTGTCTATTGCTCATATCCCGTTTACCATATATATATATATATATATATATATATGGTAAACGGGATATGAGCAATAGACACATATTTCTACATGAGCCAATGTCCGTGTGGACCAATCGAAATAGAGTGTACTAGTGCATATGGGTGTAAATGAGATGTAGGAGTCTATACCTATTGGTTCTCATGTGCATGGTTCATGTAGGAATATGAGCTTATGGCATATATATATCATGAATCTCACTTTACAAAGTCTATACTCTTGTGAAATCATCCTTTCCTGATATCAATGTCAGACTTTAGATCTCTTGTGAAATCATCATTTCTTGACATCAGTGTCGGACTTTAGATTTTGAGGTCTGAGACGGACTCTAAAAATGGTGCCTTCGAAGCTTCTTTCACATAATTTTTTTTTTCATGAGTGATGATACAATAGTATTGTCAACACAAAATTCAAGAAATAAAACAATAAAGAAAATAATATATCCAAAATAATAACATACTAATAAAATTGAAAATATTACAAACCAAAAAATAAAATCGATGTTTTTGACAAATAAATAAATAAAAAATTAACAATATTTGGGGTAGTTCATAAACTTGTTTTGTTGTTCAAGTACCTCCAAGAGGACACACACACACACACACACACACACACACACACACACACACACACACACACACACACACACACACACACACAGAGAGAGAGAGAGAGAGAGAGAGAGAGAGATTGACAACGACGGAAGGGTAGAGGAGATTGACAACGAAGGTAAATGAGATTGACAATGACGGAAGGGTAGAGGAAATAAGAGGGTTGTATTGTTAAAGAAACATAATGGGAGAATTTTGATAGAGACAACACTATTTTTTCTCTTTATTCTGACTAAACCAACTTATTTCTTGGTATTCTAGTATATGACATTTAGATATCCTATAACAACAAAAATTATGTGGACTCAAATGATTAGAATGATTCTATTGGACCTTTGTTGAAAATTGGACTTACATACATTAAATAATATATAAAAAATTGGTGCCCTCTAACATTTTGGGCCTGAGGCAGTCGCGTCGAATCTGAGATAATAATGCGTCCAACTGCTCCTGTGTAAGCGTCACGGAACCCGATGCAGGAGTCAATGTAGTTGACGATACAGGCGGACCTGTAAACCCCCTCACCAAAAATAGGTATTTTGTGTGTATTTTATATTATTATATTTATTATAGATTATTTTAAATATTGAATTACTTTAGAATATTCTAGTAGTTAATTAGAAAATAAAATTTTTAGTATATTTACTTATGTAAATATTTATTTAGAATTATTTTAAGGCTATTTTAGATTTTTGGAGATTTTTCTAGAATTTTTAGGTAATTAAAACATAGAGAACGTAAATTTTTAGGACTTCCATGATTTACTATGAGACCATACTTGCATATTGTTCCTACCAAATATTTATTTTAGGTTAAAATATTTAATTATATTTTTCTGTAATTTATTTAGAATTTTAAAAAATTTATTTAGATTTTTGAAATTATTTAGGATTTATTTGAATATATATAGTCTTAATATTAGATAGATGCTAATTTAGTGTTAATAGATATTAATACGATTATATATAAATTATTTGTATTATCTTTAATTCTATTTAAGATTATAAATTATTGAGATAAATTCAAACTCTATTTTAAATTAATTTAAATCCTGAGTCTAGTAGGAAAGCAACTTCATGCATATCCTATCATTATTTAAACTCATCCTAATCATATCCAAATTAGCCAATCCTAGTCTGTCACTACCACGTTCCGAAAACAGGAGTATTTTTGACTTTTTATAATATTTAATATTATTGTAGTTAAAATTAGATAATTGCATGATAGTATATTTAATTTAAATAATTATGTGATGTGTAATTTAATATAGTATTAGATGTAGTGTTCATTTATTTTAGCTAGCAGACTAGACCTAGAAGCCAGTAGGTGAACACCTGTCCAAATTGTGGAATTCTGTATTTATTTGTTTTATCTAGAATTTATTTATTGAAGATTTTAATTAATTATCGTATTTTATTTAATTATTGCGCATTGCCTTTGTTTCGATATTTGGAGCGCTATCCTGACTTTTGCCTTCCAACAAATTTCTCCAATCTTCTTTTCTTCCCTTCTTCTTCTCCTTTCTTCTTCTTCCCTTGTTGTTTTTTAAATTGCAAAAGGAGGGGGAAATCAAACTTCACCACCACCATCACTGTTACCACTTATTCCCCGAGCCGGCCCTCACTCCGGTCGACCCGCCGGAGACCGTAGCTCCTCCTCCACCTCTCCCTCTGCTGTCAACCCCGGCCTGCCATCGATTCCCGCCGGCCTGCAGTGACTCCCCGACCGATCCCACTGGCCTGCTCCTTCCCCACCACTGGTCGAGCTCCACCCCGGCTTCATCCCGACCTCCGGTCTCCGCCCACTGCGACTTTCCTCCGGCGGAGCCCCGCTCCTTGCAGTAGCCCGATTCCACCCCATCTCAGCCACCGAGTCCCCTCCACGAGTCATCCCCGACGCCGTCGAGACTATCCCGGCTGCTGCTGTACTCATCTCCGACGCCGTCGAGACTATCCCGGCTGCTACTGTACTCATCTCCGGCACCGTCGAGCAGCTAGGAATGCCTACTCCTCTTCCACCGTCGAGCCGACCACAACTCCCATCGACACAGCCGGCATCTCCTCCAGCTCCCCTTTCCGACTCCGTCGACCACCCATCGTTCCTTCTCCGGCCAGGAATCCCGAGCTCCTCCCTGCCTTCCCACATGACAACCATCACCCCACCTGCTATCCCAACTCGCCCGACCCCGACTACGGTTCTCCTCCTGCCAAGTTCGAGCCCACATCCTCCCCGACCAACTCCCAACTCCGGCACCACCACCACTGTGAGAGTCTACCTCCCCCTCTTTCATTTTTGTATGTGTAAATACGTAGATAGGTGTATGTGTATAATTTATGTATATGTGTATTTCAATTAATTTATGTATATGTGTATTTCAATTAGTATATGTATGTGATGCATAGGGTACAGTAGTTAATTTATGTATGGTGTAATAATGTATAGTTTTTATAAATCAATGTAATGTATAGTGTACATATAATTGGCATATGTATATATATAAATACGTATTTTAGTATGTATTATTGATATGTATATATATATATATATATATATATGTTTTATATATATATTTAATATATTTTTGATATATATATATATGGTTGGCATACATATGATATATATATTATTGTTAAATTGGTATATATGTATATCTGTATTTTGTATAAGTAGGTAATTATTAAATTGGTATATAAATAAATGTGCATATTATTTTGATATATATATATACTTGTTTTGGTATTTTGGTATATATATATATATATATATATATATATATATATATATATATATATATATATATATATATGTATAAGAAATAACACATGTATATTTTGTCACCAATATATATACAGTACATAAATCTATTTAATGTATATACACTTATATATATTTTGTATATATGATGGTATAACTCATATATGTATTAATTTAATTATTGGTAATATGTAATTTATAAATATCTCTTCTAGGTAACCCGAGTGTAAATACGGATACCCTGTATTTACACATGACCCTGTGAACTGTTAACAGACTGTCACGCGTACACTGACGTACTGGCAAGCCCCGTACCGTTTTGATCGTCTGTCTTGCCCAGCAATCGCAGACGCGATGCCCATGCAACTTGACGCACACTGACCCTAGAATTGACCAGTGCTATACCTGGCATAGCCTGAGTTATGTATTTTGTGTTGTGTTAGTGTAGCACCTGATGCAAATGTTGTATTGTTTATTATATGTCTATAGGACTGTTGGATCCTCCAGACGATACTCTAGAACAGGACATTGGTTTTACCAGCTAAGGACCCAATGCGAGTACATTCTCTGATTAGTTTCTAATTTATGATATCTCCTATGTTCATTGTATCTAGTGTAAATATCTATATTCTCGACACGCTGGTTACACGGATTGGTGTAGACGGATCTCGTCATGAGATATTATTCCTTATTCATGGTGTAGCTTGTACAAGACTTGTTTCCTTGTTATCTTGTGCATGTACAGACACTGATTCCCGGGGAGACTTGCTACCTTCCTGGGGAATCCTGTGCCATAGCATACCATGGTTGGATCTACTACACCAGTCGGGGGTGGGGAGTATTTTAGTATAGATATGTGATCATATCCAACTCTACATGCATCATAGCTCACCCCACATCTCACGTCGGGTGCAGCCTGACCATTTATATGCTTCATAGCTGTTACGTGTGATTAGCCTGACCTCTACATGCATCATAGCTAACCAACGGTTAGCCTGACTTTACATGAATTATAGCTAATCACATGTAACTAGCCTGATCAAGTTCCCAAGCCGATCACATGTTAAAGCTAGTACTCATACACTTAGTCATAGGTTCTTGCTCATGGACATATTGTTTCTTCTCCTGCATTTACTTACAGTATTTCCAGTATTTCTTTTATTTCTCGTACCTATACATGCTTCTCGTATATTTCCATCTAGAACTGCTACATAGTTTATATCATGAATATAGAACTGTTATTTAGAGATGTACTTTGCTCCTTCCTGACTGGAAAATATTTTTCCAGACTGTGACCTTAGTGGACTTATTTCTAACACTTGAGGATTGGATGTTACTGATTGCAGGTATGGCTATTTGTTTTTGATGTCTTGTGTTTTCCTTGCTTGCTTGATATCTCATCGTGCTTTAATTTATGTGATTGAGTATTTCCAGCATTATTTTATGATATCCACGTCTCCTTATGGAGTTGGGTATTCATGTGAGTTTGATTAGATAGTTACATGACCTAGACAGCGTTCTACCGCCGATGCTGCGGCGTAGGCTGGACGTACCCACGCACTCGTGCCCCTAAACCGGGTGCGGATCGTGACACATTTTTAGTGGTAGCCCATGCAGGTCTGACTTCGCAAGTTGTGCGATATCGTAGTAGTACGACGTCTTAGTTGTACTACTGCGTGCCTGCTATAGAAAATAGGACATAGGATACTAGGATGAGAGAGAGTACTCAATCACAAATTTTTAAGAGATTCCTGGGACGACCCCTTGAGAATCTTGTTATAATTTCCAATTTAAATCCTTCGCCTTGTTTTCGTCCGTCCTCACTTGTTGATATTGAGTTTGATTATTGTTGATCAGTTATCAATTTAATTTTTGGTATCGTTGTTGAGTTTTGATTTCTTATCGAGATGAATTTTACAGACTAAACTTTACGGTATTATTTGATGACATATGTTGATGAGAACAGTGAGAAAGGTAAAACGTCTACTTTGGTTATGGAACCTAGAGTTTATCGCAGCCATATTAGCTGTCGTGACGAGAACATAGGAACCTGACTTCGGATGTACATATCTTAGTTACGAATTTAGAGTTTCTTGCAGCCATACCGGTTGGCATGGCGAGGATTCTAGATGACATGATTATAGAGTTGCATACCTTAGTTATGGAACTTGTCGTTTATCGCATCTATGCTTACTGGCGTGGCGAGGATTCTGAGTGTCATGATCTTAGACAGACGTGTATGATTATCAGGTTGTATCTTAAAATGGTTCATAAAGTATCATCTCAAGACTTATCTATTTCTGTTATTCCAGGACTTGTTCCATCGCTTCTTTTTCTTTACCAGCAGTAGAAATACCTTCAGTCCTTATCCAGTTCCTTTTAAGCTTCTTTTCTTTGAGGATTCCTTGTTAGTATGATAATTAGTGACTTGCAATTATGTCTGTGTCTTGAGTATTAGTATTGACTGAGTGATGCTTGTGAGTTGTAAGTGTTTCCTAGTTGGACATGTGAGCAGTAGGCCTTAATCTAGAGCTAGCCCATAGCATAGTACCTTGTGACAATAGTTCTAGGATATGTGTTATTATAGTACTGAGAGTAAAGGAGAGTATAGAGTATCAGTGATAGTTCTCAGAGTTAGTATCAGAGCCAATATACCCATCCTGGATAATCATGATTATGTAATTGAGTGATCTATATAAACAATTAGGTATCAAGGAATTGTGTTAAGGATTAATGGAGCATAACGTTCAATTTGATGATTAATATCGGGTGTGTTAAAGGTAAAGAAATTTATATGCATGAGGAGTTATAATGAGGTGTCATGAGTAGAGAAATATCGAAATGGTAATGAAAATGGTGAGGCGTATCACAGATTAGTTTAACAGGCTATAAAAGGTTAAAGAGAAATACATATACATCAATTGAGATGAGAACCATATACTTGCCCATGAGAGTAAAGAAACATGAGCATTATAGAAGGTACAGGTAATCATGAGTTCCAATGAGCTTGATGAGATGATCCATTAAGGAAGCTAGTGATATAATACCAAGAGTGCTAATGATTCTATATCGATGATTAGTCGAGAATAACGTTAATAACAGTAAGCACTCTGTGTGATGATAATTAGATGATATACCAGTTGACATAGATTGAAAATTATGAAAGAAAAATACAGGTGATGATAACTTTGATCATTGGAGGTAATAGTGCAAGTGATTCGGGCAGTACAAAAATTTAGTACACAGTTGTAGACAATAGAGGTATTGAGTGCACCTCGAGTATTAGAGACCGTGAGCACTTATATGTATATTTGTGGATTTATAAATTAAAGAGTGGAAATGAATTTTAACTTTGAGAATTATTGAGGAGTTGAGATTGTGTCATTAAAATTTTGAGGATTTTAAATAGTGATTCAATAAACATGGTCAAGGCTACCAAGATTTTAGAAGTGATTAAAATTTTATTCCGATGTTGAGTATCTGACTTTGAGGAGGTATATAAAATTTATTTTTAAGTTGATCGAGAAGTTAAACCTTGACGATTATTTTGAGGATTAATTTTATGGTAGATGAGAGATGAATATTAATATATGAGTAGATGATATACATGTGTAAGGATCTGATGACTTGAGCATGATTGGGATGGCACCGCAGACTGACTTGGGTGCCCATCTAGAGTTGTATTGGAAAGAGCAGTACTTAGTATGGTGTGCTACACTTGGTGTGCACTTGAGTGATAAGAACAACTAGTATGAAAAATTGTAGTAGGAACGAGATCTGACAGAGGGTATGGTACTAAAGAGATAGAGGTATCAACTTGGATGCATTATTGAACCATGGTTACATTAGAGATTCTTGGTATCAGATTTAGGTGTTAATAGACAGGTGTGTGCAATATGGATATATTCATGGATCTTGTGGATAAATGACTAGTGATAAGGGTACCAGTGTACAGGAATAGGAATTAGTTAGTGAATGTGCCAGAGTTAAGAGTATGTTAGAGATAGAAGATACTGCAGGAAATATGTTAGTAGGTTCTTTTTTTCTAATGATTCCCGTCTCTTGATTGATTGATTTCCCTAGTGCTGTAGTTCGTATTCATGATTTTCTTGTTAGAATATAACCAGTAGTACACCCTGACAGAGACTGAAATACCATGACAAAAGATACATGACCTATATATTTTTCTTAGATTGCATGACCGTAGGTAAAATTTTTCTTAGACCATGATCGTTGGGGTTTTGACCATAACAAAGATTTATGAAAAGGTTATGACTTGACAAATGGGACAAGATGATTAGAAATTCAAGGATAAGCATTCATGAGTTGATATAACAGAATTGCTGGATCATTGGTTTTACAAAGATCGAGGTATGATTGAAATTTGAGGATAAACGCTAATTTAAATAAAGGATTAAAAATTTAACATGGCAGAATTGATGATTATTAATTTCAGGAAGGTTGATTGTGATATAATTTATCGTTAAAATTTGAGAAAAAAAATTTGGAAAATTATCATTATATCTATTTGATTGCAAAATAGAATTTTAAAATTTTTTATATTATGAATGTTGCATTGGAAGATTCCGTAAGTATCGCATTGTTGAAATTCTAAGGAAAAAAAAAGGGAATCAGGAAATAAAATCGTTAATGGATAGTGTCAAATTCGATTCTCGGGATGAGGATTTAGATTTTGAATATGCATCGATTGGATTTAAATTGAGGAGTAAAAATCATTAATGAATTGGGGTTAAATTCAAACTTTTCGGATGATATTTCAAATTTTATGAATATCGTTGATTAATTAAATTGAATGGTTGGATTTATGGATTGTGTTTTAGATGGGAGTTTTAATGTGCATTGAGTGAATTAGAGGATTGGATGTCAAATTCCGAGTATTTAATTTTTAATTTAAATTCGGAGAAATTTTTGAGGAAAAGAAAACTGATTCTTATTTTCAAGGGTATTTCAGGAATACAGTAATTTCAGAAAGTTGAAGGTGGTGAAACGACAAGGTGGATTATTTCAGGATTATTTGAGTTGGTGAATTTAACCGTTAATGGAAAAATAAAATAATGTATAAACACTACCTTGAGGATTTTAAATTTCGAGGACTAAATTCTTTTAAGGAGGGTAGACTTGTCACTACCACGTTCCGAAAACAGGGGTATTTTTGACTTTTTATAATATTTAATATTATTGTAGTTACAATTAGATAATTGCATAATAGTATATTTAATTTAAATAATTATGTGATGTGTAATTAAATAAAGTATTAGATGCAGTGTTCATTTATTTTAGCTAGCAGACTGGACCTAGAAGCCAGTAGGTGAACACCTGTCCAAATTATGGAATTCTGTATTTAATTATTTTATATAGAATTTATTTATTGGAGATTTTAATTAATTATCGTATTTTATTTACTTTGTTTCGATATTTGGAGCGCTATCCTGACTTTTGCCTTCCAACAAATTTCTCCAATCTTCTTTTCTTCTCTTCTTCTTCCCCTTTCTTCTTCTTCCCTTGTTATTTTTAAATTGCAAAAGGAGGGGGAAATCAAACCTTCACCACCACCATCACTGTTACCACTTATTCCCCGAGCCGGCCCTCACTCCGGTCGACCCGCCGGAGACCGTAGCTCCTCCTCTACCTCTCCCTCTGCTGTCAACCCCGGCCTGCCATCGATTCCCGCCGGCCTGCAGTGACTCCCCGACCGATCCCGCTGGCCTGCTCCTTCCCCACCACTGGTCGAGCTCCACCCCGGCTTCATCCCGACCTCCGGTCTCCGCTCACTGCGACTTTCCTCCGGCGGAGCCCCGCTCCTTGCAGTAGCCCGATTCCACCCCATCTCAGCCACCGAGTCCCCTCCACGAATCATCCCCGACGCCGTCGAGACTATCCCGCCTGCTGCTGTACTCATCTCCGACGCCGTCGAGACTATCCCGGCTGCTGCTGTACTCATCTCCGGCACCGTCGAGCAGCTAGGAATGCCTACTCCTCTTCCACCGTCGAGCCGACCACAACTCCCATCGACACAGCCGGCATCTCCTCCAGCTCCCCTTTCCGACTCTGTCGACCACCCATCGTTCCTTCTCCGGCCAGGAATCCCGAGCTCCTCCCTGCCTTCCTACACGACAACCATCACCCCACCTGCTATCCCAACTCGCCCGACCCCGACTACGGTTCTCCACCGGCCAAGTTCGAGCCCACATCCTCCCCGACCAACTCCCAACTCCGGCACCACCACCACTGTGAGAGTCTACCTCTCCCTCTTTCATTTTTGTATGTGTAAATACGTAGATAGGTGTATGTGTATAATTTATGTATATGTGTATTTCAATTAATTTATGTATATGTGTATTCAATTAGTATATGTATGTGATGCATAGGGTACAGTAGTTAATTTATGTAGGGTGTAATAATGTATAGTTTTTATAAATCAATGTAATGTATAGTGTACATATAATTGGCATATGTATATATATATAAATACGTATTTTAATATGTATTATTGATATATATATATATATATATATATATATATATATATATATATATATATATATATATATATATATATATATATATGTTTTATATATATATTTAATATATTTTCGATATATATATATATGGTTGGCATACATATGATATACATATTATTGTTAAATTGGTATATATGTATATCTGTATTTTGTATAAGTAGGTAATTATTAAATTGGTATATAAATAAATGTGCATATTATTTTGATATATATATATACTTGTTTTGGTATTTTGGTATATATATATATATGTATAAGAAATAACACATGTATATTTTGTCACCAATATATATACAGTACATAAATCTATTTAATGTATATACACTTATATATATTTTTTATATATGATGGTATAACTCATATATGTATTAATTTAATTATTGGTAATATGTAATTTATAAATATCTCTTCTAGGTAACCCGAGTGTAAATACGGATACCCTGTATTTACACATGACCCTGTGAACTGTTAACAGACTGCCACGCGTACACTGACGTACTGGCAATTCCCGTACCGTTTTGATCGTCTGTCTTGCCCAGCAATCGCAGACGCGATGCCCATGCCACTTGACGCACACTTACCCTAGAATTGACCAGTGCCATACCTGGCATAGCCTGAGTTATGTATTTTGTGTTGTGTTAGTGTAGCACCTGATGCAAATGTTGTATTGTTTATTATATGTCTATAGGACTGTTGGATCCTCCAGACGATACTCTGGGACAGGACAATGGTTTTACCAGCTAAGGACCCAAGGCGAGTACATTCTCTGATTAGTTTGTAATTTATGATATCTCCTATGTTCATTGTATCTAGTGTAAATATCCATATTCTCGACACGCTGGTTACACGGATTGGTGTAGACGGATCTCGTCATGAGATGTTATTCCTTATTCATGGTGTAGCTTGTACAAGGCTTGTTTCCTTGTTATCTTGTGCATGTACAGACACTGATTCCCTGGGAGACTTGCTACCTTCCTGGGGAATCCTGTGCCATAGCATACCATGGTTGAATCTACTACACCAGTCGGGGGTGGGGAGTATTTTAGTATAGATATGTGATATATCCAACTCTACATGCATCATAGCTCACCCCACATCTCACGTCGGGTGCAGCCTGACCATTTATATGCTTCATAGCTGTTACGTGTGATTAGCCTGACCTCTACATGCATCATAGCTAACCAACGGTTAGCCTGACTTTACATGAATCATAGCTAATCACATGTAACTAGCCTGATCAAGTTCCCAAGCCGATCATATGTTAAAGCTAGTACTCATACACTTAGTCATAGGTTCTTGCTCATGGACATATTGTTACTTCTCCTGCATTTACTTACAGTATTTCCAGTATTTCTTTTATTTCTCGTACCTATACATGCTTCTCGTATATTTCCATCTAGAACTGCTACATAGTTTATATCATGAATATAGAACTGTTATTTAGAGATGTACTTTGCTCCTTCCTGACTGGAAAATATTTTTCCAGACTGTGACCTTAGTGGACTTGTTTCTGACACTTGAGGATTGGATGTTACTGATTGCAGGTATGGCTATTTGTTTTTGATGTCTTGTGTTTTCCTTGCTTGCTTGATATCTCATCGTGCTTTAGTTTATGTGATTGAGTATTTCCAGCATTATTTTATGATATCCACGTCTCCTTATGGAGTTGGATATTCATGTGAGTTTGATTAGATAGTTACATGATTAGATAGTTACATGACCTAGACAGCGTTCTACCGTCGATGCTGCGGCGTAGGCTGGACGTACCCACGCACTCGTGCCCCTAAACCGGGTGCGGATCGTGACATAGTCGTATTCAATTAAGTAGTGTCCACCATTATAAATACCTCATCCTTCATATTTTTCTTCCCCAAATTTCCCTCATTTTCGTCCAAAAACAGTCAAAATTTGTCATAAATTCAGCCTCATTTTCTAGTAGTTATGACGACTTAAATAAACGATATCTCCTAGCTCCGGACTCCAAACGCGCTCCAGTTTTTTGTTAGAACCATATAAAGGTTAGTTTTCTGAATATATAAATTATTTTAATAATTTTAGAACCTATTTTTTTGGAAAATTCTAAAAGTGCCAGCTGTCCGAAATTAGACGCGTTTTCGTATTTTTGTGATTTTGGGAGATTCCGAATTCGGAATTACGAACCGTTTAAAGTTTCAAAAAGTTGACATGATGAAATTAGATAAAATAATATTTATAGAATTTAACATATAAGCTTAATCTACTTTAAAATTCGTGCAACGTAGACTTAAATAGGAAATTATCGAAAACTGTCATATATTCGCCCTTGTGGCCATAACTCTTTACCGACTTATGATTTTATAAAACCGTCAATTTGGTCGTTCATGTAGAGCTAAAATCTATAGGATTTTACATACAAATCTTGGATTTGAATCGGATGACTTTTTGGTCAATGGATTGCCTCGATTTGCGTGCCACGGATCACAAATCCGTAAAGTTGATTTTCTTTGGACCAAAATTAGGGTTTAATAATAAAATTAGATTATAATAAGATTAAAATACTACTTTAGGTTATTTTATTCAGAATTAAAATAGATTAAAATGGAGGAACCTATTCACCCACTTTTGTAACCAAACTTATTTAATTTATGTGACGGGTAGATCGGACGACGCCTTGAGTTGGGATTTCATTCTTTTTCAGACCAGGTAAGATACCTTACCAAATTGCTTATAGTATTTTGCATGCTTATTATATTTTTGTATATTTATTGCATTTTTGTATATTCATTGCATGTGTAGTTTCTTTCAGTCATTACTATATATTAGATATATTGACAGACACATGACACTTAGTATCATGAGAGGACAATCAGTAGGCGTATGGGTTTTAACCACTCTGGTAAACCATAGTATCTAGCTCGCACTACCAGAGTGTGTCGCGCTGGTCGCTACCCCCGAGGTATGTCAATTTCTGTAGAGTCGCGCTGGTCGCTACCCCAGAGGTATGTCAATTTCTGATGTTCTAGACGGGTGTGTGAGTTGTGAGGCTTAGATCGAGTAGCCTACCCTTGCCCACACGTCAAAAAGTTATCCTCATTTGTATTCATATAGATTGTCTTGTACAGCGTACTTATTGTAAAACTCCTAATCCTAGAAAACCGTAAATTCCCTTTTTAGTTAATTATTAATTTAATTGTAGTAATTAGTGGCTAATTAGGAGAAATAGATTTTATTTAATTTTTATTTTAGGTGTTGGTGAACTTAGGGGATTTATTGTAAACTCCCTTACCAAAAATAGGTATTTTGTGTATATTTTATATTATTATATTTATTATAGATGTTGAATTTATTTAGAGTATTCTCTTAGTTAATTAGAAAATAAATTTTTAGTATATTTACTTATATAAATATTTATTTAGAATTATTTTTAGGCTATTTTAGATTATTGGGATATTTCCATAATTTTTAGTTAATTAAAAACTAGTAACACTAATTTTCTAGGACTTTGAAAATTTTATTTTATGTTCAAACTTAAATAAAAATATCCCAAACTTTTATTTTAGGTTCTAAATAATAAAATATATTTTCTAGAATTTTTGGGAATTTTTTGATTATTTTTAGAATTTATTTTGAGTTAATTATGAAAAACTGAATTAAAAACTAATTTCTGAAAAAGAAAACCCAAAAAGTAATTAATTCTGCCCAGTCAGCAAACAGTGGGCCCACCTGTCAGCCTAATGCAGTGAACAGGGCCGGGCCCGCCTGTCAGTGACCGCGGGGTGGGTGCGAGCCGAGCCGAGCCGACTTCGAGCCGAGCCAAGTCAGAGTTCGACTCGGACTCAGCTGAGCCGAGCCGCGTCAGATTCTGACCGTCTGATTTGGGCGAGGCTGCACGGATGGCTGACACGTGTCAACTCCGAGCCGCGGCTGCACTTTCTCTCTCCTCTATATATATAATAGTTTAAGTTATTTTCTAGGGTTTTTCTTGAGCCGATTTTTGGAGAATTACCATCTAGGGTTCCTTCATCTTCCAGAACCCATTGCGCATAGATCCGGACTCCAAACGAGGCCTAATTTTTTGTGTTAGAACGATATTGAGGTTAGATTTCTGATTATATAAATTTTTTTACGAAATTATGAGTATTAAATTCTGGAAAATTCGTAGAGCACAGCATATCCAAAAATAGACGTGTTTTGATGTTTTCGCGATTCCGGGAGAACCAGGAATCAGAAGCATGAACCGTTTAAAGTTTCGGAAATCTAATGTCGAGATCATTGACATATATTTTTCCCAGAATTTAATTTGAAGTATTTATATACTGTTATTTCTGTAGAACTTCTAGGTTAGAATTTAACCATCGGTGCACAATACAAAATTTGTATGTGCCATAATTTCCAAACGAATTTGAATTCGGACGAGCCATAAATTTCAGCATATTTTGACGCTGAAATATACAGGAAATCATGCATGAAAGTTGAGTTTTTGTCGGTTGACTTTTCGGTCAACAGATTGCCTTGATTTGCGTGCCATGAGTCTCGAGTTAATAAAATTCAGTTTCTTTGGACAAAATTTAGAAATTAACATAAAAATCAGAATAATAAGATTAAAATAGGATTTTAGAGTAATTATTCCAGAATTAAATAAATTAAAATAAATTATCTTTTGACATGGTATATTTGTAATACATAGGCTATTTGGACTGTGACTTGGACTCTGATTCATACCAACAGCAGGACCCCAGACGAGTACATTCTCTGACAGTATTCCAGTAGGACATAGTATTTAGCCACCACGGTTAGTTTACATCAGACCCTGAGTCGGAGAACCCAACGCACGTTCGTACATTTACATGTACGCAAATATTATTCAGTTTGGTATATATATTTATGTACATAATTACTATATGTATTTCAATAATTATGTAAATAAATTGATGGTTATATTATTATATAGTTATATGAATATATGTATAAGTAAATGCTAATTGATAATTATGACTAAATATTCAGACTGTACGACCCTAGGACACTGTGGACTATCCCATACTTACCTTGACCATGTTGAACCTAAGAACTTGTGAATTTGTCCGCCTTGCGTACATTAACATACTGGCATAGACACCTGTTAGTTGACTGACTGATTTTGCACAGTACTTGAAGATGCGACACCTGCGTAATTCAACGCGTAATTGACCGTGTTAGATGACTAGTGTTACCCCTAGTATACCCGCTGAGTCCAGTGTAAATATGGTTGTGTATGTGCTAGTGTAAAGACTAATGATTCTATTGTATTATATTTATGTGTACATAGGATATTGGATTTGTTCTGCACGATTTCTGGAGCAGATTATTGGTACATTGCAGCTTCCTTGCCAGGTAAGTATACCTTGCCATTGTACTGTTATTTATATTCCATATGTTGTATGCATCTTTATTTTTTATCTTTAGTTCATATATTTTAACTGTTATATAAAATGTGCGCGACGGTGTCGTCGCGATAGGTTTTATTTATATATTGCATTGACCTTGTTCATGAGACTACCCCATTATCATGTAGCATCATTAGGTTCATTTGACTGTGACACATATTTTTATACGAGTTGTGAGTCTCATATAGATCACGGATGCACGTATTGACTGATCATCGGTACGTGTGGGCCGTGCGTTAGGAATAGCTGCTGTTAAAAACTTTGCATGCTAGTAGACTTGGCAGTTATTAGAGGTCCAGGGACATAGCTTATTGTAGTACGGTGGCCCCATCCTTGTCCTTGTTTGGTTACAGGATTTGGGCTAGGTTACTAAGAATAGGCTATGAACCAAATTGTGTCATGGATGTGACATGCTTAGAGCATGGGGTGGGGAGAACAACAAGTACCGCATTTGAGTTCCTTTACACTTTTTCTATTGTGCGACCGGATTTTCCGCTGGAGATACGGGTGGTGATGACCACTATATATTATATTATTATCAGGCGGGCCTCCGGCGTTCGAAAGTTGTCGTGCCTTTGTAGGCCCCTGGATCTCCAATAGAGAACCATGCCAAATCCCAGTTTTCAGCCAGATAGCTCACTTGTGGAGAAAGTTGTTCTTAACTGCATTCACTTAGATGGTTAGGCGACCCCATTGGATATTTATTTCAGTACTTTATTGGCATGTGTTTAAGTATCTTGTTATGTCCCTCTGAGGACCTGGTCCACTGCCAGGAGTACCTGTTCTTGAGTATTTGTAGGAGTGCAAATTTGGATGGTTGTATATGCTTCGTGGATGTCTTCTCTTCGGGCCGTGATCGCTAGCTGGTATACTTATATTGGGTTTGATTGTGTTGTACTTATTTTGTATTTGCTCTTATACTTGAGTTGGTAGTAGATTTGTTTCCATCCAACCATCATCCTTAGATACTTCTTATATAGATCTAGTTTCATAGATACTGGTTATTTATTTCTATATGATTTTGGTGGATGAGATTTAGATTTTATCCTGTGACTTGTATTATATTTTATACCACTTGTGGATTTGATATTCATATTACAGCGTACGTATGGATTTGGTTTCCATATATTGGAGTTGCCATATCCATGCGGCTGGCATGCTTACGTGTCCTAGTCCTACGTATTTTGGGACTAGGGCGTGACATTTATGGGGCCATTAGAAATTTTTCCGAATTTATTTTATTTAGGAGACCCCTTGAGCAGTTGTTAGCTTAATGGTATGCATTAATACAATTCTAGATTTTTCTATGAGTATATATATATATATATATATATATATATATATATATATATATATATATTAAAAGAAATATAAAAGAAAAAGAGTAAGAAAAGAAAAGAAATGGAAAAAGAAAAACCATTAATTTAAAATACTATTTCCTATTGGATCCTACATCCTACCCGCCCATGGGAACCTCACACACCCGTGCAAATAGTGCACAGCCACCCGCTGCTTATAAGCAGCCACCCATCCTAATGAACTACACATTTCCTTAACCCACCTACCCTTTTCAACAACAAAGCAAAATCAGCTACCTACCCGCTTGTAGCAAAACCGGCTGGGCCTTTGCTGCATGCAGCCAGCAAATCACCCGCTAGCACAAACCACCCACACCCATGCGTTGTGAGCCCAGCACCCGCACGTTAAGACCCCCCACGAGCGGCCTTAAACCCCTTCTCTCCTCTTATATATTCACTTGTTTCAACTAAAACCCTAACCCTAGATCATCCAATTCCCTCCTCTTCCCATCTAGACTTAGAGATCGCCGCCACCGTAGCCGGAGAACCGTGCCAGGCCGTCCAAACCAATCCCGACGACCGCGATCCCGTGCACCCCGCATACTGCAGAATTCAGCAGCGAGGTACCTGTGTTCCCGCACAGTTTTCCGTCACCTCGCTCGACCAAAGGCCACCCCGTCTTCACCGGTACGCTCACCCCTTAACCCTCTTCCATATTTGTGTGATAGTAGACCTTGAACAATGCGTAACCATAGGCGAAAATAGCGTCAAAGTTGGCAGAAAAGACCAATTTCTGGGATCGCAGAAAACTGCGGTGATCACCTATGTTCCCGGATTCGTATCTCCCACCACAGAGATCCGAATCCAAATTTTCTTTTTGGTATGCGAAGACCACTTGACCTAGTTTAATTTCTTTTAAATAATCCTAGATTATTAACTGCTGTAGGTAGAATTAAATTTGTTGAAAAATCCCGTAAATACACATTTTTCAGATTTCCAAAAGTTGTGAAACGGAGCGCGCCCACCAAACGGAACTGCCCCGCCGTATACCAAGTATACCAAACGGTGCGCATAGTATAACCGGATACGTGAGAGTTTGCGAAAACTGATTCGGACGCGTGTGCGCGCCAGAATCAGCCCGTATCCACGGACAAACTCCATGTCACAACTTTTGCGAAAGTCGTGCGCATTTTATGCACGCTCGTCAGATTGCGACGAAACTTGCGTCACTGGACTCGTGGTAATATGCTGGTCCTGTGACCCAATTTTCACGTAATTATGAGATAATTGACCAAGTCGTCAATTGGCGGACCCCATGGTTGACTTTTTGGACGAATTTGTGTTCGACCCATCGAAATCCACATTTGGACATACCGTTGGGTTCGTATTGACATTTAGAGTTTGTTTGACCTATAATTTATTCTATTTAGAGACTGTTATCCTTGGCACGCTTTTCGGTGCAAAGTGGGCCACACGTGGACCCCACTTTGACCAAAAATTACTGTTTTGTCCCTGTGTCCAAATTGGACGAAAGAAAAGTGCTTTCTAGCTATTTTGCTTATTCTGGGAATGTTGGTGATGTCTATTTCAGCATCCGGAGATATTTGTTCTGAGGCCATAGCTTCTGATCCTGTGTGTTGGACTTCTGAACGTTACACTTTAAAGCTTTCTACCAGGCAAGATACCCTGCCAAATTGCTTACAGTATTTTGTATGCTTAGTATATTTCTGTATATTTATTGTATTTCACTTTATTCATTGCATGTGTAGTTTCTTTCAGTCATTACTATATATTAGATATGTTGACATACACTTGACACTTAGTATCATAGAGGACAATCAGTAGGCGTATGGGCTTTAACCACTCTGGTAAACCGTAGTAACTAGCACGCACTATGGTGATCGTATCCGATGGTCGCTACCCCCAAGGTATGTCGATTGATGGAGTCACGATGGTCGCTACCCCCGAGGTATGTCGGCTGATGATGTTCTAGACGGGTGTGTGAGTTGTGAGGCTTAGATCGAGTAGCCTACCCTTGCCCATACGTCAAAAAGTTGTCCTCATTTGCATTCATATAGATTGTATTGTACAGCGTACTTACATATTTTTAAACATTATGCATGTTTATTATATTCAAATTGGCTTGCTTCTATGTATCTTGTTATGTCCCTCTGAGGACCTGGTCCCTTGCTAGGTATAGACGACCAGGAGTATCCGCAGGAGTACAGACCTGGACCTGTCTGCTGAGGAGGTCTTACCTTCTGAGCATCGTTGATTATCTAGCGTTGGATCGTTTTAGCTGATACACTTCTGGCATCATCTTATTTTTATATTGGAGATTTTATACTCCTCCCGCAGTTTAGTTTTGGATATAGTCTTTGGTAGTGGATTTGTCTCCACCCGACTATTATTTTGGATATTTCAGACTCCTTATTCTAGTGGGATTTTTTTTCCTATGACTTGTTGTGTGGATGAGACTAGAATATCTGTGACTTGTGATAATATATATACCACATGTGAGTTTATATTCATATTACAGCGTACGTGTGTATTATGGTATCCATATATTAGAGTTGCCATATACATACGGCTGGCATGCTTACGTGTTTTTAGTCCGACGTATTTTGGGACTGGGGCATGACAAATGCTAGAATCAGGACTGGGGCGTGACATTTATATATTTTCAAATATTATGCATGTTTACTGTATTCAAATTGGCTTGCTTCTATGTATCTTGTTATGTCCTTCTGAGGACCTGGTCCCTTTCCAGGAGTAGATATTCATGGATATTCACAGGAGCATGGATCAAGACTTACTACTTATCTCTTCCGAGGAGGTCTTACCTTCGGAGCATCTTTGATTATCTCTAGCGATGGATCGCTTCACTGATACACTTCTGTCATCACCTTATTTTATATTGGAGATTACCCTCCTCTCTCATTCTAGTTTTGATATAGTCATTGGTAGTGGATTTGTCTCCACCCGATTATTAGTTTTGGATTATTCAGACTCATTATTCTAGTTTAGTTATTTCCTTTTGTGACTTGTTGTGTGGATGAGATTTAGTATATCGGTGCCTTGTGACAATATGTACATCACATGTGAGTTTTACTACAGCGTACGTGTGTATTGTGATATCCATATATTGGAGTTGCCATATACATATGGCTGGCATGCTTATGTGTTCCTGGTCCTACGTATTTTGGGACTGGGGCATGACAGGACCAGAAGGACGTTGCTGCTTCAACTCTGTCAGTCGAGCGTCGTAAGTATCTATGATAGATAACAACCTCCTAGTACTATGCTCCACTCGTTCGCCCATCTCAAGTTGTGATGCCTGCATCCTCGATAGTGAAGCGCCCACGATCTCCACTCTCTCGCTCATCTCAATATACACTACAAAAATACACTGTTTTAGCGACAGAATTAGCCATCGCTAAAATATAATTTTTCGTCACTATTTTCAAATAGCGACGTATTAACGACAAAATTCTTCTGTTAGAAATATTAACGTTGCTGCGGATTTTCCGTCGCTAATCCGTCGCTCAAACGACGGCTTAGCGATAGAATGAGCGACATAATTTAGCAACGTATAATTTCTGTCGCTAAACTTTCTGACTACTTACCGACATAATAGCGACGGATTATGTGAGCCCAAAAATTGTCAAATTTCCAGAAGGTTTTGCACATTCTGGGCTCACATAGTTCGTCGCTAATCCGTCGCTAAGTCGTCACTCCTAGTGACGGATTAGCGACGAATTTTAGCGACTGACCCTGATACATGTTTGGTATATTTGTGTGTCTCAGATGTTTTAGCGACGAAATTATTCGTCACTAGGTAGTCGCTGACCTGAGATTTTTTAGATTTTTCGTCGCTAGTATGTCGCTAGTCCGTCGCTAAAGGTAATATTTTCCCAAAAATAATTTTTTGCCGAGCATATACCTGTTATACATTCACCAATTTTCACACAAATAAATTCTACACAAGTAAATTCCACACAAACTACGAAAACCCACACAAACATGTCTAAATGTTATATATACAATAAACTAATAAAGTAGAATAATCCAAACATACCACAAACCCAAAAAATACAACGGTAGAGGCGGAGGCGGAGATGGAGACGGTGTTATACAATTCAAGTACAAAAATACGACAGTGTTATATAATTCCACAAAGTCAAATAAATACAATCAAATAAAAAAAAACACAACTAACTTAAAAAAATACCACAAACTCAAAAATCTATCAAGTCGATGGTGGAGGCGGAAGCGGCTGTCGGCTAGCCATGTACTGCTCCCTAACCATAGCAATGATATTCTGTAATTCATCAGGAGTAATGATAGATAGAGCAGTGGCAGAAGCCGTTGAAGGAGCTGGAGGACCCATCGATGCCGTCGGAGGAGCTGGAGTCGTTGGAGTAGCCATCGGAGGAGCAGGTGCTGGAGCATCACGCATCTATCAACTGTCGGATCATCCTATGTAGCTCATGCACAGTCATCGTGAGCTGCTCCAGAGATATAGCACCAGGAGGAACGCCGAAGCCGGGCACTAATGGAGCAGGAGTAGTAAACTGAAGGCTGCTACATTGTTGTTACATCACTGAAGTTAAGCTGCTACTTGTTTAAAAGATAGTATTTTTTGAGTTTGTAATTTTCATTTTATTGAGTCTAAGAAATGATGTACATCGAGTCATACTTCACAACTATAGGTTTAGGTCATTTCCATCAACCATTCCAATTCCAAGTCCATCTTTACCAATGCCCAAAACCCACAAAACAAACATTCTGGTTATGGGTAGACCAAACTCGGTCCCTAAGTTTCCAGAACCGAGAGGCATTCTCATCCGTTCATTTTTTCCTATGATATATATACTTTTAACCATAATAGCCTCCTTTTTACTACTGTTATAACTGAAATATTACCTCTCTTCATCTTACTCCTTTCTCCTTACCCTATAAAGCAAACCCTAGGTCCTCCATCTCCTCAAACTAAGTAGATTTTGGTGCTCTTCTCATAGGTTTGGATCTATTTTGTGGATATCTTCCACATTATCCATCTATTTTGAGGTATACATATCTCTTTCTCCTCTTTTTTCCATGGATCCTAAACTAGTTTCAAGAAAGAAGAGAAGAGCTGATGTAGCCTCCTCCTCCAATCCTCCAACTGAGGAGATTTCTAACTCATTGTTTAGTTTATCTCAACCCATTGAGGGTGATTTTGATGGAAATCTTTTCATCTCCTTGGATGCCTCCAAAGAGTGGTTTGAAGACATTTGTGCTAAAAATATTTGTTTTGGCAACCTCATCAACTTCACCATTTTTGATGAATTCTTGCCAAACTTTTAGGGATCTATGTTTGGATGACCTTGTTTCCACGCAAAATTGTATTTACCTTAATGAGATTATGATGTTTTACTGTAATCTCACACACGATTCCAAATAGATATATTCACATGTTTGTGGTCTTCATATTGAGTTCAATGACAAAGACTTGGCAGAGATTTTACAACTCCCTTCACCTTATGGAGACGCCCTAGTCGATGCACGTGTATTCAAATATGTCGACGATGTAAAACTTGATATTTTTAAGGATTTAATGTGTGATCATTATCATTGTTCACCTGTGGCACTCCGTGCAAGACACTTGAATCAATGCTTCTATGAGTTGCACCATCTTATTTTCTCTGCTATCCAACCTAAGACAGGCTCACCGATGATATCACTTACTTGGAGATGTCTACTCTTTATCATTTGTATTTTACTGTCCTGTTCAATTTTTCTCATACGAAGATGAACAACACGATTCGTGCAAGAAATAAAGGACAAAATCTTCTATATCCTAGGTATTTGTCTTTGATTTTCAATGCCTTCAACATTCCTCTAGATAGCTGTCACTTAATCGATGCCCCTCCATTTTTATCTATTGCCCATAGGATTGCTCCTCCACCTCCACCTCCTATTCCAACAGTTGTATCTGACTCTGAAGATGATCCTCAGCCTTCCGCTGATCCACCAGCTACCCTGGACTCTATCTAGACCATGCTTCGAGATTGTTTCTGTCTAGATGATGATCATCGGTGTATGGAGGATGCTCGTTTCCAAAATATAGACTATCCCTCCACCTTGTATGCCCATGCTATTGGGAATACCTTGTTTGATATTCAGTAGAGTATATGACTTGCACCATCCGGTCCTATACCTTTGGTTTGTCATCCTGATCGAGCTGGATATCGTGTTGACGATATTTCTATTTATCGTTACTTTGATCCTGCAACTACCCACTATGATCCTACCCGGTCAGCCAATGACCCTTCTTCTGGAGATGATCCATCTTTTTAGATGTTGTTACTAGCTCAGATTAGTTTTTAGTTCAGTTTGTCTTTGTTTTGATGTTTCCAGCTTAGATATTTTAGTTATGCACTTTGTGACTACTTATGCACTCTTTCATTATTGTACTTTTTATGTTCTAGTTATGTACTTGAACTTTTGGCTTTGATCCTTTCTATGTTTATGATATCTTCTACTCTGTGGTTCTTATGTGATTTATTACATTACAATAGTATCTACACTTCATTATCTTATTACTTATGATATTGTGTATCTTCATCCTTGTATGCATTTTGTTTCATTAATGCTATCCTATGCTGTTTTGGGGGAGCTTTTACATTTTGAACAAATGACAAAGGGGAAGAAAACACAAGTATCAGTATCGATACCACTCAATATTGCGAGGGAACTTTCATTCAAATATACAAATGTGTCAAGGCATGGATATTGGCGTATCATACATAGTTTATCAATTATCAAAATAATGAATATTGTTGGCGTAAACTGGTCACACTCAACCTATTTTTAATAATTGACTAAACAATGATCTGGTATGATTCAATATGGCACACAAACTGAAGACTGCTATATTGCTGTTACATCATTGAAGTCAAGCTACTACTTGGATAAAAGATAGTATTTTTTTGAGTCTGTAATTTTTATTTTATTGAGTCTAGGAAATGATGTACATCGAGTCATACTTGGCAACTAGAGGCTTAAGTTGTTGCCATCAACCAGTCCAATTCCAAGTCCATCTTTACCAAGGCCCAAAATAGCCCAAACCCTACAAAATGAATATTCTGGTTATGGGTAGATCAAACTCAATCTGGGAACGAGCTTGGGCTGAACTCGGTCATCCCTGATTTGGTAATCCCTAAAAACTAGGCCTTCCTCTAGACCAGGAACTCAACGTTCAAATTTATGAACATTGGGGACCAAACTCGGCCCGAATTCGGCCCCCCACCATCCTATAAATAGAGCTCCATTCCACACCATTTTCATCAACTCATTTTTACTTTCAGATCTTTCTCCATCTGCACTATAATCTTCTTCATCTCTAAAGTAATAACTTTCAAGTTTCTAAGTGCCAAGCTCGGGTCGGTTAGAAGTTGTTCGAGTTGTACAAATCTTGGAAAATTCTAAGATTGCCTTCCTTTTAAGAAGTGTGATGTCAGCATGCTCTTCGTATCAAAGCACAAGTTGTAAGAAGTTGCAAGTCTTCAAGATTGCCTTCCTTTCAGGAAAAATCTATTACTGGCAGTGAAACTCTGCATAGGCACGACCCAGTTTGAAGAATGGTCCACATTTATCACAAATTACTGACATTGGGAAGAAGAATGCCATAGAGGAACGCCATGGAGATCCATGTATTGGGTATTAAGCTGCCTGGCTCGGATGAAAAAATCAAGCTCCCTTCAACAATAACAACAACAATAATTGCAGCAACACAGGAAAAGAAGCCCTTGCTGTGAACATATCCAAGGGGCTCCCTCCTCAGCAAACAAAAGGCTTCGGAGAATCCGAATCCTAAAAAATAATACTCTTTTGATGATGAAGATGTGTTCAAAATCTTCAATGTTTTGATGAAAAGCAACTAGCTAAATTTGTCCGACATTAGACGCCTATAAGAAGCAAACCGGACAGACGATCCAATGAACTGTCTGTATCACCGATATGTACACAATCCTGCAAAGGATTGTTATGTATTGAAAAGAAAAATACAACAGCTGGTAGAAGCCAAAGCTATTATGTTCCATAATGAAATAAAAATTCACTTTGATAAGTCCTTGAAGAATAATCCACCTCAAGTACTCGACAAGCCGTATAACTTCAACATATTGGCACAGCTTGCCAATACAATGGATCGACTGTCCATCTTTGAGTTAATTTACCTCTTGAAGAAAACTTATAATGTGTTGAGCAAGGCGCTGACACATACTGATTTGTACTTGACCTAGCTCAAGACGTCAGCTGAAGAGCCTGTGGCATGTCCTCATTGCCCCAGTGTGATGGAGAAGATCCTCAATATCACATTCTCTTAAGAAGATATGTTATTGAAAGATAATCGCCATGACATACCGTTGTACTATATGGGTTATATCAGCTCTATCAAGGTGAGCCAGATACACATAGATCCGAACTCGTCACTCAGCATCATCCCTAGGAGTTTGCTGCGAGCTCTAAAGATTCTGATGCAAAACTTGTCAATGACCAACACAGAATCTTAGGCTTCAATGCTGGAAGGAGCCACCCTCTTAAAAAGATATGCCTTAAAGTTCAGATAGGCAACCTTCGAACCGAGGTAACATGTTATGGGATCGACTCTTAGGTATCCTACAATGTCCTGCTTGGACGCCTGTGGATACACGAGAATATGATCGTGCCTTCCACCCTGTACCAATGCTTCAAGTATATGAAAAGTCAGGGAGAAGTCAAGATAGAGTTCGCAGACATCAACCCATTCAAGGGATTCGAGACGTATTACTCCGATTCTGTTCTCTATACACCGGAGTACCTGGAGGAAGAAGCCAATGAGGCCAATAATGAGGCCGAAAGTACTCCAAGTGAAGGTCCCCTTATGATTCGAGTCAAAGGGCGTGTTACTCGTAGAGATCCTCCGGAACCTCTTGTTATCAACCTCCATAAGTCAACTCATGAGAGAAAGCAAAAGGACCACTGGTGATAGACATCACCAAGGCCAAGGAGAAGGAACCACCACTTGTCATTAAGCTTCACCACAACAAGCATTATTCTCCAGAAAGCCAGCCCTTAGTTATTAATCTCACTAAGCTTTCTATTAAGGCAGAACCTTCTATTGACTTTGTTGTTAAGGAGGAAATTATGTACTTTATAAATAAAGATGACGCTCCTTCGTACTACACTGATGTTGATTCCTTTTCTAGAGAGTTCTTAGACGTTCTTTATCGTTATGAACCTCAATCAATACTGGTGGATCCACCCTTCCAAACAGGTACGTCATATTCCTCCGGTGAGAGTACCTGCTTCATGGTTCCAGCAAGGCAGAATGGAGATCAACATATATTCTTTAGCAAGGCTAGGGATAAGAGGATTACACATACATATGACTCAGAAGAAGATACCAAAAAATTCAACTCTATTGCTGTAGTCGATCTTTCAAACATATTATCCAGCAAGGCATCAACTATGGAAATGGACTACGTATGACTTTACTATACTTCTCTCTGAAAGGGAAACTTGAAACCTACTACTAGTGAACACATAGTGGTTTATGTTATGTCACTCCTCCGATAACTCCTGAAAGCTCAGAGACGGATGAGAAAATACCTTCCTACTCTTCTGAATTGTCATTTTGGGATTCTGACGGAAGCATAGGTGAGTTTTTCAAGCATACTCTTTCTGTCAACATGGTGTCAGTGTAGAAGAATACAAATTATGCCTCCAAAGAATGCTAAACCTAAAGGAGCAGTGGCATACTTTCTCATAAAATATATATTGCCAAGCTCAGCAGAAGAGTGTCGTACTTTCTCAAAGCTTGCAACAGAGGCACACTTTTATGCCATCCATTCAACTCAATAAAAGTGAGCGTACATTCTTCATATTTTCCCCTTTGCATTTAATACAGTGAACCTGACACCTGACAGATACAGAAAGCAAGGAAATCAAGGTCATTAATGCAGAAGATCTCTGGCACACAGACTCAGGTTGTCGTTTAATGAACAGTATGACCACGCTCAATCAGAGTACGCTAGTGTGTTATCTCTATCAGAGTACGCCAGTGTGCTTTCTCTATCAGAATACACCTGTTTGTGGTATTTAAACAAAAGAATAAAAGTGTATTTCAATGACGGGGTTTGTACGAAACCCGCGCCCTTTGGTTTACAAACAAACTTGTACAATGTAATCCTATACGAGGATGTAAGAGTATAATTTATTTAATCTGGGTATAAATTGCTATAGGTATCTGATCTGCGGTCGATCACTTTAGCCCTTGGACCGCACGATGTTGAAGAAGTGCCGTGGAAGACAGGTAGCAGCTTCGAAGGTTGCAGGAGAGGGTGGATGCACGATGCCGAAGTCGTCGATCCCGCTCTTTGCCTGAGCTCCGGGCTCTCTCTCTCTCTCTCCTTCTTGTTCGATCTTCTCCGACTGTCGACCTTGGATCTGGTATTGGTACTCTTGACCGAATTTTCTGACCTGGGATCTGATATCGGTTTCTTGACCAATTTCTTCGACCTTGTTCCCCATTTGACAGGGGCCTCTATTTATAGAGTCTTTGGTGACAGTGACCACTCCGTTGGTGTAGCAACCAAGGAGTGGAAAGTACAGCATCCTTTTACACAACGGTTAAAGTAACTAATGCCTACGTATAGATGATCTTTTGACTGAGCGGGTGACGTGGGTCCAACTAAGGGGACACAACACGTACGGTTGCTACTAAGATCATGGCATAAAAGCCACGCGGGTAGGTATCCATTGTGTAGAAGAGGTTGGCGTAAAAGCCAAATGTCCGTCACCATGGCATAGAAGCCAAGTAGGCATAGAAGCCGAACAGGCATGGAAGCCGAACAGGCATAGAAGTCGAACAGGCATAGAAGCCGAACAGGCATAGAAGTCGAGTAGGCGTGGAAGCCGAGTAGTCGTATAGACTGAGTGGGCGTGGAAGCCACATGAGCACAGATCCTGAATGGGCGTAGAGGCCACTGCATATCGTGCCAGAATGGGCGTAGAAGCCGCTTGAGCACAGATCCTGAATGGGCGTAGAAGCCGCTGTATATCGTGCTGATGTGGACGCCTTAGCCGGAATTATGGCTTTTGAAGATGTAACCAAATCTCTTGCAGAGATTTGCCATCACCTTATGCATTAAATGCAGAGGCGTGTTTCGAAGGTCTGCAGGCCTTCTGTGCACCCGTCGCAGAGACGTGTCTTGAGAGAAACTGTCATCGCCCTGTGCAATTAGACGTGGAGACGTGCCTCGAATCCCATACGAAGTGCAGCTTTTGACGTGGCAGGCGGTTTGTCTGCTGCGGAGCGTAAAACAGCTCATGTTTGCCTGTGTAAAACAGGGCGGCGTATTCTCTTGTACACAAAAGAGCGGTTTATGCTGAGGTGACTCCGGTAAACGACGGTTTGGTAATGTTTTACCAAATCCTCTACATTAAATGGTGAGATCCGCCATCATACTGTGGGACGCGTCTCGAGAGGTCTGCCATCGTTTCCAGCCGTCGTCTGGGTAGCCGTGCATCACCTTTTGTCAGGAGTCAGAGGTCAGATTCACTGCGTGACTTGACATGTTCATTTCGGGGAAGATGAAGCGTTCCTCGTACGCTATCACGCTGCTTTGAGAGCGATTGAGTTTTATGCCATGGAGGCGATGAAGAACTCTGTTTCACGCTGGAGCGGCCTGGACGTACTGTATTTATGCGGATGGTCCTTTGAGCTTTATTCTTCACGCTGTATTTTAGCGGAAAAAACTCTGTGGTACGCTTGATGGCTCTGAAGGCCTCTGCTTACGCTGCTCTGTATCAAGAGGCTGTGTAGCTTTTCCCAGCGTATTTTTCATGCTTCTACAAGACCGCCTTCAGAGCTTTTAAATTCCTTAGAATTTGAAACGCTTTGAACGAAGCATGAATGGCCCCTCGTAACTCGAAACATTTCTGAGTGGAGCGTTGAAACGGTCGGTGCAGACTTTATGGCGGATTTATGGGGGCCGCTGTAATCTCTTTTGCCTATAAAAGGCTGGGGGAGTTAGCCTGTTCTCCCCACATCTTCATCACCACGCAGAGATGATCACCGGAGTTCGCCGGGTCGATTTGAGGAAGAAGGAGATCATGTTCTTCCAGCGTGTAAGGAGCCAAAAAAGACGGCATCTTCGAGGAAGTGTCCACTGCAACGATGGATCATGGAAGGATATCTTAGCCTCCCTTGCTCGGGATAATCAGAAACTTTGTATGGCGTTGCCCCAGGAGAGAGGAAGGGTCGTATTTGACCACGGCGGCTGGCATACCGCGCCTTCTCTCGATGCCCTCCGGTGACTAGAGTCAGACAGACTCATTCTGTCCCGGATTGACCGGTGCACGGAGCATGGGATCTGCAAAATCTATGCAGGCCCAGTTCTGTATTCGCCCGCCGGTGATCATTGCCATGTCGGTCAGTTTGCTGGAGCTGACCGACTGCCGGAGGAGATGGATGAAGAATTGAAGCCCAGCGAGAACCTGTCAGAACAGCTTCTGGGCGATCTTCAGACGACGAGGGGGTATCTCCTTTGTAGATGGAGTTTCCCTCAGATGTAATCATGAAAATAAAAAGAAAACCCTTGTAGATTGGATTTCCCTCATATGTAATCATGATTTTGATCTTTAATAAAAATCGTCTTTCTTCTTCATATGATCATCTTGCCATATGTTGCTGTAAAGTCTGAATATGTGCAGCTTCAACACGTCTGAATCTGTACGCCCACTCTATAGAAAGAGTGCTAGGTCCTGTCCTTTACGCATAGCGAGTAGTTCATAGAACGCTGTAGAGCATTTTGAATATCTTAGAACTGTCCTGTTGCTGGGACTGAGGAACCGCGTAGAGCTCTGAACTTCTGATAAACAGAATTTTTGTTCAGTCTTCGCCTTCAAGAGTGACTTCTCAAAAATCCCTTGGAACAGGGTCGAGGAATGGCTGTCAAAAACTGAGTTGCCATCTTTTGATAGACGAGGTATTCAGACTGGAGTTTGGATGAACCTCCAATTGACCCGAGAAGAGTAATTTCTCAATGTTCGAACTCTTGTATGTTTTGGGTACTTGGGATATGTTGAGGCCAAGGAGGAGTATCTTCTGTGTGAACTCCTGTAATTGACCATCTTGGGGACCGTTCGAATATACGGAAAGTCGTGGAGCGAGAAATTATCAGTCTGTAGCCTCCGGGTATAAAACACCGTCGAGCGTGAAATCGTAGACTTGTAGTTCCTGTGCGTGAAGTCATGGGTTTTGTGGCCTCTCGAGCGTAAAAAGCTACTGAGCACAAAGGCATCCGGGCCAAAAACCTGACTTGTAGCTGTCGAACGTAAAGTTGTAGATTCGTAGCCGTTGAGCGTAGGAAGCTCCTTTAGCGTAGAACTGTATATCCGTAGCCTGTGAGCGTAGAACACCATCGAGCGTGAAATCGTAGACTTGTAGTTCCTGTGTGTGAAGTCATGGATTTTGTGGCCTCTCGAGCATAAAAGCTACTGAGCACAAAGGCATCCGGGCCAAAAACCTGACTTGTAGCTATCGAACGTAAAGTTGTAGATTCGTAGCCGTCGAGCGTAGGAAGCTCCTTTAGCGTAGAACTGTATATCCGTCTTTGCACGAAAAAAGACTTTTCGAATTTGCTGACCGTCTGTCTTTCAAGGTTAGTGGTCTGACGTGGCATCCAATCATAACCCTTTATTCAATTTTGCGAGATTTGGTTAGGGTCTCGAGGAGTCCGTCTGAGGATTCGAAGAGTCGGCCCGAACTCTATATATATCCCAAGTTCTCTGAGAGAGAAACTTTTTATCCGTCTTCTGTGAAAGAGAGCTTTCGACTGTTCGAGTTTTCTTCGTTCCCTCGAATCTTCAGAAAATGGCGTCGAAACAAATCTTCTTCGCTAAGGGAAAGGGTATAGGTTCCTCTTCTCATTCTTCCGCCCCAGCGAGGGAGTCTTTGGTCGGTCAAGGCGAACCTCCTTCTGAGCGAAGTGTCCCGCCGACGAGCAGTGCACCCGATCTTCGAGGTAAAGCCTTCGGGGTGACAAAAACGACAAAAAATCCTTCGCACACGTTGAACGTGACCGCGCTAGGTCGTCTTCTGTGTTGATAGCCTCTTCTTGAGGAAGATGATGCACGAAGGCATTTTCATCTTTTATGCCCACATTTCTAATGTGTCAGCGTAAAGACTCCATATTTTCGTAGTTCTGAGCGTAGAATCTCTGGCTACCGAAAATTGGGATATATCGTAAAATTTGAATTTTTTACGCTTGTGGGGGGGACCTCCGGCGTAAAATTGCCAGATTTGCACAATCCTGCGTAAAGCACAGACTGTTGTTTCTTTCGGTCCATATGTTCGTGCAAGACTTGTGATGACGTATTTTCCTTGCAGTTTTGTAGTTGACTAGGGTGAGTCTCCACTGGCCGAGGTGATGGGCTCCGCTGCTGGGATGCTGCACTCGAACTACCTGGAGGATCTGTCCCACGTGTCCTTCCCTATCTCTGGACCCCAGTACCCTGAAGGAAGGAGGGTCTTAATATCGGCTCAGGGCGAGCGAATGCTGCTGAGCATGATCAACGGGGAGCCTCTGACTTACGTAGACGGGGAGCCGTACGTAAAGCCGGCTTTCCTTTTTGGGGACATGATCGACAAACAGTCCCAGACGAAGCCTAAGAGGGAGCCCTGGGTCTTCTCAGCCGGGAATTTGGTTTTGTACCTGCCAACGATGCCGAGGAATTATCCTATCTCGGCTTTCTTCCACGCGACGCATCCTAGAAAGATGTCGTGGACGCTGACTTCTGATCTTCACGGTAAGCCGGAGAAGATTTTTCATCTGAAAGGAGCTGACCAGGGGTCATTCGTCAGTCGCCCCTTCGGCGTTGTGACGTTGTTCAGGGGACTGTGCCCGGGCAGTGTTCCAAGTGAGGATAGCTTGGTGATCCAGCCGGTCCAATTGCCGACCTTCTGCAACGACTTCATGGGTCGATGGGGGGTATATCCCAAGGAGAATCCTCGGTGCAACGGGTGGATCGCCCCAACGAACTCCCGATGGAGATGCCTAGTTGACTGGGCCTTGAAGCACTTCCAGAGAGAGTTGGAGGGCATTGGACTATATGCCGCTGTGAGTGCGAAGAGCGTCGGGTTGCCTCCGAACCCCAATTTGTTCTTGGCATAGATGGAGCGGTACATTTCGCTCACCGGGACCTTTGCCACTCCACTGGGGGAGTTGGGGTTGGCGCTCCATGAGAAGGCAGTTGTCTCGAGACTGCCGATGGGGGATACTCCATATGAAGAGTATGTTCCCACCAACCGGGAGTTGGGGGATTTGGACCCTCGGGTGGCGGAAGTATATCAGGAGCTGATGTTTCAATACTTCGCGTGCACCACCTTTTATAACGAGCCTTCTGATTTGGCTCATACCACCAAGTGGATGTCCTACCTCTTCTTCTACCGAGCCGGGGCCGCCAGGTCGGAAAAAGCCTCGGGTGGCAAGAATGAGCCCGTGAACTGTTTGGGCGTGCTTAGTGCCCAGGTTGTGGAGACTCTTATGGAGGAGGCCGAAGCTCCGGACCAGATTCTTGTCGAGGGGGTAGGAAAGTACCCGGAAGGCACTAAGGCCTGTAGTTACTTGAGGCATTGTCGCAGGCCTTTGTCTAAGGAAGCCCAGCTGGCTGGTTTCCTCTCCATATGGTTGCGCCGAGTAGTGGTGCCAGGTACTACGTCCGCGGACCGCATTCACCGAAACATCCTGTGGCCGGCAGTGCGCCTAGTGTTTGGGGCAAGACTGGACTTGCTTCCTGTCATGGTGTGCCGTATACAGGCTGGCTTGAGAGCCATAATTGACGGGTTGCTCGTCGACGAAGCTTGATGTGAGAGTTTTCCCAGGGTGGAGTTACCATACCTATACTTGATAGGATGGTTGGTTCTCCACAATCCCCGAGTGATGTCTCCTGGGTCCGGTAGCAGCTCGGGGGGTATATTCTTGCTGAATTACAAGGATTCCTCCTGGAATGTGAGCACAGTTTTAAACTGCCGGCTGGTGCTGAACCTCGGCCACGGTTGGAAGCTCCTCTGTACTGCTCCCCCCGTGCATCGCAACCAATCAGGGGTGCGGCTTGAGGATTCAGGTGGAGAGAAGACCGACCTTTCCCCGGAAGCTTTTAACTGGTTGGTGTGTATTAGACCCTCCCATCTGCTGTACAGGAGCGAAGATCACTGCTTCTTCGAGCCCTACTTGCCTAGTCGGTTTGCCAGGCAGTTTGGGTACGATCAGCTGCATGTGGGCAATGTCGTTACCAGCTTTAGGTCCAGGGGCGGACTCTTTGATGGAGCTAGAGGGTGGCGATATTTTCTCATGGGTTGTACGAGGGCAACCTTCATTATGCCGGTTGTTACAACCTCCACGGAGCTTCGCATTCTCCATTCTTACGCCCAGTTTTACGTGGCGATTAGCACCTTCCATCGTAATTTTGACGTGCGTGGAAGTTTTCGGGTGCCTTCTCCCAAGCCTGGGGGAAGAGTTGACGTCCCTTCGGTTTCTTCGGACGAAGGTGAGGAGTCTGGTACTCCGGACGAGCCTCTGGTATCGGTGCCGAGGTGCGAAGTGCCTCTGCCTGCGGGGGCTTTGGTAGTCCCTTCTGGGAAGCGACAGGCTTCTGCTCTGAAGGAAGTTTCTCTTCGCAAGAGGAGGAAGGAGACGGTTGCTCGTCCTCTTCGCATTCTTGGCATTGCGACTCCTGGGAGTGAGCCTGCCTCTCCCTACCTCGGGGATGACTCCTTGGCTGGAGGTTCCTCGCCTTCTAGAGAGGGGCCTCCTACAGTTCCGGTCGTCGATGTCGGAGAATCCTCGTTAGAGGTGGTTGTGGCGGCTACTGCTCCAGGTAGCGGAGCGAGATTGCCTGTGTGGCCGAGGCAGATGGGAGAATCTTTCCCGAGGCCAGCAGTGGGCATGACTCCTGCCGCGTTAGTGAGCGCGCCTGGCGAGATTCCGGCCGATGAACTTCGACCACGTCTTGGTGGAGGCCTGACAGAACTCTCGGCGATATCGGTCGGCCCACCTCCTTCTCCAGGCATGACGATTCGCATTACGTCATTAAGGCGTGGTTTAGCTATATCGACTGCAGATGCGTCGTATATCCCGTTGGCTCCGGGTAAAATATTATTTTTATGTCTCCTTTGAGAAAGATTGTCATCATACTGATATTGACTTTCTCGTTTTCTTCTCAGGGGATAGCGTCCACGGGGAGTATAGCGTTAAAGCGCATTCTGGTTTCGCTCGGGCTTCTGACGAGGAGGCGTTCGTCTTTGATGAGGAAGTGGCTTCGGGGGCCAGTACGCCTGGAGTAGCTTCGTCACCTCGAGAGGAGGATGAACACGTCGTCGTGACCTTGCCTCTTGTGAGTGTGGTGACGACTTCGACCGCCGTTACCGCACCTTCTTCGATTGCGCCATGTGTAGATGCGACGGCTGTGGCCACCTCGTCTGCAATCATCCCTAGAGAGGGACTTGCTGACACTGTGGGCGTTCCCGGCGTTCAGTAGGATCTAGTTGCGTTGACCGAGCAACATACCAGCCTTTTCTACACCGGTTTGAGAACGATGGTGTCAATGGTGTTAGCGAAGAGTCTGGATTTTGAGCGCCTGAGGAAGACTTCTCTTGCTTCGATCGGGGTCATCAGGCAGCTCGGCGATCCTGGGGTGGCTGACGCCCTGGAGGCGGTGGTTAATGGGTTAGAGTAACCTATTAACAAATATTTGCAGCTGACTCGGGGTCTCGATGCTGATGTTCAGGCTCGGTTCGACCTCATGACTGTGCGGCTTGCTACGAAGGTGGAAAGCCTAGACAACTCTATCCAGAAGCATAAGCTGGAGGTGGATAGGAGAAAAGTTGCCGTGGAAGAGGCTCTTGCCGTTGAGACGCGGTGTCACTCTGAGCATGAAAGGAATGCAGCGAGGGTCTCCAAGCTGAAGGAAAAACTCGCTCGGGCAGAGGAGTGGGCTTCTCAGTCGCTAGCAGGTCTAGACGTAGCGTCCGGTCGACTGAGCACAGCTTGACGGGAGCTGGACCGTGCGGAAGCTGCTCGCGCGGGCTGTCTTCGGGCAAAGGCTGATCTGACCCTCACGGACACTCCCGAGGTACGACTGGAGCAGGCTCGTGCCGAGGCCTTGGTTCTTAGGAATGAGAGGATAGCTGCGCTGGAGCGGCAGATTCACAATCTGACTCACCCGCCATCATGATGTATCATTTTTCCTTTTTACTTGCCCAGATGTAATTCTGCCTCCCTCTCGGGAATAAATAAAGGCGACTCTTTTCTGACTTTTGTGGACCCATCATTTCGGAATATAAATGACCGGTTTTGGTGAGAGTGTTATCAGAGGTAGTATGGACATGATAAACTTCTTAGCATGACATATCTATTCGGAGGTCATACGGACATGATAGAGCGTAACCCTACTAATTGCGTTTTAGAAGTAGTTTTGTCAGAATCGAGGGCCTTGCTATGTCCCACCCGAGCAGGGGGTATTAAGCATAGTACATTTTTAGGAATTTGTCGTTGATAGGAGCCATTAACAGGTCTCCATTAGGCTGGGCTATCCTGTAGGCGCCGTTCGAGAACGTTGTCTCGATCACAAAAGGGCCTTCCCACTTGGGTTGGAATTTGCCTTTACTTCTGTGGGTAAGAATCATCGGTCTTCTTACGGCTAGAACTAGCTCGCCGACTTTGAACACTCTTTCCTTCACTTTATGATTAAAAGTCTTGGAAATGCGTGCTTGGTAAAGCGCGATGCGCTGTTGAGCTTGTAGGCGTTTCTCGTCTAATCCTTCAAGATCTTGGAGCCTTAACAGGTCATTCTTTTCTCGAGTTAACTCACTAGTCACTGCTATCCTGAGCGACAAGATTTGGATTTCGATGGGAAGAACTGCCTCGCTCCCGTAGACCAGTGAAAAGGGGGTACAACCTGTAGGTGTCCGTACCGTTGTGCGGTATGCCCAGAGATATTCGCCCAGCTTCTCGTTCCAGTCTCTTTTGTTTGAAAAAACAAACTTCTTCAGGAGTTTGATAATGGTTTTGTTGAAAGCTTACGCCAAACCATTAGCAGCTGGATAATATGCCGTAGAGGCAATATTATGTATTAGACTTTTATCGGAAAATCGATGAAACGCTTGGCTGATGAACTGAGGCCCATTGTCATGGATTATCCTTCGAGGAATCCCAAAGCGATAAATGACGTGGTGCTTGATGAAGCTGATCACGTTAGACGCTTTTACCTCAGCCAGAGGGATCGCCTCTGCCCATTTGGAGAAGTAATCCGTGATGGCCAGTATGAACCGGTGGCCTCTGGAGGAAGACGGGTGAATGGGACCGACGATATCCATACCCCATGCTTCGAAGGGCCAGGATACGACCGTAGGATGTAGATATTCAGACGGTTGGTGTATGAAGTCTGCATAAACCTGACAGGCTCTGCATTGTCTTGCATAGCTGATCGCGTCTGTGATCATAGTGGGCCAGTAGTAGCCCATTCTCCTGATACGATCCTGTAGCTTAGGACCGGGCTGATGCGCTCCGCATACGCCGTCATGAGCTTAGGACCGGGCTGAGAGACATCTTAATAGCAGTCCGTCGTAGGTTTGACGATATAGGCAGTGTGAAGATGCATCGAAATAGAAGCGTAATGATCGTCTCTTGACGAATAGCTTCTTTGGGTTCCTCTGGCGAGATTCCGTATGCGACAAAATCTATGAAGGAACTTCTCCAGTCCCTCCCGGGGGGATCTGTGTTCACAGCGTGGTTGCGTTCTATGTGAAGGTTGTTCTTCACGCAAAATAAATCTCTGTTAAGAAGGATCACCGAATCTTGCCTTCTTATAGGGGTAGCTAAGTCCGCAGCTAGACTGTGCAGGGCATCAGCTTCCAGATTCTGAGATTGAGGTACATGCTCTAGGAAGAACCCTTTGAACGTCATGGCTATCTCGATTGTCGCTTGGTGATAGGGGATGAGGTCTGGATTCCGGACTTCGTATATCCCTCTGACTTGATTGACGATAAGCAGAGAATCGCCGAAAGCTTCCAGGGATTCAACCCCCAGCTCTTCAGCGACTTGGAGCCCGATCAACAGGGCGTTGTATTCCGCCACATTGTTGGAGCATGGTTCATTAAGAGAGTATGCCCGGTAGATGACGAGTTTATCAGGAGTGACCAGGACGATTCCTACCGCTGAAACCATATTTCCCTGGGGGCCAGTCCTGGAGGCGCCGTCAAAGAACAGTTGCCATGTGTCACTTTCCATTACGGAATTACATTCTGCAACTTTGTCGGGAATGTCTTCGTATAACTTGGAGGCCTCCGGGATCGGATGAGCAGCCAGAAAGTCGGCCAGTGCTTGGCCCTTGATGGACTTCTGCGGGATGTACACCATGTCATATGGTGTTAACAGCATCGCCCAGGTTGTGAGTCGGGAATTAAGAATACTCGGCTTGCTCATCAGTACTCGAAGAGGGTTGATCCTGGAGATGATATGAATAGTCTGGCCGATGACGTAGTGCCGCGTCTTTTGGATAGCAAACATCAGAGCCAGACATTCTTTCTCCACTGGGTTGTACCGGTGTTCGGCTCCGACCATCATCCTGCTGAGGTAGTAGATAGCCTGCTCATGCCCCTCGTCGTTCTTCTGCGCTAGAAGAGCTCCTAGCGAATGATCCATTGCTCGGACGTACAACAAGAATGGTTTCCCCATGATGGGAGGCACCAGAACTGGCGGACTGGTAAGGTAGCGTTTGATCTCCCCGAATGCTTGCTGACAGGTTTCGTCCCACACGAAGGATACACCTTTCTTCATGAGGTGTGAAAAAGGTTGGCATCTTCCTGAGAGGTTGGATATGAACCTCCGGATATAAGACAGACGGCCTTGAAATCCCCGGAGTTCCCTCAGATTGCGGGGCGGTCGCATTTCTACGATGGCCTGGACTTTGTCAGGGTCCACCTGGATGCCTTTGGCGGTGATAACAAATCCCAGGAATTTGCCACTAGATACGCCCAGGAAGGACTTCGTAGGGTTCATCTTGAGTTGATGTCGGCGCATTAACTCGAATACCGTCCTTAGGTCCTGAATGTGATCATCCTTGAGGCGGCTCTTGACGGCTATGACGTCTACGTAACACTCTACTGTTTTGCGTAAATGTTCATGGAATATGCCGCTCATAGCCCGTTGGTACGTAGCCCCGGCGTTCTTTAATCCGAAGGGCATGACCGTATAATAATACACTCCCAACGGAGTGCGGAAGGCAGTGTGTTTTTTGTCTTCAGGATGCATCTTGATCTGATTGTATCCTGAGAACCCGTCCATGAAAGACATGCGTTCAAAATCGCAGGTGTTGTCGATCATGATATCCGTGATGGGAAGAGGAAATTTATCCTTGGGGCAGGCCGTATTTAGATCTCGGTAATCGATGCAGATATGTACCTTCCTATTTTTCTTCATGACTGGGACAACGTTGGCGACCCAGTCGGGATGTTGTTCTTCCCGGATGAACCCACAGGTTATTAGCTTTTTAACTTCAGCTTCAATGGCGTCCATCATGTCCGGTCGGAACCGGCGTTGGTGCTACTTCACAGGTTTTGAGTCAGCCAATATGTTGAGTTTGTGAGTAGCCACCTTCGGGTCTAGGCCCGGCAAGTCTCCATAATCCCATGCAAAGACATCGATGTATTCCTTTATCAGCTGTATGATTTCTTCCCTCTCGGCTGGTGGAAGATTGTCACTGATAAATATCGGCTTTGACGAAAGCTCACCCCCAACATCGATTTAGATAACTTCGTCTTTGGTTGGAGGTTCCCTTTGTTCGAAGCGGAATTTCCACTGTGTATCCATTTGCTGAGCCCAAGAGTCATTCTCAAACGGCTCAGAATCTCGTTCCTCTGCTTCTGAGGGATCTGTCATCACCATATTTGCAGATAGTGCTTGTTCGAGATCATCAGGTGAGTCGGGAGGTGACGAGCCATCCCAGGAGGAGGAAAAGATGTCCTTATCCGTCGTGGAAGCCGTAAGGGAGGTGGCATACCCTAACCCGAAATGAGTTTGTTGGTAGCGGGGGTCGCCGCGTGGCGGCATTCTTCTGCCTCTTCCGTAGTTGAGGCCCGGCTTTCGCTTCAAGTCGTAGCCCATGTTTTGCATGATCTTCAGCGCTTGAGGGCTGTATCGGTGAACCTGCATCTTCCCAATATCGTCATCGAAAGGATCTTCCTGGATGGCTGGCTGATTGTGCACACGGCCGAATACTATTGGACGCTAGCCGCTGCAGGTAGGCGGGATTATGAAGATAGAATTTTTATGCGGTCCATACGTTGTGATGACGTTGGATGATGACGCTGCTTCCCAGATATGTAGATGGTAGGAGTCCATAGCTTCCAAGAACTTTCGTGCTATGGGTTCTACCTCGTCACAGGGAGTGGTACATACTTTCTCAGAGGTGAGAATGATATGGCAATTGACGGTCAAAAGTTTATTCAGAGGTAATATGAACATGACAAACTTTGTGATTGTGACTTCCATCGGGGATGGAGGCACATATTTGCTCAGAGGTGATATGGACATGGCAGTTTTTTGTGGACTTAACACCACTGGCGTACTTAGAGTTAAGTACGGATGTCAAGTGTAGACGACAGTCGATATCAGAGGTAATATGGACATGACAACTGACGGTCGAAAGTTTATTCAGAGGTAATATGAACATGACAAACTTTGTGATTGTGACTTCCATCGGGGATGGAGGCACACATCTGCTCAGAGGTGATATGGACATGGCAGTTTTTGTGGACTTAACATCACTGGCGCACTTTAGAGTTAAGTACGGATGTTAGGTGTAGGTGGCAGTCGATTATCAGAGGTAATATGGACATGATAATTGACGGTCGGAAGTTTATTCAGAGGTAACATAAACATGACAAACTTCTTGGGATGCAATTCTATTGGAGATGGAAGAGCGCATCTGCTCAGAGGTGATATGGACATGGCAACTTTTGTGTAGGGAGCTTCGTTCAAAAAATATCTCCCTTGTTTTTACACACATGAATCTTGCCGGAGCAATTTGTTACGTAAGAATGGAAATCCAATCGGGTAAGGGCTGTCCCATCGTTCACAGATTCAGAGTGATGACCTTGGCTTCTATCAACTCCTGAATCTTTTTTTTTAGTACGTAGCACGCCTTTGTGGGGTGATGTGTGTACCGATGGAAGAGACAATAATCTGGGTCATCCACTTTGCCAGCCCTCTCAGGTCATCTGATGTTGGGTAGGTGAAGCTTGTGCTCTTTCATCAACATATCGAAGATCTCAATGATGTCGTCTTCGCTGAAGGAGAAGGTTCCTTTTGGTATTCGGGCTCCTGATGTCCGAATTTTGTGGTCTCGCGAAGAGACGGTCATTGTTGTATCGTCTACGGCCTTTGAGGGGATTCTACCCCTGGCCTTGGACGTCATTTTGTCCTGTCGAGGTAAAATACCCCCGGACATGCTGCGGTTCCTGGCCATAGAGACCGATTCATCAAGGACTGTCTCTGGTTGTTCAGGACTGGATTTCGGGATTTTTGGTTTCTTGAGAAATGCGGCATATCCCAACCCGAAACGAGCTTCTTGATAGCGAGAATTACTGCGCACCGGCGTTCGCCTACCTTTCCAATAGTTGAGACCTTGTTTTAGTTTAAAGTCGTAACCCATATTTTGCATAATTTTTAATGCTTGTGGGCTGTATCTGTGGATTTGTATTCTGCCAGATTCAGACTCGCGTGATTCTTCCTGTACGACTAGAGTGTTCCGCCTACTACAGAAGATTATCGGCCGCTGATCGTCGTGGGGGGTGGGATAATAAAGATGGAGTCTTCCTGTGGCCCACCTGTGATGACGACATCAGACGTTGACGTATCCTCCCATAAGATTTCCCCGCGTTTGATTGTTAGGGGAACTGCAGGCTGCTTATGATTCCTGCCTTCGGGTTTCTGGATTAGATAATCCCGTAGGTCCGAAGAATTTACAAAAGAGGATGACGACTTGTTTCTTCTGTTCCCATCAGTGGGTACGCGGAGATTGGGCACCCTGGCTTTCCCTATTCCACCTGTGTACAATAGGCTGGCCATCTGGGCGGCGGATAATCCCTGGGGAGGGGGCCTGCCCGTAATCTGAGCTCGTCCTGCGTCGTGACATAATTTGGGGATCTGCTCAGACCGACGTAAAGCTGAAGAGGTCCTCAGTCGGCCATCGGCTTCTCGCATAATCTGAAGGGTAGGCAGATTGTTCTCTTGCTGGCGTAAAGGCCGAGAGGTTGAATATTCGCCTGCTTGCTTCCCCTCGCGGAGATCACCGCGCTCATCTGTTTTTCCGTAGAAGTCAGATGTTGTTTCGCGCGTGGAGCGTGATCTGTTCTTCCGATTTGGCGTTGAGGCACCATCGGAAGTTTTGTCTGTACCGCGCGTAGCGGAAGACTGATTCCTACGCGTAGAGCGCAGTGGATACTTCTGGGTTAGCGCAGAGGCCTTGCCCGAATTTTTGTCTGTACCGCGCATAGCGGGAGACTGGTTCCTACGCGTAGAGCGCAGTGGATACTTCTGGGTTAGCGCAGAGGCCTTGCCCAAAGTTTTGTCTGTACCGCGCGTAGCGGGAGACTGAATTTTACGTGCAGGGCACGGAGGGAGCGATGCTACCACCTCATTGGTCGGAGAGATCGGAGAGACAGGAAAGTCCACAGGAATGGTTGAGGATGTCTTGGGCATCCACACTTTGCGCAGCTTCCTGTAGTCTTGGACGGAGAGAGAGTGAGAGCTACCCCCGGTTCGAAGCATGTCTTCGTAAGCAGACTGGTCGAAATGAACGACCAGCATCTTCTTCACGGCTCCTATCGATACCGCATCGCGTTGAGCAATTACTTCCTCGTCAGAAGAGAAAGACGTCCCCAGCAGAGTCGCCATCTTGTTTGTGGTATTTAAATGAAAGAATGAAAGTGTATTTCAATGACAGGGTTTGTGCGAAACCCGCGCCCTTTGGTTTACAAACAAACTTGTACAATGTAATCCAATACGAGGATGTGGGAGTACAATTTATTTAATCTGTGTATAAATTGCTATAGGTGTCTGATCTGCGGTCGATCACTTTAGCCCTTGGACCGCGCGATATTGAAGAAGTGCCGTGGAAGACAGGTAGCAGCTTCGAAGGTTGCAGGAGAGGGTGGATGCACGATGCCGAAGTCGTCGATCCCGCTCTTTGCCTGAGCTCCGGGATCTCTCTCTCTCTCTCCTCCTTGTTCGATCTTCTCCGACTGTCGACCTTGGATCTGGTATTGGTATTGGTACTCTTGATCGAATTTTCTGACCTGGGATCTGATATCGGTTTCTTGACCAATTTCTTCGACCTTGTTCCCCATTTGACAGGGGCCTCTATTTATAGAGTCTTTGGTGACAGTTACCACTCCGTTGGTGTAGCAACCGAGGAGTGGAAAGTACAGCACCTTTTACACAACGGTTAAAGTAACCAATGCCTACGTATAGATGATCTTTTGACTGAGCGGGTGACGTGGGTCCAACTAAGGGGACACAACACGTACGGTTGCTACTAAGATCACGGCGTAAAAGCCACGCGGGTAGGTATCCATTGTGTAGAAGAGGTTGGCGTAGAAGCCAAATGTCCGTCACCATGGCATAGAAGCCAAGTAGGCATAGAAGCCGAACAGGCATGGAAGACGAACAGGCATAGAAGCCGAACAGGCATAGAAGCCGAGTAGGCGTGGAAGCCGAGTAGTCATAGAGACTGAGAAGGCGTGGAAGCCGAGTAGTCGTAGAGACTGAGTGGGCGTGGAAGCCGAGTAGTCGTAGAGACTGAGTAGGCGTGGAAGCCGCATGAGCACAGATCCAGAATGGGCGTAGAGGCCACTGCATATCGTGCCAGAATGGGCGTAGAAGCCGCTTGAGCACAGATCCTGAATGGGCGTAGAAGCCGCTGTATATCGTGCTGATGTGGACGCCTTAGCCGAAATTATGGCTTTTGAAGATGTAACCAAATCTCTTACAGAGATTTGCCATCACCTTATGCATTAAATGCGGAGGCGTGTTTCGAAGGTCTGCAGGCCTTCTGTGCACCCGTCACAGAGACGTGTCTTGAGAGAAATTGTCACCGCCCTGTGCAATTAGACGTGGAGACGTGCCTCGAATCCCGTACGAAGTGCAGCTTTTGACGTGGCAGGCGGTTTGTCTGCTGCGGAGCATAAAACAGCTCATGTTTGCCTGTGTAAAACAGGGCGGCGTATTCCCTGGTACGCAAAAGAGCGGTTTATGCTGAGGTGACTCCGGTAAACGATGGTTTGGTGATGTTTTACCAAATCCTCTGCATTAAATGGTGAGATCCGCCATCATACTGTGGGACGCGTCTCGAGAGGTCTGCCATCGTTTCCAGCCGTCATCTGGGTAGCCGTGCATCACCTTTTGTCAGGAGTCAGAGGTCAGATTCACTGCGTGACTTGACAGGTTCATTTCGGGGAAGATGCAGCGTTCCTCGTACGCTATCACGCTGCTTTGAGAGCGGTTGAGTTTTACGCCATGGAGGCGATGAAGAACTCTGTTTCACGCTGGAGCGGCCTGGACGTACTGCATTTATGCGGATGGTCCTTTGAGCTTTATTCTTCACGCTGTATTTTAGCGGAGAAAACTCTGTGGTACGCTTGATGGCTCTGAAGGCCTCTGCTTACGCTGCTCTATATTAAGAGGTTGTGTAGCTTTTCCCAGCATATTTTTCATGCTTCTACAACACCAGTATTCTATCTCTATCAGAGTACGCCAGCGTGCTATCTCTATTAGAGTACGCCAATGCTCTATCTCTACCAGAGTACACCAGTGTGCTATCCCTAACCAGAATATGCTAATGTTTTATCTCTACAAAATTATGCAACCCGGTATTAATCCATAACAAACAAAAGTACGCGTGTACTTCCAAAGATAAAAGTACGCACATTGTGCATAACCGACTGTGAGTTGCTATGATTCCAAGAAGAACATGTATATGAAGTTGCTACCGTTACCCAAGCTTTCCTCGTACATGAGGCCATGTGTCAAGTTGACAGTAAATTGTTCACCCACTAAGCATAACGTGGGTTGCAAGTTTTTAAATATATGCGCACTACGGCAAACACAATGCACATTGCCCATTAGCGTTCGCACATCCACATAACCATTCAGGAATGCTATTGATATGTGGTCAGTGCATCCTATACCATACATAGACAGAGAAAGAGAGAGAGAGAGAGAGAGAGAGAGAGAGAGAGAGAGAGAGCACATAATCTTTTGCTAGTGTTGCCAGAGCCTTCTTCTCCAAGTATTCGGGTGTTTGCATTTCTTCTTCATATTGAGTAGTCCAAGGAGTAAAGTGATCGACAGCAGATCAGATCTCTATAGATATACTTTTCCAGAATCATCGTCTTTAGATTCTTATATTGGATTTGTTGTACTTTCCTTTTCTTTCTAGATTGTATACAAAAGTTTGTACAAATTTTTGTTCATGTCAAATAAAATGGAGACTCTACTGGGGACGACATTCTCCTCTGATGAGAATGTGATAGATCAACACGACACTGTATTGGTTGGCACAACACAGAAGATATTGACGTATAGTTTGACCAGCAAGCTTACGAAGAAATGCTCGCTGGGGGTAGTTCTTGCCCCTCAACCACAACCAAGTCAATAAAGATCTGTAAGACTTGGATGCCCAAGCCTCGCTCCTCCTACCTGGATGCTGCCATCAACAAAGGAAAGGGGGTGTTGACCGCTGCCAATGAGGATTCACTCATTATTAATTCCATCCCTAGTCTATGAATTGGTGGATACCCTCCAGCCACGCCAGTGTGCTAACTAAGGGAAACAAACCACGGAGCTCTCGCAATAACAAGCGAGGGGTGAACCAATCTTTCCTTGGAAGCGGAATTCACTACGATACGAAATAGCTTGTTCATCTTCATGCTGCCAACTCATTGCGTGTTCAGTGCAACATGCAAATCAAATTCAACAAGGACTCCATTGTCTAATCCAATCTACATGTAGAGAAGCGCACGCATTCTTTGCCTTATGCACCAAACGTGGCAAGAAAGTTGCTCAAAATCCGCGCCACACGAAGAAGGGAAAGTCAGATAGACCATACCTTGATTTCTATACGTGCGCACAGAAGAAGTCAGTGGATCCTCTGCCACACGTCAAGATTGTACGTACAACATTCGCTGATAGTGCGCACAAGAAAAATGTTGCTTAAGTCAGTGCTTCACTTTATACGCAGGGTACACAAAATGTGCTTACAAAATTCAATGTACACAATGTAAAAAAGGTAGCGTCTGCCTCTTTATTCTTCTGCTCTTCCATCTTCTGATTTACGCGATATTCTTACACAAAAGCGTAAAGAGAAGGAATCCTCTATGCCTGCAGTGATGCTTCCAAAAGAGCATCATTGTAGCTATTACAAGATTGTAATCAGCTGTTGTACCAAAATAGTTGAAAATTCTACTAAACGGTTTGTGTTTGACTGATTGAGCTATACCTTGTCTACTAGACAGTGATCTGGGAAGCAAATTGATGAACAAGAAGCAAAATTGCTTCTGGCTCCAGTGTACATGGCCTCACGGTTTCCCCACAGAGGAAGGCGTTTAAGATGAAGCACTTCGAGAACACCCAATCAGAGAAGATTTGACCAACTTGTCGAGTCTTTTGATGGAGTATATCAGAACACTCGTTCTCGGAGGCGAGAACTCTCTCTCGCGAGGAGCAATCATTTCTCAAATTCTGAAGCTGAACTTCCAGGGGGTAGCAATCTCCATGAGTTTGAAGCAGACAGTGTAGACTCCAGCTACACAATGCAATCCACTAGCTTTTCTGTCGTCCACAGAGAGGTTAGTGTATATGTCATTGGCGATGAGCATGACTATATATATATATATATATATATATATATATATATATATATATATATATATATATATATATATATATATATATATCATTATATGTAAATTTTTGTTAGATAATTATTTGAGAGATTTAGGATTTATTATGGCACTTATTTTGGGCATTTTTAGAATTTATTTTAGTTGTTTTAGTTAATAAATATTTAGTATTAATAGTTGATTAATTTTTTTTAATTCACCCTTTTTCCTTAGTGAAGACCTGACCCCCATTAGTCCTGAAGAATCGTTCTTCAATTCTTCCTTCCTTTATCAGAAAATTTACTGTAGCGAAATAAATTAATATTAAATTCATGTAAACGAAACAAGTTTGGAAATTTTTGAAAAAAAGTCAGGATCCGCCAACAGTGTTGGCGGAAAACACAACTAGTGTAACACGTAAGTAGCCAAAAAAATAAAAAAATAAAAAACGTGGGCCCCACGACCAATTTCCGTCAAATTGGCTGAAATTGGGGGGGGAGCCAATTTCAGCCAACTCAGTTGGCGAAAATTGGCCCCGTGGGGCCCACGTTTTGTTTTTTTGTTTTGTTTGGTTTGGTTTGGTTTTTTTTCTTTGTTTGGTTTGGTTTTTTTCGTTGGTTTATTGTAATTAGTTATTTTTTTGTTTTATTGATTTAGTTTAGTTTAGTTTTGTAATTAGATTTAAGTAAATTTATTTTAACGAAATAAAATTAAAATAAATTAATTGGAAAGAAATATTTAGAAATATTATTTTCGGAAATTTGTTTCCAAAGCATCAAAATTTGTATAAATTCCATCTAAAGCATAAAAGTTTAAAAAATTACGAAAAAAATATCAATATGAAGTGGACGTTTATATTTAAAAATATTATATTTTTATCGTAAATTTTTTCGTCGTTAACAGACGTTAAAAAATAATAATATTAAAAATCTGTCGTAAGACTATTACGTCTGCCGTCGAGCAGACTTCGAGCGGCCATAACTACTTGTTTTTAAATCGTTTTTCGTTAAATAATAAGTCGATTTGTATGTTTTCGACGAGTGTAACACAAATTATGTAGAAAAAAAAATTATCCGAAACAAGACGCATATGTTACAGGCAAAAATATAAAATTTAAAACTTTAAAGTATCATAACTTTTGACTGGGAGATTGAAACAAGGCCCAGTTTGTGCTAAAATGATCGTATGGAAAAATGCTACAGGATAAACCGTTTCACCTTTTGACGGACTTCGTAAATTTTTAGAATCGTCAAAAAACGATGTTTCGACCTCCAAATTTGACTTTCAGTAATATTATTTTTGAATATTTAAAATTTACTGTAGTGAAATAAATTTATATTGGATGTGGGGGTCCACGGATTTAAAACGATGTTTCGATCTCCAAAAAAAATTTAGAAACATTTTATTTAATTATTTTATGTCTATTATGAAAAAAAACTAATAAAATAAAATAAATAATCAAACCAAACCAACTAAACCAACCAACCCAAACCAACCCAAACCACCAAAAAAATCCGTGGGCCCCACACCCAAAATACAGCCAACATAGTTGGCGGATTTTGGGTGTGGGGCCCACGGTTTTTTTGGGTGGTTTAGGTTGGTTTGTTTTGGATGGTTTTGGTTGGTTTGTTTTAGTTGGTTTTGTTTGATTATTTGGTTTAGTTTTTTATTTAGTTTTTTTAGCCAATAATTTCAGCCAAATCAAACCAAAGAAAAAAAACCAAACCAAACCAAACAAAGAAAAAAAACCAAACCAAAAAAAAAAACCAAACCAAACCAAACAAAACCAAAAAACAAAACGTGGGCCCCCACGGGGCCAATTTTCGCCAACTGAGTTGGCTGAAATTGGCCCCCGCCCCCCCCCATTTCAGCCAACTCTGTTGGCGAAAATTGGCCGTGGTGTCCACGTTTTTTATTTTTTTATTTTTTGGCTGATTACGTTTTCACTAATTGCGTTTTCCGCCAACACTGTTGGCGGACCCTGACTTTTTTTCAAAAATTCTCAAACTTATTTCGTTTACATGAATTTAATATTAATTTATTTTGCCAGTAAATTTTCTGGTCCTTTATTACAAACCAAATCCTCTTCAACTTTCCATATCTTAGAAACAATACAACTAGATCCATTCCCTTAAGATGGAAATCTTAAATTCCATGTATCTATTTCAACCGGTATCCCTTCTTCATTTTTCTCCTCTCTCGTGAATGTCAGCAACCGACGACGACACCACCTCCCGCATTGCCACTGGCCGCCGCGCGTGACCGTCCCTGGCCGCCGTGCGTGACCGTGGCGGCCACCGCCAGCCTGGGCCCTCCCCACACGCACGACACGTCATAGCAACCGCAGCATCGACAACAACAGCTGCACCCGCGCGACCCCGTACCCTCGCCCATCGGCGCAGGTGGACGGCGACCGCGGCCGCCGAGCAGTTGCAGCCTTTCCCCCGGACCGAACGGCGGTGCCCTCGTACCGGGACCCGCTCACCGACCACCCTCGGCCAAGCGTGTTCAGTTTCGAATCGAAACCGTCGTGACGTGCGTGTTTGGAGATTCAGAATTTTGTCTCGTGACACTAACTTTGAGCAACCGTTCCTCTCCATCCAAAGAGCAATTTTTCAAACGACCATTTCCGTAACAGAGCTGGTATAACCCATTCCTTGTTCGTCAAGTTTTATTTATTTCTGAGCTCGTTTGATAAATGGAAACTAATCGCAAAGCTGGTCTTTTAATTCAACTTCTGCAGAACATAATTTGGACTCGACTTCACACGCATGTGCACCACCTTATCTATTAAGCTTATTTTCATTCTGTCATCTCACACTGCAAGATAATATGAACTGTCACGTCCCAAATCTCCCGCAAGCTCGATAGTCCCTGCTGAACATGAATCACCACGTTACAGCTCTCCCGCAGGACAATCGTTCTCATCGGGACGTGATGCCGTACAAGCCTAAAGTGCGCTTGCACAAGGCCAAAGCTTTGAACAAGGACAAGTAAGCTATTCAATACTGAAGCAGCGACACACATATTGCAGAAAAGTAAAGAACACAAAGGCACATGAAAACAGACTCTTTTATTGATAATCAAAAGTATTACAAGCGGCGCAAGGCCGAGGTTACAAATCGCTCAAGCACTCTTTTCTCGATTACAATAACACCGTTCCATGCATTATGTCCCTCTATACAAAAGCAGCTCAATCTCGATACGGCTCAAGGCATTGACTCCAGATTTTCGGTTCCTTGGGATGAGGCACGACTATCGCTTTCTCGGACGAACAGGCACCTGAGAACAAGCAAGCTGTGGGTGGGTCAGCACTTTATGCAAGTACTGGTGAGATAAAACAACTGAACAGAAGCTACACCCCCTGAAACCCACACTAAGTAATCATGTGGCAAAATATTGCATTACTAGTGATCTTGCTAGTTTTACTTTGGTTCGTTTCATGCAGTTCAGAACTATAGTCAGATTACATCTTTGAAAACATTACTTTGAAACTATTTTGCATATTCAAACTATAAGCATACGAATCGGAACAGTGCTCTATCGTGCAGTGCGCAGCATGTATTGTGCAACACAAATCTAACTCCTTAGGGCAAAGTTCTATAGCAGACTTATCATATCGAATCGAGGCAAACATATCAAGTGGACTATCATATCTCAAGCACACAAAAGAACTAGCTTATATGAATTCGGTCACCGAGAAACTCAGGATCGGTAGCGGTAATCCAGCTAACCAATGACTCATATTCTGATACTATTAGCAACTGAGACCGAGGTTTAGCTCTCCCGCACTAATAGTCATTGTCTGACCGATTCAATGCGTGAAGCACTAACAAATAATCTCTACGATGCAGACAAAATAAACAAACAGGCTTATGTATAAACTCATATTTCTTACCCTATAGCCGAACGGTTATCCCTGCAGCAGACACACAAGTTAGTCATAATTTGCATATTCATAACTTATGTATCAATCTCTGGTATCATCAATCGATAGGTATGCAAGAAGGTAAACCTAGCATGCGCCCTATCTATATGACGGTCCATGGGTTGCCCCATGATTAGCAGCAGTTGCCCAAGGTTCAGCTTTTCACTAGCACGCACGGGTGTCGGCAGCTGTGACCCAAGGTTCAGCTCTTCACCAACACACCCGAGTACTAGCAGTTGTGACATCATGGGTTCTGCACCACACTAATAGACATATCGCCCCACTAGACCCCCTTACGAGCCGTATACCTCAGGGCGATCCAAAAATCTCTTCCGGACCGAGCGATTCCCAGTGCCCTAGGAATCGTTCGAGAGACAAGACCTTGTGCACAAGTTATCCGAGACCAATGCAATAACATAAACACATAGTGCAAGCAAAACAATGATCAAGTAAAACATATGCGGTCTAGCGAAACACATCTTATCAAAACAAAGCACATCTTTCACATTTACTAATAGCACACCCCACTAGACCCTTGCGAGCCGTATCCTCAGGGCGCACTATTAGTCACTGCATTCACATATTTCACTTCTAGCAGTTCGATATAGCAAACCGACAAATGAAACATATCAAGGCAAGCACGATTGATTTCATATTTAACATGCAATAACTATCTCTTCTTAGCATATTCAAAGGGACATATTCAAGCGATCCATTTACTTGTCTTTCTTAGCATAGCAAATGTTCGTTCGATAACTGTGTCGGTGTTTCTAAGCATGCAACATTTTTATCTTTCTCTTTAGCATGGCAATGGTTCTATTTCATTTCTGACAAGCATTTCCATTCTCTTAGTTAGGCAGCAGATTTGTTCCGATGACAAGCTATGTGAGTTCTCTTATTAGCATACTGATTCGGTTCTATCATTCTTCTTATGAAATAATCTTCTTAAGCAAACAAGCATTCAAAAATGCAGATTCATTATTAAGTCGTGCAAGAATCAGAGAATGCAGTTCTGCCCACTCACATTGATTAATCGGTCGGAAACTCTCCGAGAAGACTTCCGTTCGAGCAAGAAAGGCGATATCACTTGTACATAGTGCCTACGCGGAGCGGGGTACTACATACTTACCCACCAACAAAGAGTTTCGTCCTTGAAACTCAAGGAGAAACTCATACGAAAACATAGAGCAGCGATAGTCTTCATCCCTCACCTTCCTCAATCAAAACTCAGCAATCCAGAAATTACAAATCACATCTCAAGCAATGAAAACAAATCCAGAAAACTTTTGTGCCCATCTTTTGAGAATATCTATGGACTTACTGTATGGAACGTTTATTGCAGCACAACACAACTCAGAGTCGGAGGCAACGAAATGGGCAAGGAATCGAGTTGCTCTGATACTATTATGTCACACCCCAAATCTCCCGCAAGCTCGATAGTCCCTGCTGAACGTGAATCACCACGTTACAGCTCTCCCGCAGAACAATCGTTCTCATCGGGACGTGATGTCGTGCAAGCCTAAAGTGCGCTTGCACAAGGCCAAAGCTTTGCACAAGGGCAATGTAAACTCCCTCGACCAGATTTCAGAAATTTAGGATTATTTTTAGCTAACTAGAATTATTGCAACTTTTTAAAAATTTATTTTGTTTACATATCCTATTAATTTGTGCACCTGTCCCTCACACAATTATTTTGGACATTACACTAGCAGTTATTCCCAAACAAAATTCACATACCTGCCCTAGACATGTTAGACTATTTTCCTGAATTTTGTGCAACTCTCAGATGCTTTATTTTGAGCCTCGTTTGAGACGCACAAATATCGTTACAAACGTCCGTATTTATTTCTTATTTTATTTCTTGCTCTTTACCCATCTCTGTACCCCTAGAGATTGAGGACCGACAGGCACCTGTTTTACCCAAACAAAAATACGATAATATTCTACTTTGAATATACTACAATTAGTATATTTACACCGTAGTAAAATTATGGCCCTACCTGCCTCTAAATAATTAGAGAACACCGTGCGCAGTATTTATTAAATAATAAATACGATGACCCGTATCACCCAGAAAGCAGGCCTTGCCCCAGCCCAGACTCACCCCCACCCCCTCAGGACCCTCCCACAGCTTTTCCCTCTCAATTCTGAGCATTTTAGTATTTTCTGGGAACAGGGTATTTTATCAGACAAATTGTGTAATTACGCAAAATACAAATTTTAGGACCTATTTACAATTTATGGAAATTCAGGGGTTTTTATGCAAATTTTCAAATGAGGTGATATCACCTCATTGGCTGGTGAATATGGACCGTCCACGTGTCAAGTGGGACCCACAAAATATCAGCCAAGATATTTAAAAACCAAAATACCCTAAATGCCCTTGGACTTCAACCTATTTACCACCTATGCCATCCCCTTAAACCTATAAAAACCCGACCCCCACCTCTCATTCCGACCTCATCCCACACCCACCACGGCCACCCTCCGCCCACCGGACCACCACAGACCCCTTCGCCCCTTCCCCAGCCATCCCCAAGCCGACGGCCACCCTCTCCGGCCACCTCCTCCGCCACCCTGAGCCCCCACAGCACCTAACCTCCACCAACACCACAACCACCACCACCACTCCCGACCTCCCCAGCGCCGCCTCCGGCCATCTTCGACCACCACCCCCAAACGCCACGCCGCCACCTCCTCCATTGACCTGACCAATTTCCACCGCCCCACGACGCCCCCAGCCACCATTAGACCCCCCGTAGCGCCGCGTCGACCCACCCGACCACTGCCACCCGAGCCCCCTCCGACCGCCTCGTACTGCCTCTCCCGGCCGCCTCTGACCGCCTCCACCACCACCGGACCCTTCGCCGCACCCTCCGCCACCGCCCTGACCACCTGTACCGCCGCCTCCGCCGCCGGAGCCGCCGCTGCCACCGCTGCAAGTCGCTGCTGCTGCTATTGCTGTTAACTGCGGCTGCTACTGCAGCTGCCTTTTCGGCCAGCCACCACTTCCTCCGCCGCCGTCCTCCCGCCGGCGACGAGGCGTGGGGCCCCCCTGTCAGACAGGTATACCCCCCCACCCTCTCTGTACGTATATACCTATATATATGTATATTCATGTATATGTGTATATATATATATATATGTATATGTATATTTATATATATATATATGTTTATATATATATATTAATATATAATATATATTATATATTATAATTTATATTACTGTATATATACAGTATAATTATATAGTATACATATATTATTATTATATATTTAATATGTATTTAATACATATATTTACGTATATATATGTATCTCTATGTATATTTATACATATATATTATATATATAATGTATTATGTATATATATATATATATATATATATATATATATATATATATATATATATATATATATATATATATATATATATTATGTATTATATACTTATTAATATATTTACAGTAAATATATATATACAGTGTATATATTTATATGTATTATGCATTTTTATTATTTATATGCATTTATTTCATTTATTTATATATATATGTATATATATATATTTATGTACATACTTAAATATATAATTATATATACTATATTATTATTATTATTATAATAAATACAGTATATATATATATATATATATATACAGTATATATATATATATTATTATATTATATATATTACAAATATGTATATTTATATTTTTGCAATTCTTTTATTTTATATATATATATATATATATATATATGTATATAATATTATATATATAGTTATATATGTTATAAATATTATTGTAATATATATATATATTTAGTATAGATATATAAAGTATACTACTATATTATATATATACATATGTATTTCAATTTCTATTATATATATATATATGCATATATTTATATATATGTATAAATATTCCATATGCATTTTTCTTTTATTTATCTATCTATATATGTATATATATATATATATATATCTATATATATGTATCTATGTAAATATATATTTATCTATATATACTATTAGTATATATGTATTTTGTTTTCTGTATTTTTTCTTTTCTTTTATATATATATGTATATATGTACTATATATATCTATATATATTTTTCAAATCCTGCATTTTTATTCTTTTCTATATATATGTATATATGTAAATATATACATCTATATATATATATATATCTATCTATTATTATATATAAATATAATAGTATACATAAATATGTATGTATATATATATATTTCAATTCCAGCTTTATTTTCTTTTTATATCTATATATATTTATATAAAATATATCTATTATATATATATGCTATATAAATATATACATACTACTATATATACTATATCTATATCTATATGTATATATATATATATATATATATATATATATATATATATATATATATATATATATATATATATATATACTCTATATATAAACTCTCTATATATGAATATATATATATATATATATATATATATATATATATATATATATATATATATATATATATATATATATATTGGCTTATGTGTACATATTTACATAAGTATATATATACTATATTATTGTGCCTTTATTTAAATTATATTTACGAGACCTGTACGTCTTAAACAGAAAACATCTCCAGCACAGTCAGTGACCCCCTGTCACAGGACCCCCAGGCTTGATTACAAGTACATGTTTTCAAAACAATCAGGAAGTAGGCAAGTATACCTTGCCAAGTTTACTGTTTAAATACAAATATTGTTATATGTTGTTGCTCCTGAATTTCATATGACTGTGAGTACCTGAGATTGCCTCAGGTACAGTCAACAGATACATTGACACGTAGCATAATTAACTTAGTCTTTACAGACCTACCAACATCTGCGAGGGTATTCTAATATCCTCCTAGACCCTGTCACGGGAACACGCAACATGGTTGCAATACATATTGGGATGCGATCTGCGTATTTAATTTGCTACCAGTATGTGTGACGTGCATCACGGCTTAGTTTAAAATCAGAAGAACTCAGGAATAATTATGACTTGGCATTAGTTACATTGGGCGGGAAAGATAACTAGTAGACGTATGGGACACCCCCTCCATGAGTCTTTATCCTTCGTACCATGCTCCTCGGAGATGGTCGATTGCAGAGCTACCCATGTGTCCAGGGGCATATGACACATATACTAGCCAATCAACACGATTGGTGAATTAAGTCAGCATATGTCAAGCCTACATATTCTCATGCGTACTACGAGGTCTTTACTTGCATTCACTTAGATGGTTAGCACCCTGTATTTATTTATTCAGTATTTTTATACCTGGCATATTATTTTTTCTGTATCTTGTTATGTCCCACTTAGACCTGGTTCCCTTCCAGATCTAGACGAGGACTACTACCCCACGATGTATGGTCCAGGACAGGAGACTAGGTATGCCACCGAGGATGAACTGGAGGAGACACCATCAGAATCTACCTGATCCTAGAAGCTTGTTCACCTGGAGATGGAGCTATTTTCTTAGATAGACGATACTTTAGTCTATCTTATTTTTGCACTATTATTATCTTTTGTAGTGGGTTTGTTCCCACAAGATGTGTACTATGACATTTTCAGACTCAGCATTATATATATTCAGCACTATTTCCTGACATTTCTGTGGATGAGATAGATTTACCTGTATTTGACTTATAATATTTTAGGACAGCGTAGCACGTTCCTCTGGGTCCATTAAATTGGATTAAAACCCTTAGTGACGTGTTAGCTGGCCAATACCACGTGGCCTAGTTCCATATATTTTTGGGACTGGGGCGTGACATGGTTTTAGTGGTGGCCCATGCAGGTCTAGTTTATTGCTAGTGGTATGATGACATGCCCAGCAAGCCTGCAATAGGATAGAAATACTAGGTCTCATCCACACTGACTTCATCAAAATTTTTACATCCTGCTTGATTATCAATTATTAATTCCTTGTGCTTTTCTAATTATTCTATTTTCTTCAAAAATATGGACATACCCGGAGGACATGCGATTGATGGGGCTGACCCAGCAACAGACCCCTCGCCCGATGTCCAAGGAACCCCGTCCACCCCGAGAGACCAATCCCCTAGAAGGATGTTGGTCTACCCGCCAACCCCGTACATCTACCAGAATCCTGCCCAGACAGGAACACCAGCCCAGCATGAAGGGCAAACTTCCCAGGCCCCAACACCGCAGGCGGATACACCACTGCCTCCACCTCCCGTCTTTCCTGCCCAGATGCCACAGCTTGAGGGACAAACTCAAATGTTTCAGTTCCTCCAAGCTATGATGCAAACTCAGTGGCAGCAGACTGAAGCCCTGAGACAATCTCAGTGGCAATAGACTGAGGCCTTGAGACAGACTCTGATGATGGCCTTGGAAAGAACGACTGCCCCAGCACCAGCACCTGTCCAACCAGTGGGCACAGTCCGAGGCTTCCGAAAAATGAGCCCGAGAACCTTTAAAGGCAGTGAAATCCCAGAGAAGATCTCAGATTGGATCTCTAATACAGAAATGCTGCTGGAAGGCTCGCAACTTACCCCCGACCTGTGGATGACCGCCGTAAGAGCTCAACTCTTAGGCAATGCCCATCACTGGTGGGAATCTATAGAGCGTAGCATCGGCAAAGATCAAACTTGGGAACAATTCTTAGAATACTTCAATGCCAAGTACTTTCCTGCAATAGTCGAAAATGCCCTATACACCCAGTTCTTGCACCTGGAATAAGGGAACATGACTGTTGACGCCTACGACGCGGAGTTAAGCAGACTAAGTCAATTCGGTACCATCTTGATACCGAATGAGCTGGAGAAGGCCAAAAGATTCCACTACGGCCTCACCTGCGAGCTCCAGAGGTATACGACAACGCAGTCAAGGATCTCCTACGAGGAGGTTCTTACAGAAGCGAGGGTGCAAGAAGCTATTGGCCGAGGAGCGAGACGCTCTAATCCAACCTTCCCGGCCAAAAACCAGCAAGGAGCAGGTGGCCCTATCCGTCGTCCATAAAATCAGACGTAACAGACGACGGGGCCCTACCAGAAGAAGGAGCTCCCGACTTGTCACTATTGTGGCAAGAAGGGACATTATATCAAAGACTGCAGAAAGAAGAACGGGCTATGCATGATTTGTGGAGCTAGCCAACACATGGCGAGGGACTGCCCACAACGTAGAGATGCAGTACCTCAGAACGGGCAGAAATCAGGAACACCCGCCCAAAAGATGCTACCCTCCACATCAGGAGGATATCAGAAGGGAGCACCCCTGGCCACTTAGGAGAGCCAGTTCAAAGCCAGACAGCAATCCGGAGGACAAAGGCATGGGCAAGCCTTTGCTTTAGCTGCAGTTGCCGAAGAACCCGAAGGTGAAACCATCACAGGTACCATTTTAGTTGCATCATTACCTGCAACCGTATTATTTGATTCTGGCGCTACCCTGTCATTCATATCTAGTAATTTCGTAGCCATGCACAAACTAGTCACTTCCCCACTACCCAAGTGCTGGAAAATTCTTACCGGAGGAGGTATTATTCTAGTTACCAACATTATTGAAACATGTTCGGTAGTCGTTTGTAGTAGAGAGCTAAGAGTGCGATTTTTGGTCTCCCAATGCCAAATTTTGACGTTGTCTTAGGCATGGACTGGTTAATCCAGAATAATGCTATCCTAGACTGCCGAAAAGGTAGTGTCACCTTTAGACCACCAGGACACCCGGAGTTCGAATACGTACGAGGTACCATCGAACACGGAGTAGGCTAGACTCCTAGAGCTTACATGGCGATGGAGATAGAACCCCCAGCACTCGTTGAAGAATTTGAAGACGTTTTCTCGAAGGAATTGCCAGGCCTACCGCCTGACAGAGAAGTAGAGTTCACTATTGAGCTGATACCCGAAGCTGTACCGGTATCCTCAATGTGTACCGACTGGCAAAGAAGGAGCTTGACGAGCTGAAGATACAACTAGAGGAATTACAAATCAAGGGATTTGTTCATCCTAGTGCATCACCCTGGGGAGCACAAGTGTTGTTTGTACCCAAGAAGGACGGAACATATCGCATGTGTATTGATTACAGAGCCCTCAACGCTTTGACAATAAAAAACAAGTACCCCTTGCCGCGGATCGATGATCTGTTCGATCAACTGACGGGAGCAGTGGTATTCTCAAAGATAGACTTGAGATCAGGCTATCATCAGGTCAAAGTACGGAGAGAAGACATTCCAAAGACAGCGTTCAGGACTCGCTATGGTCATTACGAGTTTCTGGTGATGCCTTTTGGACTGACTAATGCACCAGCCGTATTTATGAACCTGATGAACAGAGTCTTCCACCAATATCTGGACCAGTTCATGGTAGTCTTCATCGACGACATCTTGGTATACTCAAAGAGCCACGAGGAGCACGAAAAGCACTTGAGACTAGTGCTAGAGACGCTGAGATGGGAGAGCCTTTATGCTAAACTGAGCAAGTACGAGTTCTTCCTTGATCGTGTCGCTTTTCTGGGACATGTGATCACAGGAGAAGGCATCTCGGTGGACCCAGCAAAGATCTCATCTGTGGAGACATGGCCAACCCCGACCAACCTCTCAGAGGTGAGAAGCTTTCTAGGACTTGCCGGATATTATCGGAGGTTCATAGAAAACTTTGCTAGAATCGCGGAGCCAATTACCCGTCTTACCCGCAAGGATCAGGAGTTCATCTGGTCTGAGGAATGCCAGACAACTTTTGATGAGTTGAAGAAGCGTCTGACTACTGCCCCCATTTTGACTATACCATATGGATCCGGAGGTTTCGTAATCTATAGCGATGCATCCGGAAAAGGATTGGGTTGTGTCTTAATGCAACATGGGAAGGTTATAGCTTATGCCTCAAGACAACTGAGGACTCATGAGAAGAATTATCCCACTCACGACTTGGAGCTTGCCGTAGTCATCTTCGCCCTGAAGCTATGGAGACATTATCTATACGGCGAACGAGTAGAGATATTCACCGATCACAAGAGTCTGAAATACGTCTACACTCAGAAGGATTTAAATCTGAGACAAAGACGATGGCTCGAAGTGATGATGGATTTCGAGATCGATCTGCAGTACCATCTAGGAAAGGCTAATGTAGTAGCTAATGCACTAAGCAGAAGACCCTCGGCATTCTTTATGATCACCCAACCAGGTCTATTGAGAGATCTAGAAAAGTTGGGAATAAATGTCATTATGCCCAGAATTGATGGCCGATTGTCAAACTACCAACTGCAATCAACATTGGTCGAAAGAATCAAGGCTGCACAGTGCATGGAATGAAGCGAGAGATAGCACGCTTTGTGGCAAAGTGCCTGGTGTGTCAGCAAGTCAAGGCTGAACATCAGAGATCAACAGGTCTACTTCAACCCCTTCCAATACCCGAGTGGAAATGGAAACACATTACGATGGACTTTGTTACGTGCTTCCCAAGAAGTCCTAGTGGTCGTATGCTGTATGGGTGATCGTAGACAGACTCACAAAGGCTGCTCATTTCTTACCTTTCAGAGTCGGACAATCTACCGAAGTCTTGGCAGACATGTACATGAAGAAGATAGTGCGTCTGCACGGAGTACCAGTCAGCATAGTGTCTGACAGAGATACGAGGTTTACATCTTACTTTTGGCAAAGTATGCAAGAAAGTCTTGGTACCCGCCTTAAGTTCAGCACCTCATACCATCCGCAGACATATGGCCAATCAGAGCGCACCATCCAGACGCTAGAAGATATGCTGAGAGCCTGCATGCTTGATTTCAGCGGATCATGGGAAGATCATTTACACCTGGTGGAGTTTTCCAACAACAATAGCTATCAAGCAAGCATTCAAATAGCTCCCTTTGAAGCTTTGTATGGCAGAAAATTTCGTTCCCCAGTATGCTGGAGCGATGTTGGCGAAAGACAGATCTTGGACCAGAATTGGTTGTTCGTACGGTGGAGAAAGTAAAGAAGATACAAGGACACCTATGAGCTGCACAAGACAGACAGAAGCACTGGGCCAACATACATCGACGACCTCTAGAGTTCCAAGTAGGAGAGCATGTGTTCTTGAAGATCTCACCCACCCGAGGTACTATCAGATTTGGAGGAAGAGGAAAACTGAGTCCAAGGTACATTAGACCCTTCGATGTATTAGAACGCATCGGAGAAGTTGCCTACAAGCTAGCGCTACCTCAGACCCTGGAAAGAGTACATGACATCTTCCACATATCTCAGCTAAGGAGGTACATTCTGGACCCGAGTCATGTACTGGACCATTCAGAGATCACCGTCGGCCCAAGCCTATCGTACTAGGAGGAACCTGTAGAGATCCTAGATCGTAGCGAGAAGGTGTTGCGAGTCCAGACTATCCCTCTAGTTCATGTTGCATGGAGACATCATGCACCAGGTGAATCAACCTGGGAACGAGAAGAGGATATTCGACAGCGTTTCCCCCATCTATTTCCAAACCAGGGTATGTCCTAATATTTCAAATTAATCTTTCATTCTCATTATATGTCTGTTTTTATTTCGAGGACAAAATATTCTAAGGAGGGTAGATTGTAAACTCCTTCGACCAGATTTCAAAAATTTAGGATTATTTTCAGCTAATTAGAATTATTGCAACTTTTTAAAAATTTATTTTGTTTACATATCCGATTAATTTGTGCACCTGTCCCTCACACAATTATTTAGGATATTACACTAGCTGTTATTCCCAAACAAAATTCACATACCTGCCCTAGACATGTTAGACTATTTTTCTGAATTTTGTGCAACTCCTAGATGCTTTATTTTGAGCCTCATTTGAGACGCACAAATATCGTTACAAACGTCCGTATTTATTTCTTATTTTATTTCTTGCTCTTTATCCATCTCTATACCCCTAGAGATTGAGGACCAACAGGCACCTGTTTTACCCAAACAAAAATACGATAATATTCTACTTTGAATATACTATAATTAGTATATTGACACCGTAGTAAAATTATGGCCCTACCTGCCTCTAAATAATTAGAGAACACCATGCGCAGTATTTATTAAATAATAAATACGATGACCCGTATCACCCATAAACCAGGCCTTGCCCCTGCCCAGACTCACCCCCACCCCCTCAGGACCCTCCCACAGCTTTCCCCTCTCAATTCTGAGCATTTTAGAATTTTCTGGGAACATGATATTTTATCAGACAAATTGCGTAATTACGCAAAATACAAATTCTAGGACCTATTTGTAATTTATGGAAATTCAGGGTTTTTTTTTGCAAATTTCCAAATGAGGTGGCATCACCTCATTGGCTGGTGAATATGGACCGTCCACGTGTCAAGTGGGACCCACAAAATATCAGCCAAGATATTTAAAAACCAAAATACCCTAAATGTCCTTGGACTTCAACCAATTTACCACCTATGCCATCCCCTTAAACCTATATAAACCCGACCCCCCCCTCTCATTCCGACCTCATCCCACACCCACCACAGCCACCCTCCGCCTACCGGACCACCACAGACCCCTTCGCCCCTTCCCCAGCCATCCCCCAGCCGATGGCCACCCTCTCCGGCCACCTCCTCCGCCGCCCTGAGCCCCCACAGCACCTAACCTCCACCAACACCACAGCCACCACCACCACTCCCGACCTCCCCAGCGCCACCTTCGGCCATTGTCGACCACCACCACCACCCCAAATGCCACGCTGCCACCTCCTCCATCGACCTGACCAATTCCCACCGCCCCACGACGCCCCCAGCCACCGCCAGACCCCCAGCAGCGCCCCGTCGACCCACCCGACCACTGCCACCCGAGCCCCCCCGACCGCCTCGTACTGCCCCTCCCGGCCGCCTCTGACCGCCTCCACCACCACCGGACCCTTCGCCGCACCCTCCTCCACCGCCCTGACCACCTGCACCGCCGCCTCCGCCGCCGCAGCCGCCGCTGCCACCGCTGCAAGTCGCTGCTGCTGCTATTGCTGTTAACTGCGGCTGCTACTGCAGCTGCCTTTCCGGCCAGCCACCACTTCCTCCGCCGCCGTCCTCCCTCTTACGACGAGGCGTGGGGCCCCCCTGTCAGACAGGTATACCCCCCACCCTCTCTGTACGTATATACCTATATATATGTATATGTATGTATATGTGTATATATATATATATATATGTTTATATAAATATATTAATATATAATATATATTATAATTTATATTACTGTATATATACAGTATAATTATACAGTATACATATATTATTATTATATATTTAATATGTATTTAATATATATATTTACATATATATATGTATCTCTATGTATATTTATACATATATATATTATATATATATAATGTATTATGTATATATATATATATATATATATATAATATATATTATGTATTATATACTTATTAATATATTTACAGTAAATATATATATACAGTATATATATTTATATGTATTATGCATTTTTATTATTTATAAGCATTTATTTTATTTTATTTATATATATATATATGTATATATATATTTATGTATATACTTAAATATATAATTATATATACTATATTATTATTATTATTATTATTATTATAAATACAGTATATATATATATATATATATATATATATATATATATATATATATATATATATATATATATTATTATATTACATATATTACAAATATGTATATTTATATTTTTGCATTTTGTTTTATTTTATATATATATGCATATACATATATATATATTTATGTATATAATATTATATATATAGTTATATATGTTATAAATATTATTGTTATATATATATATATATATATATATATATATATATATATATTTCGTATATATATATATATATTAAGTATACTACTATATTATATATATATACATATGTATTTCAATTTCTTTTATATATATATGCATATATTTATATATGTATAAATATTCTTTATGTATTTTTCTTTTATCTCTCTCTCTCTCTCTCTCTCTCTCTCTCTCTATATATATATATATATATATATATATATATATATATATATATATATATATATATATATATATATATATATATATATATATATATATATATATGTAAATATATATATATGTATATATATCTATATATATGTATCTATGTAAATATATATATTTATCTATATATACTATTAGTATATATGTATTTTGTTTTCTGCATTTTTTTCCTTTTATATATATATGTATATATGTACTATATATATCTATATATATATTTCAAATTCTTGCATTTTTATTCTTTTCTATATATATGTATATATGTAAATATATACATCTATATATATATATATATATATATATATATATATATATATATATATATATATATATATATATATATATATATATATATATATATCTATCTATTATTATATATAAATATATTAGTAAACATAAATATGTATGTATATATATATTTCAATTCCAACTTTATTTTATTTTTATATCTATATATATTTATATAAAATATATCTATTATATATATATGCTATATAAATATATACATACTTCTATATATACTATATCTATATGTATATATATATACTTTATATATATATGAACCTATATATATATATATATTGGCTTATGTGTATATATTTACAAAAGTATATATATACTATATTATTGTGCCTTTATTTAAATTATATTTACGAGACCTGTACATCTTAAACAAAAAATATCTCCAGCACAGTCAGTGACCCCCTGTCACAGGACCCCCCAGGCTTGATTACAAGTACATGTTTTCAAAACAATCAGGAAGTAGGCAAGTATACCTTGCCAAGTTTACTGTTTAAATATAAATATTGTTATATGTTGTTGCTCTTGAATTTTATATGACTGTGAGTACCAGAGATTGCCTCAGGTACAGTCAACAGATACGTTGACACATAGCATAATTAACTTAGTCTTTACAGACCTACCAACATCTGCGAGGGTATTCTAATATCCTCCTAGACCCTGTCACGGGAACACGCAACATGGTTGCAATACATATTGGGATACGATCTGCGTATTTGATTTGCTTCCAGTACGTGTGACGTGCATCATTGCTTAGTTTAAAATCAGGAGAACTCAGGAATAATTACGACTTGGCATTAGTTACATTGGGCGGGAAAGATAACTAGTAGACGTATGGGACACCCCCTCCATGAGTCTTTATCCTTCATACCATGCTCCTCGGAGATGGTCGATTGCAGAGCTACCCGTGTGTCCGGGGGCATATGACACATATACTAGCCAGTCAACATGATTGGTGAATTAAGTCAGCATATGTCAAGCCTACACATTCCTATGCGTACTACGAGGTCTTTACTTGCATTCACTTAGATGGTTAGCACCCTGTATTTATTTATTCAGTATTTTCATACCTGGCATGTTATTTTTCCTGTATCTTGTTATGTCCCACTGAGGACCTGGTTCCCTTCCAGATCTAGACGAGGCCTACTGCCCCACGGTGTATGGTCCAAGACAGGAGACTAGGCATGCCATAGAGGAAGAACTAGAGGAGACACCATCAGAATCTACCTGATCCTAGAAGCTTGTTCACCTGGAGATGGAGCTATTTTCTTAGATAGACGATACTTTAGTCTATCTTATTTTTGCACTATTATTATCTTTTATAGTGGGTTTGTTCCCACAAGATGTGTACTATGAAATTTTCAGACTCAGCATTATATATATTTAGCACTATTTCCTGACATTTCTGTGGATGAGATAGATTTACCTGTATTTGACTTATAATATTTTAGGACAGCGTAGCACGTTCCTCTGGGTCTATTAAATTAGATTAAAATCCTTAGTGACGTGTCAACTGGCCAATGCCACGTGGCCTAGTTCCATATATTTTTGGGACTGGGGCATGACAGGCAAGTAAGCTATTTAATACTGAAGTAGTTGCACACATATTGCAGAAAAGTAAAGAACACAAAGGCACATAAAAACATGCTCTTTTATTGATAATCAAAAGTATTACAAGCGGCGCAAGGCCGAGGTTACAAATCGCTCAAGCACTCTTCTCTCGATTACAATAACACCGTTCCATGCATTATGTCCCTCTATACAAAAGCAGCTCAATATCGATACGGCTCAAGGCATCGACTCCAGATTTTTGGTTCCTTGGGATGAGGCACGGCTATTGCTTCCTCGGACGAACAGGCACCTGAGAACAAGCAAACTGTTGGTGGGTCAGCACTTTATGCAAGTACTGGTGAGATAAAATAACTGAACAGAAGCTACACCCCATAAAACCCACACTAAGTAATCATGTGGCAAAATATTACATTACTAGTGATCTTGCTAGTTTTACTTAGGTTCATTTCATGCAGTTCAGAACTATAGTTAGATTACATCTTTGAAAACATAACTTTGAAGCAGTTTTGCATATTCAAACTATAAGCATACGAATCGGGACAGTGCTCTATCGTGCAGTGTGCAGCATGTATTGTGCAACACAAATCTAACTCCTTGGGACAAAGTTCTATAGCAGACTTATCATATCGAATTGAGGCAAACATATCAAGTGGACTATTATATCTCAGGCACACAAAAGAACTAGCTTATATGAATTCGGTCCCCGAGAAACTCAGGATCGGTAGAGGTAATCCAGCTAACCAATGACTCATATTCTGATACTATTAGCAGCTGAGACCGAGGTTCAGCACTCCCGCACTAATAGTCATTGTCTGACCGATGCAATGCATGAAGCACTAACAGATAATCTCTACGATGCAGACAAAATGAACAAGCAGGCTTATGTATAAACTCATATTTCTTACCCTATAGCCGAACGGTTATCCCTGCAGCAGACACACAAGTTTGTCATAATTTGCATATTCATAACTTATGTATCAATCTCTGGTGTCATCAATTGATAGGTATGCAAGAAGGTAAACCTAGCATGCGCCCTATCTATATGACGGTCCATGGGTTGCCCCATGATTAGCAGCAGTTGCCCAAGGTTCAGCTCTTCACTAGCACGCACGGGTGTCGGCAACTGTGACCCAAGGTTCAGCTCTTCACCAACACACCCGAGTACTAGCAGCTGTGACATCATGGGTTCTGCACCACACTAATAGACATATCGCCCCACTAGACCCCCTTACGAGCCGTATACCTCAGGGCGATCCAAAAATCTCTTCCGGACCGAGCGATTCCCAGTGCCCTAGGAATAATTCGAGAGACAAGACCTTGTGCACAAGTTGTCCGAGATCAATGCAATGACATAAACACATAGTGCAAGCAAAACAATGATCAAGCAAAACATATGTGGTCTAGCGAAACATATCTTATCAAAACGAAGCACATCTTTCACATTTACTAATAGCACACCCCACTAGACCCTTGCGAGCCGTATCCTCAGGGCGCACTATTAGTCACTACATTCACATATTTCACTTATAGCAGTTCGATATAGCAAATCGACAAACGAAACATATCAAGGCAAGCACGATTGATTTCATATTTAACATGCAATAATTATCTCTTCTTTGCATATTCAAAGGGACATATTCAAGCGATCCATTTACTTATCTTTCTTAGCATATCAAAGGTTCGTTGATAACTGTGTCGGTGTTTCTAAGCATACAACATTTCTATCTTTCTCTTTAGCATGGCAATGGTTCTATTTCATTTTTGACAAGCATTTCCATTCTCTTAGTTAGGCAGCAGATTCGTTTCGATGACAAGCTATGTGAGTTCTCTTATTAGCATACTGAGTCGATTCTATCATTCTTCTTATGAAATAATCTTCTTAAGCAAATAAGTATTCAAAAACTCAGATTCATTATTAAGTCGTGCAAGAATCAGAGAATGCAGTTCTGTCCACTCACATTGATTAATCGGTCGAAAACTCTCCGAGAAGACTTTCGTTCGAGCAAGCAAGACAAAATATGAATTGGTCGGGTATGCGCGACCAATTTGACTTGTATTCGTCAAAAGTCTCCGTATCATGACTTTATGAATTTTCTCAATTACTTTGTATGTGCTTGTCGTTTCGCAACAAAATTCGTGTCATCGTTGGTTCAATTCTGAGAACGTTGACCGGAACACCGTTTCGTGGGTCCGACGGTCTTAATTAGCGTGAGATTTCGTGATCGGCTCATCAAAATTTATTTTTGAGTTTCCATTGGTTTCGTATCATCGTTCTGGACTTGTTAGACAATAAATTTGCTAATTTTGAAAAACTTTATCTCCTGCGTATTTTTCGATGCAAAACGGGCCCTTGTGGACCATTGTTTGACCAAAAATTGTTATTTTTGTCCTTTTGTCCAAATTGGATTTATGGGTAGTCAATTCTGAATATTTCACTCATTCTGGATATTTTGGTGATTTTATTTTCAGCATCCGGAGATGTTGGTTCTTCTTCTACATTTTTTATTTTTGTTGATTTGTCATATTTGTCACCTGGACGTTGTTTTGACACATTCAGAATCCAAAAAAGTATACCTTGCTGTGTTCACTATATTTATTCTTTATTTATATAATTTCTTATATATTTTCTTGTTGATTCATTTATAGAGTATAAAAACTGAGTGTCCAAGCTACACTTGGGTGCAAGCGACTGTATTAGTCGTTCTTATGACTTGTACTTATTTTATGCATGTCGACCTCGTGTTAGGAGACTATCTTATGATTTAGGGACATACTTATATCTTCCTTGTCCATGACACATACATGACACAATTTATGATACCTTGTTAGGGGCACAAACTACGTATTCGACTTGCTACTGATATATTAGGAACGTGTGACAGATAGAAAAATATAACTGCTATGACTAGGGTATTAGAGACTCAAGTAGTTATAAAACTAGGCAAATTATGGACATGACTTGGTCAGTGGGGATTATGGGGGAGGACAGCTATTATGCATATGAGACAGTCACCCTGGTATACCGTAGTCTCCCGGAGAGGAACTATGTAGATTTTATGAGTTATGAAGATACCCACTGGCATTCTTGGAACGTTACGGATGGATATAGATGATTGTTGACATGGTATATATATGCCACTAGTATTGAGCTACGTGGTCTTGTCGATTTATCTTGAATCTCACCCATGCGTATGAAAGTTGTCCTCTAAACTGCATGTTTAGGCGGTTAGAATCAGCCTTGCATCAGTTTGAGTTATTTATAGTTTACACAGCTTATATTTTTGTATCTTGTTACGTCCCTCCGAGGACCTGATTCCTTGCCAGATTGTAAGAGTTGATTGTCATTAAGTTTTCTCGAGCTGCTGACGAGTATCATCTCGGTGTACAAGTATCATGATTAGGTATTTGTATCATGTCTTTCGTGTTCATCTATTATGTTCTTATTGGTCATTTTCTGCTGATATAGCCTAGTGTTTATAGACTCGTTATTTCTTTCGAGTCTATTAGGACAAATATTGTATAGAGTGCACTCTATGATGTATGTTGTCCATTCTTGTATTTTATTTCATTGTGGATTGAGACATAGATACATTTATTTGGTTAACTAGATATTAACCATTACTGAACAACTTATCAAATCTGAATTAGACTGGAGTCCACTTGATACGTTGCTGGCATAGTTACATATTCCTAGTCCCACGTATTTTGGGACTGGGGCGTGACGCTATAAGAAACACTGAGCAGCGCCTCAACTCACTTGATGCCGAATTCAAAGACATGCACAATATGATGCATAATATGCATCAAATGATGATGTCTCAGCGTACTACCACGGCAACACTAGTACAGGTAGCAGTACAACCACCTGTGGGTGTACAACCGCCTCTGGGCAATGCAAGCCATCTTTGTCTTAACAAAGAATCGGCTGTACCACCTCATAATCCTTTCAATGCTGGGGTGGTCCCGTACATGTGGTTGTGCAAGTTCAGCCTACATCACTTCTGTCATGCCCCAATTTTGGCTAAATCGATAATCGTCCCCCAGGCGTGATGCCGTGCGAGTATAAGGCACACCCGCACAAGGCCAATGCATAATGATATACTTTAGAAATATATGCAACAGAGTATGCAACTGAGATATCACACATTGGAATGTAGAGAAGTTCTTTTTATTGATAATGAACATCTTGTTACAGATTCTTGACTCAAAAGTAAAAAGGATGCCGCACGGGCTTACACCATAGACGCAAAATAAGATAGCCTATCCATACATTACATTCCTTACTAATATTTCAAAGAGCAAACTCCCTTGGGTGCGTGTTAGTACCATCACCTTAGAGATTCAAAAGGGTATATACGAGTTCGTTGAGATTTTGTACTTTGTGTTTAAAAAGTCACGAACACGAACGCAAATCAGATCGGTGAATGGTTGGGGGGGGGGGGCGAGGAAAGCTTCAGCTCCTCATCGCGTCGCCTTAGCTCGGGGAATCTGCTGCAATGAGGGTCAATACTTCAAAAAGTACCGATGAGGGTGAGCTAACCCAATACACCAAATTGACACAGTATTCATATAAACATGCAATATTATCATTATGTAGTCTTTCTATCTTGCCCTAGATCAAGTTACAAGCAATTCATAGAAGTAAATAATATAACAAAATGTGCCACAATTCAGTGAACTTTTACTTACATCGTTTAGAACCACCTGTACACAATTAACCATGACCTTTCCTGTCAAGAGGACATAGTTAGTTTGCACAGTTTAGATATACATAAGGATCACTGTCTTGACTAGCCGTCATGGACTATAGTCTAGGTAGATGACGATACTTGCAGTGCAGGTAGCGAGCCCCGCTACAAACTTCTGCCTCACCTGTGCTAAGTTGCTAGCACGACTAATTATTGTTCCGCCTGGGAAGAATCCACCCGGACTCCCCAAAGACCGTTCGCAAGAATAATATACGTTGTGCACAAGTTGTCCATGACCATTGATGATCTAAACACTAAGTTAACATACGAAGTATTTCAAGACATCAACATGAACATAACTACTTTTGCACAGTGCGATGTCCTAGTCTACTAGCAGATATGATCAAATCACAATGTTATATACTACCCATTGAACAATTATAGATGAATAAGTTCTAGCTACAACTGGACACAAAATAGATACATTTATAGCGGACAAGCACACAACAATATGACTATATAGAAATTTTTATGTGACAAGCATTAAGTGTTTCAAGTCTACTTCTTTTTTTTATCTTGACTAAATTTTATTATTTTGGTATCGTTGATCGGAACATACAAATGAGTCAAATTATTTGGAATAAAGACTTGGAAGACGGGGGAAATCAGAAGTAAGGCCATTCACTTAGTTGGTGAATCGGGAGAGAGAAAGGGGAGATCTTCAAGATTCCGCTTGCGCGTCGCCTACACGATCACCTAAATGCACCAACAGATGATCAATATCTCCTGCTTCGGTCTCCAAAGGTTCGATATGAAATACGAAATTCAAAGAACGAAGATAATGAAATCCATCAAAACCGTTCAAGAAAATATAAGTCATAAAACCAACAAGAAAGAAACCAAGCGGCATCAAAAACAGGCAAAGAAACCAGCACAACGGAAATGCCCCTCTCGACTCTGCCGTCGAGTCCTTCCTTGAGGTACAATCCGTTGGATGTGGGACCTAATTCCAAAGAAACCAATCTATAATGATGAAATGATCTTGATTCAATCTTTCTCGATCGAATGATACCAAGTATTTTTTAGCCGTGCTCCCCGAATAGGGTGAATATGGCAGTACATCTTAACCAACTAATAAAAGTTTTGTCCTCAAAAATTAGGAATAGAACCTACCCCTAAGAAAATAATGAGAGAAACCTTTTTTTTATTTCTGATTCGAATTCCCAGGTTGACTCCTCGACCGCGTGGTTCCGCCAAAGAACGCGCACAAGCGAGACTTCATGATTCCGTAACTACTTCTCTTTCTGATCCAAGATCTGAACGGGCTCTTCGACGTACGGCAAGTATGCCTGTAGATCTAGCTGACCAAATTCTACCACGTGGTTTACGTCCTACACGTACTTCCTAAGCTGTGACATATGGAAAATTTCATGCACGTTTGTCACGGCTGGTGGCAATGCAATTTGATAGGCAACGGGACTTCAAACGGGCCAACGAATCTCGGACTTAACTTCCATTTTACTCTGAATCTCATAACTCCTCACATGGGCGAGACCCTCAAAAACACATGGTCGCCTTCGAAGAACTTAAGGGGTCGATGATGAATGTCGGCATAGCTCTTCTGCCTGCTTTGTGCTACTTTTAATCGCTCTCGGATCAACCGGACCTTTTGGACTATTTTTTCAACTAGTTGGCCCAAGGATTTGATGCTCCCCAACTTTATCTTAGAAGATTGGTGACCTATACTTCCGCCTATACAGATCCTCGTACGGATCCATTTGGATGCTGGACTGATAACTGTTGTTATTTGCAAATTCGGCCAATGGTAGGTGGATGTCCCAACTTGACTTTGAATCGATTGCACAGAGATGCAACATGTCTTCGAGTACATAATTCAATCACTCTGTTTGGTCATCAGTTTGAGGATAGTAGGCTAAGCTGAACTTCAACTTGGTCCCCATCTCTGAATGAAGGCTCTCCTAGAAACGTGATAGGAATCGTCTATCACGATCTGACACTATAGAAACCGGCACTCCGTACAACCGAACTATCTCATCAAGGTAGGTCTGGGTGAGGCGATCGATGCTCCAAGTAACTTTAATGGAAATAAAGTGCGCTGACTTGGTTAACTGGTCAACGATGACCCAGACTACATCATTACCCCATTGCGTCTATAGCAAGCCAACAATGAAGTCTATGCTTATGTGCTCCCATTTCTATTCCAGAATAGCAAGATTCTCCATCTCTCCTCTCGGTCTCTAATGTTTTGCTTTCACCTTATGACGGATTATACATTGCGACATGAAGAGCGCCACATCTTTCTTCATGCCGTACCACTAGAAAATAGTGCGAAGTTCTTTATACATCTTCGTGCTCCCGGGATGGACTCTATAGGCTGCATAGTGAGCTTCCGCAAGGATCTCCTTTTTTAGTTCTGTGTCGTTGTGGATGCAGAGCCTTCCCTTCACTCACAACACTCCATTCTCATCTACTGCAAAGTTCTTCGCCTTCCCTGCTAGAATCTGCTCGTGCATTTTTCTTAGGAATAGGTCGTTCCTCTGAGTTGATGTGACTCTCTCTAACAGGTTGGGTACGAATTGTATTTGAGCAACTCGCGCTCCGCGGTATCGAATTCGGAGTTCAATGCCCATTTTCTCAAAGTCTCTTTGTAACCTGTGATCAATGGACATGGATCCCTCAAACACTCGACTCAACGCATCTCCTACAATATTTTCTTTGTCAGGTGTGTAATCGATCGTTAAGTCACAGTCTTTGATCAATTCTAGCCAACGCCGCTGTTGTAGGTTAAGCTCTGTTTAGGTAAATAGGTACTTCAAGATTTTGTGATCAGTGTAAATTTGATAAGCCACTCCATAGAGGTAGTTTTGCCATAATTTTAGCACGAACACAATTGTCGCTAGTTCCAGGTCATGCGTAGGATAATTTTTTTTATACTTTTTCAGTTATCTGGATGCGTAGGCTATCACCCTATCTTGCTGCATGAATAAACACCCCAAGACCTGCCCTGATGCGTTGCTGAATATTTGGAATACCGAGGTCTCGTCTGGTAGTGCAAGTAGCAAAGTACAAAGTAGAGGTGCGGTGTTGCTTTAACTCTTCAAATGAGGCTTCTCAGTCGGCGGACCACTCGAATATGATTCCCTTCTGTGTGTGGCGAGTTAGAGGTGATGCTAACTTGGAAATGTCTTTCACGAAATGCCTGTAGTAGCCTGTTAGCCCGAGGAAGCTTCGAAACTCACTGATGGATGCAGGACACTTCTACTTGACGATGTCTTTAATTTTTATTGGATCGAATGAAATGCCTCCCGCAGAAATGATGTGTCCGAGGAAAGATACACTGCTTAGCCATAACTAGAACTTACTCAGTTTTGCGTATAGCTTGTTATCCCGAAGAGTCTGTAGCATGGTCCGTAAGTGCTCTGTGTGTTCCTCTGTATTCTTTGAGTACACCAAGATATCATCAATGAACACTACTACAAACTTGTCAAGATATGGCCTAAAGATACGATTCATCAAGTCCATAAGGGCGGCAGGGGCATTGATCAGTCCGAATGGCATTACCAAAAACTCATAGTGGCCATAGCAAGTGCGAAAGGTTGACTTCGGCACGTCGGCTGGCTTAATCTTGAGCTGATGGTAGCCCGAGCGAATATCAATTTTTTAAAATATTATTGTACCTTATAGTTGATCAAAGAGGTCATCGATCCTGGAAAGGGGGTACTTGTTTCAAACAATGGTCTTATTCAATTCATGATAGTTGTTGCAGAGCCGCATAGAACCATCCTTTTTCTTTACAAATAATGCAGGCGCGCCGTACGGAGACACGCTAGGACGAATATACCCATGATCTAATAATTCTTGTAAATGGACCTTTAACTCTTTTAGTTATGCCAGGGACATTCAATATGGAGCTTTAGAAATCGATCGAGTCTCTGGAAATGTATAAATAGTTAACTCTATCTCTCAGTCGGGTGATATGCCAGACAACTCATTTGGAAACACATCAGAAAAATCTACCACAATGGAAGTAGACTCTACGTTTGCGCAATCTCACTGTGTGTCTAGAATGGAAGCCAAGTATCCATCACAGCCAAAATGTATCATCCGCCAAGCAGACATTGCAGAGATCACCATACAGGCATTCGACGCTCTCGACGGTGGACTGCATGTATAACAAAATTTGATCTCGCCAGGTAGACGAAATACAACTTTCTTTTTCGCACAATCAATGGTAGCCGAGTAAGCGCCGAGCCAATCCATCCCTAGAATGATGTTGTAGTCCCTGATGTATAAGACTATCGCATCAAGTGATAATTTTCTTCCTCCAATGCAAATATTACCTTTACGACAAACTTAGTGAGCCAAAAAATCCACGCCCGATGGAGTACTGTCGCTAAGGTTTAGGCCTAGCGGTGTCATAGAAAATATTTTCTCGGCGACAAAATATGCCATAATGAAACTATGTGTGGCACCATAATCAAACAATACTCGAGCATATACATTATTGAAAAGTAATATACCTGACACCACCATGTTTGATGCAAACACCTCTTCCCGAGTCAGAGAATAGACCCGGCCCTGAGCGTTCTGTGGTGCTATTTGGTTCGCTCGAGGTGCTTGACCCTGATTTTGAGGTGGATGATCTTTTTGCTGTAGACGGCGCGAAGGGGGATTGTAATGGTGATCCCGACAATCGCGAGCTACGTTGCCAAACTTACCACAAATAAAATATCCCCCTTTTCGAATACGATAGTCATTGATATGGTGTCCTGGTCTGTGGCAGTAGGCATAAGTTGGCCCTTAGTTCTTCCCTAGGTCATGGTCCCAAGAGCCGCCGTTGTTGTGGTGATTGTGCACATTGTTACCACCTGTGTTACTAGGGCGCTTGTGATGGAAATTTTGTACAACGCCGGTACAAACTGGGGGGTACTGAAACTCTAGGGAGAGGGCATGGTTTAGTGACTATCGTATGGTAAGGAACTGAGGAACGACGACGTGGGCACGAATAGAAGTTCGCAGTCCTTTTTTAAATCTTCGGGCATAACTTTCGGTGTCACAGATATAAGACTTAGCAAAATTTGAAAGCTTGTTGAATTCTGCGGCGTACTGCCACACTGTCAAATTTTCTTATTGAAGATGTGTAAATTCGTCTTCCTTCTCACGACGGACGGTAGATAAAAGGTACTCCACTTCAAAGGTTTTTCGAAACACGGACCAAAAGATAATCTGCTTGTCATCTTCATAAATCATATTCATTTAAACGGAGCTGAAGCTGAGCGCAAGCAATTCTCTACGTCTAATCCATGCGAAGCACTTCAAAGTGGTCCTCTAGCTCAACCAGCCAATCCAACGCCACAGAGGGTTCATCAGTCCCTTTGAAGGTAGCATGACACATCTTCTTAAATCCTAATATTTGAAAGATGGAACCCTTCTCGTCAGAGGGCGGAGGTTCCTGAGAGCCCTAAATTCCCACGGTATCGGCTATAACTGGCACTGTTGCGGCGGCCGTTTATGCAGAATGGTTGTTGGCGACAAGCATCATCACAATCGTTTATAAGGTATCTATTTGCTTCTGCTGTACCTCGGCCTGAGTTCGCTGCACCTGAAATTGAGCCTCAATCCGGGACTCGAATTGGCTTTAACGTAATTTCGTCTGCCTCTGCTGTGTTTCCATCAAACGCATCATTCGCTCGAATGGATCGACAGAGGGCACGGCTGCTAGACTTCCTGAGCTTCCCGAAGTATCAAAATTGCTCCCTTGCACCTGCGCCACTACCTGCCCTTGTGCATCTAGTTCTGAGGCTGTTCCTTGAAAGAAAAGTAACTTACATCAGTCTCAAAACATATTATGGACTCACTCTATGGAACGTATCTCATTTTGGCCAAGCGAATTCAAGAGTTAAATTAGGAGGGACAGGGTCGTTTCAAGAAAACCCTTCTGACATGAAGGTCAAAGTATCTGAAGCCATGCCCTGATACCAATATGTCACGCCCCAATTTTTGCTAAATCTATAATCGTCCCCCGGACGTGATGTCGTACGAGCGTAAGGTACGCCCACACAAGGCCTAAATATAATGATATACTTTAGAAACATATGCAATAGAGTACGCAACTGAGATATCACATATTGGAATGTAGAAAAGTTCTCTTTATTGATAATGAACATCTTGTTACAGACTCTTGACTCAAAAGTAAAAAGGATGCCACACATGCTTACACCATGGACGCAAAATGAGATAGCCGATCCATACATTACATCCCTTACTAATATTTCAAAAGAGAAAATAACCTTGGGTGTGTGTTAGCACCATCGCCTTGGAGCTTAAGAAGATATGTGCGAGCTCATTGAGATTTTGTAATTTGTGCTCCAAAAAGTGACGAACATGAACGCAAATTAGATCGGTGAAAGGTTGGGGGTGGAGGAGGAAAGCTTCAGCTCCCTATTGCGTTGCCTTGGCTCGGGGAACCCAATGCAACGAGGGTCAGTACTTCAAAAAGTACCTGTGAGGGCAAGCAAACCCAACATACCAAATCGACACAGTAATCATATGAACAAGCAACATTTTTAATATGTAGTCTTTCTATCTTGCTCTAGATCAAGTTTTAAGACATTAACATGAACATAACTACTTTAGCACAGTGTGATGGCATAGTCTTCTAGCTGATATGATAAAATCATAATATTATGTACTACCCATTGAACTGTTATAGATGAATTAAGTTCTAGCTACAACTGAACACAAAATTTATACATGTATAGCGGACAAGCACGCAACAATATGACAGTATTAGAATTTTTATGTGACAAGCATTAAGTGTTTCAAGTCTACTTCTTCTTTTTTATCTTGACTCAATTTTATTATTTTGGTATCGTTGATCGGAACGCACAAACGAGTCATATTATTAGGAATGAAGACTTGAAAGAAGGGTGCAAATTGGAAGTAAGGCCAGTCACTTAGTTGGTGAATCGGGAGAGAGAATGGGGAGATCTTCAAGACTCCGCTTGCGCGTCGCCTACACGATCACCTACACATACCAACAGTTGATCAATATCTCCTATTTTGGTCTCCAAGGGTTCGATACAAAATATAAAATTCAAAGAATAAAGACAATAAAATCTATCAAAACTGTTCAAGAAAATATAAGTCACAAAACCAACAAGAATGCAGCCAAGCGGCATCGAAAATGGGCAAAGAAACCAGCGCAATGGAAATGCCCCTCTCGACTCTGCCACAGAGTCCTTCCTTGAGGCACGATCCATTGAATATGGGACCTGATTCTGAAGGAACCAATCCATAACAAGGAAAAGATCTTGTTTTAATCTGTCCCGATCGAACGATACAAAAAATTTCTTAGCCGCGCTCCCCGAATAGAGGGAACAGGGTACTACAACTTCAGTTAGCTGCACCACCTCCAGTTGATGATACACAAGAAGCCATCAGAAAGTTAGAGCTCAATTTGAGTTTATGAATAATCAAGACAAACTCCAGAGTCTTGGCATAAGGCAACCTTATCCACCTCATTGGAACAATGTTGTCTTTCCACCTAAGTACAAGCAACAATCTATGACCCATTTCAAAGGAAAGATATTGCCTCATCAGTATATAAATTATTTTGACACAATGACGGTTTATTTTCCATGAGACGATGCTCTACTCACTAAGTTGTTAGTTGGAACTTTAGATGGCATAGCTTATGACTGGTTTTATAGTCTTCCTAACTACTGTATTTCCTCATTTGAAGACTTGCGACGTCTCTTCCTTTCTTTATTCTATGATAGAGGAATAGACAAAACTATATCTATACTTATTGACACTAAGCAGATAGAGAAATAATATGCTCGTGACTTCACAGAGCGCTTCAGACAAACCGCTCTAAAGATGCCTCCAGGCATTCCGGGGCCCGCACTTATGGATCCCTGCAGGAAAATTCTGTTGCCAGAATTAAAGTTTTGTGTTGGTACAACTCAATTCGAGGATTGTACATCATTAATTATGAACGCCAATGTGGCAGAACAAAATGTAAAAGATGTCAACTTAGGCTTCTTGGGTATCAAAATACCTGTTTCTTAAGATAATCTAAGCATCCCTTTAGCCTCAACAATAACAACAATAATAACTACAATAACAAGGAAAAAGAGGCCCTTGCTGTGAAAGTGTTAAAGCGACCTGCCTCTCCGCCAAACCAGAAGGCTCCAGAATCTTCAAAGCCTAGAGAGGAGTATTCGTTTGATGATGATGACATCATCAGTATCTTCGATTGTCTAATAAAAATTACAAAATTATAGTTGCCTGACATCAGACGACCATATAAAGTTGGCAAGACGAATGACCCAAAGTGCTTCTTGTACCATCGATATGCACATTATCCCACAAGGGCCTGCTACGTATTGAAAAGAAAAATATAGTAGCTGATAGATTCTAAGGCTATCATTCTGCATAATGATGAGAAGACGGTTACTGCTAAATTACTGTCATTTTAGTTTGGTGATTTCCCAGTGTAGGAAGTGCCAGACGGTGTCGTACCGATACCAAGAACAACCATGGAGATCGTTAATCTTCCTCCAGCCCGTAATCAAGCTGAAGGGTTAGTACCCCTTACTACTCAACGTGGTGAAGTGATATCAGTTTATCCTGACTTACTGTAAGATATGGAGCAAAAAGCAGTGTCTTCAAGTTCTAAATCTAAAAAGAAGTCCTAGAGGAGTAGATCATGCAATATAATTTCTCTGCAGTATAACTCAGACAAAGACCAAGATCAGCCTAGAGATAGTACTCTCCTTAAATCTAGGCTTCGAGGTCTGGATCTATCTTTAGGAGCCTCTGCAAACAAGCCTCGCATAACTCACCAATAATAGTGTTGGTTGGGTAGTGTTCTGTTATATAGGGCACGATACATCTTCAATACGAGTCAAAGAAAAGAAGACAGGTCCATTGTTTACTTGCACAAGTCTTCTCTTCCTTCATCAACCAAACTATTGGCAACACCTGATGCAAGTAGTGATGGAGGACCCCAATTCCAGCACTATAGTCAACATCCAATTCATCTCATGCATAAGATGGGGTATGACTTCCCGAAAGTCGAAGGTCTAAACTTTGGAAAAGGTCGTCGTGTTACTTTACAACCCCAGGGTTGCTCTGGAAGGTCCCGTAATGGGTAGGGATACGAGAATGCTAGTATGCAGAATCGTTCCAACAAAGTTAAAAGAAGTCATACAAAGAAGAAGTTCAAATCATGTCACATGGTTTTTCTTTCTCTCGTACCTGAAGAAGTAATGACCGAGGAAACAAGATTCGACAAAAAATATTTGAGGACATTCGAGCAGGCCCAGGAAGATGCACCTCCCACTTACTCTACTCCTGCTGCCTTAGCCATTATTGAGGTAAGTCCGTTGAAGCCAACTGCAACAGAGAAAGCTAAGCAAAAGGAAGTGCGTTTGGACAAGTCTTTGAAGAAGAATTCACATCCAGGACTTGACAAGCCATACAACTTTGATATACTTGCACAATTAGCTAATACACTAACCCGACTTTCTATCTTCGAGTTACTTCAACTCTCAAAGGAAACTCATGATGCATTGAGCAAGGAACTGATGCACACTGACTCGTATCGACATAGCTTAAGTCTCTAGACAAGGAGCTAGTGGCATGCCCTCATTGTCACAGTGTGATAGAAAAGATTTCTAATATCACCTTCACACAAGACAATATGCTACCGAAGGATAACCGTCATAATAGGCCATTGTACTACACTGGTTATGTTTGTTCCATCAAGGTGAACCAGATCCATATAGATCCGGGCTTGTCACTCAGCATCATCCCTAAAAGCCTGCTTCAAGCTCTAAAAATTCTGATGCATAACCTGTCAACCACCAATACCACAATCTTGGGCTTCAATTCTGGAAGGAGTCATACTTTTGGGAAGATACACCTCAAAATTAAGATAAGCAATCTTCGAAAGGAGGTCACATGCTATGTGATCGACTCGAAGGTAAACTACAATGTTCTTCTTAGACACCTTTGGATACACGAGAATAAGATCGTGCCTTCAACCTTGCACCAATATTTCAAATATGTGGACAGTCAGGGAGACGTTAAGACCGAGTATGCTGACATCAACCCGTTCAATAGTGTTGCGACATATTACTCTGACTATATTCTCTACACACCAGAATACTTAGAGAAAGAATCTTATGAAGCTGATGATGAGGCCGAAGCAACTCTTAGTAAGGAACCTCTCATGATCCGGGTTAAAGGACGTGTCACTCGTCAAAGCCCGCTGGAGCCTCTTGTTATTCACCTCCACAACTCAATGCGTAGGAGAGAGGAGAAAGAACCATCACCTCAAGAGCCTCTTGCTATTAATCTTTGCAACTCAACGCACGAGGAAAAAGCAAAAGCACCCATGGTGATAGACATTACTAAGAAGACATAACCTCCACTTGTCATCAATCTGACCCGCAATAAGCTCCCTGCTTCTGCAAGTCAACCTCTAGTCATAAATCTTACTAAACCTGTTGTTAAATCAGAGCCTTCTGCTGAATTTTTAGAGGAGGAGGATATTCTGTATTTTATAAATAAAAATAAAACCTCTTCGCACAACACTGATGTTGACCCCATTGCTAGAATGTTCTTAGAAGCTATATATACTTATGAGACGCTAGCCATACCAGTAACCCTACCATTCCAAATAAATATATCATATATTCATATGATGGTGCCTGCTTCGTAGTCCCAACAAGGCAAAACGAAGAGCAACAGATAATCTTTTGCAAGGTCAGAATTAAGAGGATCACGCAAACCGATGACTCCGATAAAGACATAGGAAAATTGCAACTCCACCGATATAGTTGACCTGCCAAAGAATTATCCAGTAGTTGTGTTATAATTTGAAGTCCGACAAAGGTCTCAACTACGAAAGAGGTCGACGTACTCCAATATGCCATTTTTATCCAAAAGGCAAGCCTGAAACCTACTACCAGAGGACTCATAGTGTTTTAGGTTCTGTTACTCCTCTAACGACTCCTGAAAGCTCAGAGCTCGATAAAGAAACACCTTCTCACTCCTCTGAATCATCATTCTGGGATTCTGATAGAAGCATAAGTGATATATTCAAGCAGGCTCTGTCCGTCAACATGGTGTCGGCCGACCTAGACGACGAAGATGGTCAGTCACTAGAACCCTTTAAAAATGATTCATTGGCACAACGGATGGATTTCCATTGGGATCTACGGTTTGAGCAGCGCAAACCTCTACCGAGGATAAATTATTCAGATCGATGTAGGAGGGTAGTCTTCCCAAAACCAATCTTCGTTAGTAAAAGTCACTATAATGAAGACAAATAAGTACTTGCGTAGCTTATAAAAGAATATATTGAAATCTTTGCCTGGGATTTAAAGGATATGCCTGGTCTGGATCCTCGGATAGCTATGCACAAGCTCAAAATCCTTCCAAATGCTAAACTAGTGAAGCAACAACAGTGACGTTTCTGCCCAGATGTGATGGATACGATCAAAACTGAAGTCAAGAAACTGATAGCATACGACTTTTTTTGAGTGGAACAATATCCTGACTGGGTGGCTAATGTGTTTCCAGTCATAAAGAAAAATAGGAAGATCCATGTCTGCATAGATTATCGGGATCTAAATTCGGCTTGCCCTAAAGACAAAATTTCTCTCCTTGTTACAGATGTGATGATTGACAATACCTGCGGCTTTGAGCGTATGTCATTCATGGTTGGATTCTCGAGATATAATCAGATCAAGATATTTCTCGATGATGAAAAGTAACATCTTTTCGGACACAATTCGGAGTATATTGCTACACAGTAATACCTTTTAGCCTGAAGAATGCAGGGGTGACGTACTAGCCGGCTATTAGTATAAACTTTCGTGAATATTTACTGAAGACGATGAAATGCTATATGGACGTGTCACTACCACATTTTAGGAAAAAGGGTATTTTAGTAATTTCCTATTTAAATAAATATTGTGCATGGTAAATAATTTTTGTTGTATTATTTAATTGTTGTTGGATGTTATTTAATTATTTTGGACTTATTTTAGTAGACCCAACTAGTGTAGTTTGGACCCATGGACCAATATGAATTAAATAGTTAGACTTGGTCCATTTAGAAAGCCCATAGTTAAGGAGATGGATTAAATTAATTAAGTGATTAGACTAGAAGCTTCCTTCCTTAATTATTTCTTCATGAGAGGCCCCAAGGGGTACATTGGACATTTTACAATTGCTTGGGGAAGGGGGCATGGCCGGCCTATATTAGAGGGGGGGGGGAATTTCTCTCTCCTCTCATTCTCATTCCAAATCTAGATCTAGAATTTCTCACTCCCAAATTCCCTCCATTCCCATTCCAATTCCCCACCAAATTCATCACCAAATTCATTCCAAATTCTTCCCAATTCACCATTAGAAAGTTGAGAAGCAAGGATCTAGAAAGAGGAAGCAAGGATCTACAAAGAGGAGCAAGGATCTACAATTTGGAAGCAAGTTTATCTCAATTGGAGGTTTCATTGAGAATCCATCTTCCAATAGGTATAATTCAGTTTTTTCCATTAAAATAGCTTCTAAATCTGAGATTTAATCATGAAAAATTAACCCATATGTATGTACTACCCATAGGACTTTGTTTTATGTTCATAGGAGACCCATGGAGAAAGTTATGGTGCTTTTTGTGTCAATTTTGTTGGAATTCTGAATTTACATTTTTGTGTGTGTCAATTGATCCTATAGATCAATTGGGCATGTGCTTATGTGTTTGGAGCTTGTGTCGTGTCCATATTTGGGTACATGTGGTTCGTATCCCAACTATTTGGTGATACGTGTTATTTTGGGGGTTCCCTCCGACACGGGGCTTTGTACATGTCGTATTTTGACACGGACACATAGATCTACTTTTGACACTTTGATTTATTCATAAATATTATTTTTGACATGTTTGTGTCCTTCGGGGTACAATTGGTTGTGTGTTGGACTCGTATCACATGCGTATCCTAGATCAAGTGGGATACGGTGTGATACTCTCCAATTTGGTGTGTTTATGTGTAGATCTAATTATTTATGCTTTAAATTCTTCATTTATAATTAGTAAATATATATAGATATTATATATTATTTTAGTGTATTTATTATGGTATTTATTGTAGTATAGATCTATAGATATTTCTATGTGTTCTAAAGTTGTGTATAAATATATGTTTGTAGCTTTCTTGCATACAATTATATATGTTACTACTTGTTAATAAAATAAATTATACATAAATATTTTATAAAATATATTTATGTGTTTAAATGTGTAATTATATTAAATATAATTATTATGTAATTATTTGGATTTAATGAATGTATTTTTGTGTGTGCTTCTAGCCATGTTAAAATATGTACATTAATATGTGCAATGTGTTTTGTAACTATTAGTATTTGAATGTGTAAGTTTATGTGTGTATATATATAAGTATATATATTTATTAAATTGTTTTATATATGTATATATATATATATATATATTTATATTGATTTATAGTTATTAATATATAGATTATATATATATATAGCTTAGGCGACAGGGTATTTAATGACAGAATTTTGTCATTAAAACAGCAGCCGCTGTAGCATTAATAGGGCATTTAATGACAGTTCTATCATTAAATGCAGTGGGCGGGTTTATTAAGCAGCAGTTTTCGCGACAGTTTCTGCGACAGTTTTAACTGTCAGCGATCCGAGTCAGCAGTGGTTTATATATAGAGTTTCTGCGACAGATTTTCTGTGACAGTTGAAGACTGTCACTATAAGCTGTTTTATTTAAATTATATTTTTAGCTCACTGTTTTCAGTGACGATTTGGCAGATTTAATTTATATATTATATATTATATTTGTATATATATATGTGTATATATATAGGTGTTTTTGTGAGGTATAATACTAATAATAATATATTATTTTATTTATATAAATATTGGTTTGTATATACATTATTTAGAGTGTGTATAATATTGTATTATTAGTATACTTTGTGTGGGTATCTATTGGGATCTAATTTTGATTCCTAAATTGTTGTATTTTATTTTCTATATTATTTGTATAGATGTCTTGTGAGGATGACCTTGGTTTGACCATGTTTGACTTTAGTTGACTTTAGAGTTGACCATAGTTGACTTTTGACTTAGGATTTATTTATTGACCTAGAAGTTGACTAGTTTGACTTGTTCTCTTTTCGGGACCTTGTTTTAATGTGGTATTCCATATCTAGATCTTCGAGGCACCGAGTCAGACATCTGTGAGACTTTTCATCGGACTTCAGGCGAGTACATTCTCTGATAGTTTCTCATTTATGATATCCTCTATGTTCGTTGTATCTAGTGTAGATATACATGTTTCTTTTGACACTATGGTTACACGGATTGGTATATCCGGATCTCGTCATGAGATGTTATTCCTTGGTATATGGTGTATATGGTGCAAGTATTATTTATTGGTTATCTTGTACATGTACAGACACCAATTTTTGGGAGGAGTCACTCTCTTCTTGGGGAATCTAGTGCCATAGCATACCGTGGTTGGATCTATTATACCAGTTGGGGGTGGGGAGTATTAGTATAGATATGTGATCAAATCCCTATTGAATAAAGTATTGGTAAGCGAATAGTGTTGATCATGCACCGTACGTATGATTAGCCAGGCCGCATTGTATCTTGCCCAAGCCGATCACATGTTAAGCTAGTACTCACACACTTAGTCATTAGTATTATTATTTCATTGGCATATTGTTCATTATTGTATTTCTTTCCAGTAGTTCCTTATTGTCTATATATCTCTTGTATCTATTTTGTGCATCTTGTTATCCACAGCTATTTACTGTTACATAGTTTTTATCATGGATTAGAACTGCTGTAGAGATGTACTCTGCTCCTTTCCTGACTGGATATATTTTTCCAGATGACACTGAGGAGTACCCTACCTATTATGGACCCCAGGATGTTGTGGGTTTAGATTCGGAGACCCTGGCTCAAGAGGGACTTATCCCAACTGAGACAGTTGACCCTGGAGTGTAGCTTTGTAGTATAATAGTATTCTTTTGTACTGGATTTGTCTCCAGCTTATTTTTGTTACTTTTCAGACTCATTGATGTATTATTTTAAACTCATGAGTTGTATGATGACTATTCTATTCTTATCTGATTTCGTGCTCATTCTATCTTAGTTCTGTGATTGAGTATTCTATCATTATTGGTGGTTCATTGCTTTAGATAGACTATCTAGACAGCGTTCTACCACCGATTCAGCGGCGTAGGCTGGGCATTGTTTCCGACTAGTATCCTTACATCGGGTACGGGTCGTGACACATTTTTGGTGGTGGCCCATGCAGGTCAAGCTTCACAAAGTATGTGATGTCGTGGTAGTGCAACAACTTAGTTGTACTTCTGCGAGCCTGCAATAGGATATAGGGAATAGGCTGAGATACTCAATCACATCTAGAAAAAATTCTTTTGATTCAACTATTCTCCTTTGACATTGATACTTGATCCCATAAACTGTCCTTTCCTTGATGTCTTATATCTTGTGCCATATTGAACCTCATTCCGTCTTTTTATGAGACATACTCGGAGATACTTGCGGAGGCACGCAAGGTTGAGCGGGATCTGGGTTTGAAGACCAAGAGAGACCGTGATTCTTTTCTGGGGGCCAACGGCAGTGCAGTATCTGCCAAACGTCCTCATTTCCACTCCAGACCTTTCCAGCAGCCACAGCAGAACCAGACTCCAGCTAGAGCGCCTTTTTACTTGGCACCTCAGCAGCAGAGACAGTTACAGCAAGCTCCATGCAACTTCTGCAAGAAGCCCGGCCACATCTGGGAAGTTTGCAGGAGGAGGTTAGGAGTTTGTTTGTATTGTGGTACTGAAGGGCATCAATCAAGGGAGTGTCCTCGTCGTGCAGTTCAGGGAGCAGCTCCAGCTCCGAGGACACAGACGAGACCACCTGCAGCACAGCCAAGGGGACCGCTTCCGATACAGCAGCAGCATTTTGTCCAGCATCAAGAGCAGGGAGGTGCTCGGCAGGGACGAGCGTTTGCTATGACCGTCGAAGAGGAGGAACCCACCGGAGATGTCATCGCAGGTTCTATTCTTCTTGATTCCATTCCAGCTTTAGCTTTGTTTGATAGTGGTGCTTCCCATAGTTTTGTATCTGTTTCTTTTGCTCTGAAGCATGGTTTGGTAGCTGAGTCTTTGCTTAGGACTTGCAAGATCATGACTGGGGGAGGCATTATCCTGGTTACTGATATTTACAAGGATCGGAGAGTTACTCTGGGAGGCCGAGAGTTGAGTGCGTATCTACTTGTAATGCCACTTCCGAGCTACGATATTGTACTTGGGATGGATTGGTTGAGTAGGCACCGTGCTAGCATAGACTGTAGAGGAGGTAGAGTTTTGTTTGGTTCGCCAGGAGAGCCAGAGTTCGAGTTTGCTAGAGGAGCTGCGGAGCAGGGAGAAGGCATCATTTGTGGAGCTATGGTGGAAGACAAGGAGTTGCCGCATCCGTTAATAGCAGAATTCTTGGATGTGTTTCCTGAGGAATTGCCAGGATTGCCACCAGATCGAGATGTTAAATTTTCTATAGACTTGGTGCCAGGTGCAGAACCAATTTTACAGCATGTCTATAGAGTAAACAACAGCGAGCTGGTCGAGTTGAAGAAGCAGGTGGACGAATTACAGGATAAGTGGTTTATCAGATCGAGTTCTTCACCATGGGGAGCCCCGGTATTATTTGTACCAAAGAAGGATGGATCGGTGCGTATGTGCATTGATTACAGGGCTTTGAATAATCTCACTATCAAGAATAAGTATCATTTGCCACGGATTGTTGATCTGTTTGATCAGTTGAGTGGTGCGAAGGTATTTTCTAAGATAGATTTGAGATCAGGCTACCATCAGGTGAAGGTGAAGCCGGAGGACATATCGAAGACTGCTTTTAGAACTCGGTATGGTCAGTACGAGTTTATGGTGATGCCGTTTGGTTTGACTAATACACCGGCGGTATTTATGAACTTGATGAACAAGGTGTTCCACCAGTACCTTGACAAGTTCGTGGTGGTGTTCATCGACGACATACTCATATACTCGAGGACACCGGAGGAGCATGAGGAGCATTTGAGGATTGTGTTGGATGTGCTGAGGAAGGAGAAGTTGTATGAGAAGTTGTCCAAATATGAGTTTTTCTTGGACAATGTAGACTTCTTGGGGAATGTTGTGACTGGTGATGGTATTTCAGTGGATCCGAAGAAGATTTCAGCAGTGGAATCTTGGAAGACTCCGAGTTCGGTAGCAGAGATCAGGAGTTTCTTGGGATTGGTAGGCTATTACAGAAAGTTTGTGCAAGATTTTTCGAGGATTGCCGAGCCGATGACCAGACTCACAAGGAAGGATGTGGAGTTTGTTTGGAAGGAAGATTGCCAGGTTGCTTTTGAGGAGTTGAAGAAGAGGTTGACGTCTGCTCCTATTTTGACGTTGCCATCAGGGTCCGGAGGTTTCACTATTTATAGTGATGCATCGGGAAAGGGTTTAGGTTGTGTTCTTCAGCAGCATGGGAAAGTGATTGCCTATGCATCCAGGCAATTGCGTCCTCATGAAAAGAACTATCCCACCCATGATTTGGAGTTGGCAGCTGTCATATTCGCCCTGAAGTTGTGGAAACATTATTTGTACGGAGAGCGTGTGGAGATCTTCACAGACCACAAAAGCTTGAAGTACGTTTTCACGCAGAAGGAGTTGAACATGAGGCAGCGTCGGTGGTTGGAACTGATGAAGGATTTTGATATCTCTTTGCAATATCATCCTGGGAAAGCCAATGTAGTTGCCGATGCTTTGAGCAGGTATTCGGTAGCTATGTTCTTAACGCAGGATCGATATTTGTTGGAGGACTTGGAGAGCTTGGGCATTGAGGTGATTGTTCTTGGGTGTGCTATGCAGATGTGGGGATTACAGATACACTCAGATTTGATGGACAGGATTAAGGTAGCATAGTATGATGATGTATCTTTGAGGAGTATCAGAGCTCAGGTGAGAGCAGGATTGGAGGATGATTTCACTATTGCAGATGATGGATCTTTGAGGCATGGAGTTAGATTGTGTGTGCCTAGTGGGGAGTTGCGTGAGGAGGTGTTGCAGAAAGCGCATCACTCTCAGTATTCCATACATCCAGGTACTAACAAGATATATCAGGATATGCGAGAGAGTGTGTGGTAGTATGGCATGAAGAGGGAAGTGGCACAGTTTGTATCCAGATGCTTAGTGTGCCAGCAGGTGAAAGCCGAGAGGCAGAGGCCAGGAGGTTTACTTCAGCCATTACCCATTTCAGAGTGGAAGTGGGAACACATTACTATGGATTTTGTGTCCGGACTTCCACGATCTCCAGGAGAAAAAGACGCGATTTGGGTCATTGTTAATAAGTTGACCAAGTCGGCCCACTTTTTGCCTTTCAAGGTGGGTTTGTCTACGAAGAAGCTGGCAGAAATGTATGTGAGGCAGATCGTTAGGATACATGGAGTTTCCGTCAGCATAGTCTCAGATCGGGATAGTCGTTTCACTTCTCATTTTTGGAGGAGTTTGCAGGAGAGTTTGGGCACTCAGCTCAAGTTCAGTACTGCATATCATCCCCAGACAGATGGGCAGTCAGAGAGGACTATCCAGACTCTCGAGGATATGTTGCGCACTTGTGTACTAGATTTCGGGGGTTCTTGGGAGGACCATCTCCATTTGGTAGAGTTTGCTTACAACAACAGTTACCAGGCCAGTATAGAGATGTCACCTTTTGAAGCTCTATATGGTCGGAGGTGTCGTACTCCTTTGTCTTGGGACGATGTTGGAGAGAGAGTTTTGCTTGGGCCAGAGATGGTTGTGGATGCAGCGGAGAAGGTTCAGTTGATCAAAGACAGACTTCGAGTGGCGCAGGACAGGCAGCGGCATTGGGCCGATAGCCATCGGAGACCTTTGGAGTTTGAGGTATAGTTTAGATTTTGTTTGTGCTTGTTCTTGTTTGTTATAGATTAAGTTCTTAAGATTATGTTTTATTCTAGGTGGGTGGTTTGGTGTTTTTGAGGATTTCTTCGACATGAGGCACGATTCGCTTCGGTGGAGGCGGAAAGCTTAGTCCGCGATTCATCGAACCTTTCACTATTCTAGAGAGGGTCGGTGCAGTTGCTTATAGACTAGACTTGCCACCTGCATTGGAGGGAGTGCACAACGTGTTTCATGTGTCACAGTTGAGACGATACGTGGCATATCCTAGTCATGTATTGGATCACTCAAAGATAGAGGTGGGCCCTACTCTTAGCTATCCAGAGCAGCCAGTTGAGATTCTGGATCGGAGAGAGAAGGTGCTGAGGAACCAGACTATTCCTTTGGTACGCGTCACATGGAGGCATCACTCTCCGGGGGAGTCTACCTGGGAGAGAGAGGATGACATGCGAGAGCGTTATCCATATTTGTTTGTACCTTGAGGTATGTTATTTTCTAGTTATGTTCTGTTCATTAGTTAATTGTGATTCTTTAGTTCTGTTCTGTGATTTTTCTGGGGGTAGTTTTCATCTTTAAATTTCGAGGACGAAATTATTTTAAGGAGGGTAGACTTGTCACTACCACATTTTAGGAAAAAGGGTATTTTAGTAATTTCCTATTTAAATAAATATTGTGCATGGTAAATAATTTTTGTTGTATTATTTAATTGTTGTTGGATATTATTTAATTATTTTGGAATTATTTTAGTAGACCCAACTAGTGTAGTTTGGACCCATGGACCAACATGAATTAAATAGTTAGACTTGGTCCATTTAGAAAGCCCATAGTTAAGGAGATGGATTAAATTAATTAAGTGATTAGACTAGAAGCTTTCTTCCTTAATTATTTCTTCATGAGAGGCCCCAAGGGGTATATTGGACATTTTATAATTGCTTGGGGAAGGGGGCATGGCCGGCCTATATTAGAGGGGGGAAATTTCTCTCTCCTCTCATTCTCATTCCAAATCTAGATCTAGAATTTTCCACTCCCAAATTCCCTCCATTCCCATTCCAATTCCCCACAAAATTCATCACCAAATTCATTCCAAATTCTTCCCAATTCACCATTAGAAAGTTGAGAAGCAAGGATCTAGAAGGAGGAAGCAAGGATCTACAAAGAGGAGCAAGGATCTACAATTTGGAAGCAAGTTCATCTCAATTGGAAGTTTCATTGAGAATCCATCTCCCAATAGGTATAATTAGTTTTTTGCATTAAAATAGCTTCTAAATCTGAGATTTAATCATGAAAAATTAACCCATATATATGTACTACCCATAGGACTTTGTTTTATGTTCATATGAGACCCATGGAGAAAGTTATGGTGCTTTTTGTGTCAATTTTGTTGGAATTCTGAATTTACATTTTTGTGTGTGTCAATTGATCCTATAGATCAATTGGGCATGTGCTTATGTATTTGGGGCTTGTGTTGTATCCATATTTGGGTACATGTGGTTCGTATTCCAACTATTTGGTGATATGTATCATTTTGGGAGTTTCCTCCGACACGGGGCTTTGTACATGTCGTATTTTGACACGGACACATAGATCTACTTTTGACACTTTGATTTATTCATAAATATTATTTTTGACATGTTTGTGTCCTTCGGGGTGCAATTGGTTGTGTGTTGGACTCGTGTCACATGCGTATCCTAGATCTAGTGGGATACGGTGTGATACTCTCCAATTTGGTGTGTTTATGTGTAGATCTAATTATTTATGCTTTAAATTCTTCTTTTATAATTAGTAAATATATATAGATATTATATATTATTTTAGTGTATTTATTATAGTATTTATTGTAGTATAGATCTATAGATATTTCTATGTGTTCTAAAGTGGTGTATAAATATATGTATGTAGCTTTCTTGCATACAATTATATATGTTACTACTTGTTAATAAAATAAATTATACATAAATATTTTATAAAATATATTTATGTGTTTAAATGTGTAATTATATTAAATATAATTATTATGTAATTATTTGGATTTAATGAATGTATTTTTGTTTGTGCTTCTAGCCATGTTAAAATATGTACATTAATATGTGCAATGTGTTTTGTAACTATTAGTATTTGAATGTGTAAGTTTATGTGTGTATATATATAAGTATATATATTTATTAAATTGTTTTATATATATATATATATATATATATATATATATATATATATATATTTATATTGATTTATAGTTATTAATATATAGATTATATATATATAGCTTTGGCGACAGGGCTTTTAATGACAGAATCCTGTCATTAAAACAGCAGCCGCTGTAGCATTAATAGGGCATTTATTGACAGTTCTGTCATTAAATGCAGTGGGCGGGTTTATTAAGCAGCAGTTTCCGCGACAGTTTCTGCGACAGTTTTAACTGTCAGCGATCCGAGTCAGCAGTGGTTTATATATAGAGTTTCTGCGACAGATTTTCTGTGACAGTTGAAGACTGTCACTATAAGCTATTTTATTAAAATTATATTTTTAGCTCACTGTTTTCAGTGACGATTTGGCAGATTTAATTTATATATTATATATTATATTTTTATATATATATATATGTATATATATAGGTGTTTTTGTGAGGTATAATACTAATAATAATATATTATTTTATTTGTATAAATATTGGTTTGTATATACATTATTTAGAGTGTGTATAATATTGTATTATTAGTATACTTTGTGTGGGGATCTATTGGGATCTAATTTTGATTCCTAAATTGTTGTATTTTATTTTCTATATTATTTGTATAGATGTCTTGTGAGGATGACCTTGGTTTGACCATGTTTGACTTTAGTTGACTTTAGAGTTGACCATAGTTGACTTTTGACTTAGGATTTATTTATTAACCTAGAAGTTGACTAGTTTGACTTGTTCTCTTTCCGGGACCTTGTTTTAATGTGGTATTCCATATCTAGGTCTTCGAGGCACCGAGTCAGACATCTGTGAGACTTTTCATCGGACTTCAGGCGAGTACATTCTCTGATAGTTTCTCATTTATGATATCCTCTATGTTCGTTGTATCTAGTGTAGATATACATGTTTCTCTTGACACTATGGTTACACGGATTGGTATATCCGGATCTCGTCATGAGATGTTATTCCTTGGTATATGGTGTATATGGTGCAAGTATTGTTCATTGGTTATCTTGTACATGTACAGACACCGATTTTCGGGAGGAGTCGCTCTCGTCTTGGGGAATCTAGTGCCATAGCATACCGTGGTTGGATCTATTATACCAGTTGGGGGTGGGGAGTATTAGTATAGATATGTGATCAAATCTCTATTGAATAAATTATTGGTAAGCGAATAGTGTTGATCATGCATCGCACGTATGATTAGCCAGGCCGCATTGTATCTTGTCCAAGCCGATCACATGTTAAGCTAGTACTCACACACTTAGTCATTTGTATTATTGTTTCATTGGCATATTGTTCATTATTGTATTTCTTTCCAGTAGTTCCTTATTGTCTATATATCTCTTGTATCTATTTTGTGCATCTTGTTATCCACAGCTATTTACTGTTACATAGTTTTTATCATGGATTAGAACTGCTGTAGAGATGTACTCTGCTCCTTTCCTGACTGGATATATTTTTCCAGATGACACTGAGGAGTACCCTACCTATTATGGACCCCAGAATGTTGTGGATTTAGATTCGGAGACCCTGGCTCAAGAGGGACTTACCCCAACTGAGACAGTTGACCCTGAAGTGTAGCTTTGTAGTATAATAGTATTCTTTTGTACTGGATTTGTCTCCAGCTTATTTTTGTTACTCTTCAGACTCATTGATGTATTATTTTAAACTCATGAGTTGAATGATGACTATTCTATTCTTATCTGATTTTGTGCTCATTCTATCTTAGTTCTGTGATTGAGTATTCTATCATTATTGGTGGTTCATTACTTTAGATAGACTATCTAGACAGCGTTCTACCGTCGATTCTGCGGCGTAGGCTGGGCATTGTTTCCGACTAGTATCCTTACATCGGGTACGGTTCGTGACATGACGATATCACAGTTAAAAGTTATCTCAAATATGACCACCTTTAAGATTTAAAAATGGTGTTCGATTTGATGTGCAACACCAACTCAAGATGAATCCGACCAAGACTTTCTTGGGAGTCTCCAGTGGTAAATTCCTTGGATTTATTATAACTTCTAAGGGTATCCATCTTAACCCTGACAAAGTTAAAGCTATCCTTGAAATGCGTCCTCTACATAATCTTAAGGAGCTTCATGAGCTACAAGGTCGATTGACATATATCAGAAGGTTCATCTCAAACATCTAAGGCTGTTGTTAACCATTCACTCAACTGATGAAGAAAGGTGTAATGTTTGTTTGGAACGAAGCATGCTAGCAGACGTTCGACAATATTAAATGATATCTTTCCAATTTTCCAATTTTGTTGGCTCATATTGTGGAAAGACCTTTATTATTGTATGTTCGAGTAATTGATTATTCCTTAGGAGTTCTTCTTGCACAAAAGAGTAATGAAGGCCATGAACAGGCTATATACTATCTCAGTCACTTGATGGTCGGTACCGAGCACATGTATAATCCAGTAGAGAAAGAATGCCTCATTTTGGTGTTCACAATCCAGAAGACACGTAATTATGTGATCGGACAAATAATTCAAGTTATATCCGGAATGAATCCCCTCCGGGTGTTGATGAATAAACCAAGTACACTCAACTCTCGCTTAGCTACACGGACAATGCTGTTATCACCTTATGACATAGTATTTGTCCCACAAAAGGCAGTAAAATGTCAAGCATTGGCTGATTTCTTAGCAGCTCACCCAGTACCAAAAACCTCTAAGCTAAATGAAGACATTCCAAACGATGTATTGGAGTCTAATATGGCAATGGGAGATGATACTTGGCAACTATTCTTTAATGGTGCATCAAGAATATATCCCAAAGGCAATATTATTGATAGCGTAGGGATAATTCTAATTTCTCTTGACAAGCTACTGATACTCTGTGCTTATTCTCTCAGAGAACCTTATTCTAACAATATAGCAGAATGCAATGCTTTGTTTATTGTTCTCAAGTTAGCTAAACAACTGAATGTCAAATATCTTGAAGCCTATGAAGACTGTAAGATGATAGTCAATCAGATTAGAAGGGAATAAGAGGTTCATCATAAAGACCTTTTCCCTTATCATCCGGCTACCATCGAGTTGGCTTCAACCTTTACTAGATTCTTCATTGAGTATGTGTCTTGACTACAAAATATGAAAGAAGATGCCCTCGCTGGGTTAGCCGTTACATTGTCCATTCTTATAAGAAGACAACACTCGATCATAGTAACGAGTTGAGTGTTGTTCTGTGCCAAGAATAATCTACAAATTGAACTCAACTTTGAGGTAAAGTTAAATCCCAATTTTTGAAGACATGAGGTTTCCTTTTATAGACTATGCGGCCTATGGAATTCTGCTAGATGACCTGAAAGAAGATACTTCGGTTAAAAGACGCTTGCTTCGGTTCTACTATGATGCAGCATCTAAAATATTGTATCGTCGTTCGTATGATAAGCTTCTACTATGAAGCCTTTCAGATATTGAAGCAAGACTGGCGCTTCATGAAGCTCACGATGGCACTTATGGTGGACAACAGCCAAGTCCTAAATTATAGGACAAACTCAGAAGGATGGGTTATTACTAGCCCACCATGGTAGCTGATGCTGTAAATTATGCTCGTAAGTGTAGAGCCTATCAAATTCATGCTGGCTTTATATACTAGTCGTTCGAATCTTGGGGGATGTACATCAACCTATTGAATTCTTACACCCTACAGCTTCATTTTGGCCTTTCGAATCTTGGGGGATGGACATCGTTAGCCCTATCAGCCTACCTTTATTCTAGCAATAACTGATTACTTCTCCAAATGGGCAAAATTGGTCTCATTGAAGTAAAAACATTCAATGTGATTACTTTGTCAAACATCATGTTATCTATCGCTTTGGTGTTCCCCAGTGGATAATTCATGATAACATACCTCAGTTTGCTAACCAAGCATTATATCGGTTCTTGATAAGAATCCGTTCCAAAATATGGTATCGACAACATATAATCCTGCAGCTAACGACCTAGCAGAATCCTTCAACAAAACTATAATAAATCTACTCAAGAAATTTGTTTCATCTAACAAGCGTGATTGGAATGAGAAGCTTGGAGAATACTTACGGGCTTACCGGACAATGGTACGGACCCTGGCAGTACGCCATATTCTCTGCTCTACAGGTGCGAGGCTGCTCTTTCTCTCGAGATCCAGATCCCTTCCCTCAGGATATCTCTCGCTAATGAGTTAACCATTGAAAATAACGATCGTCTTCGACTTCAAGAGTTAGAAGCATTGGACGAGAAGCACCTGCAAGCCCAACAACGTATTAAACTATATCAAGCACGTATCTCCAGAGCTTTCAATAGAAAATTCAAAGAAAGAATATTCTAAGTCGACGATCTTGTCCTGACAGTGAGAAGGCCAATGCTCATGACACACAAAAGCAAAAGGAAGTTCCAGGCCAAATGGGAAGGCCCCTTCGTTGTGGAATCAGTATATTCCAACGGTGTATATCAGCTCGCAAAGCCTAATGGAGATTTTCTAATGATGATAATCAACGACAAGTTTTTCAAAAAGTACTATGTCTAAGCTAGGCTTGTACTTCTCATCTCTAGCAGGTCATTCGTAAATGCACAGTCTTTGTATTTACTTCACTCTATCCCTTTTAATGTGAATGCACATAATGGCATTTATTCCATGTCAGAGTATATTGTAAAATCTATTATCCGTATTTAAAAGTCTTGAATACGTTATGGATAATTGGCCCACCTCAAAATTTCTCTCTTACGGTATCGTTAGAGAATCTCACTTCCAATGATAATCCATAAAAGATTCAGTGACACTCTTTGTCACCTCGAACTATTATCTGTATTCAATAGTCTTGAATACGTTATAGATAATAAGTCCTCAAAATCCCCTAGCGGAATAATCCCCAGATCTTAAGAAATATTTTCGTTGAGCTCCCCTAAAGCAAAATTCTCTCAAGCAAAATTACCATATTCTTTGAACCAACCCGCTCTAAGGATATCCTATTTTTAAATCCCCAGTCGGATTAGAAATATCCAGGAATACTTCATTTCCAGTACGGGAAAGATATTTCTAAATAATAGTTCATGTCCATATCACTTCTGAACTCACTATATTTCTCTTTATTTTCCCAGTAAAATGGAACCCCAAAAGAAAACAGATATGTCTAAATTACCTCTACATTATTTTCTTGCAAAGTTTATCCCCACAGAGTTATACTCTGTCATGTCCATATACCTCTGAGAAGATATATCCATTGGGGTCTTGATCGAAAACCTATCACATCCATATTACCTCTGATAGCGTTTCACATTCAAACTTGATTACCCCTACTTTGTGCAAGTACGACATAGATATCAAGTCCACTAAATTACCTCCACAAAAATACGTTCTCCCATGTCCATATTGCCTCTGAGCAGATACCTTTAATGGGGTCTCGATCATAAAATCTATCATGTTCATATTACCTCTTATTGTGTTATTCATTTTAACTTAATATATTTATTTTAACTTATTATCCGTATGTAATATTATATACACAATAGATTGTAAGTCCATATATTCTTTTAAGATGTATCAATGCTTATGACATTGTTGATGGCCTCATTCAAGCCATAAGTCTGCTAAGGAGAACACTTTTTCAAAATTTCCTTAGTAATATATTTTGCTTGAATATTTTACAACTTTCTTAGGGTCTTCTCCCTTAGTTATCATTCAGTCACACTCCACAATTGATCTCAGTACGGTCTCATATGTTGTATATGTAGACATTTACTTCATCTGAGTGTTGTTGTGCGAAAAGTTTTCTTTTTAAGGGTTTGAGGATAAATTTAGGCACAAAAGAAATAAAACAGAAAAGAATGTTTCTTCTTTGATAAAACGTGGGGAAAGACAACAACATCATAAATTTTAGGGAGAGGAGGAATCATTGTCATAACCCGCACCCGGTATGAGGGCTCGAGTACGTGGGTACGTCCATCCTACCATGCAACATCGATGCTAGAATGCTGTCTAGGTCAACAATACTATATTTCCATATCACACAATAATATATATAACCTGTCAATGATATTTTAACTCCAAAAAGGACAATATGATACTAATGTAATGATACTCAATCACAATAATCTATAAGGAGGAAATGGCACGATATGAAATAAAGGAAAAAGAAATTACAAAGTCAGAACTAGAATAGTCACAATAATATCCAAGTCTAAAAGTTTTGCTACGCCATCATAAAGTCTAAGTAACAAATAACAACTCAAAATATCTGAAGAGCTGGAGACAAATCCAATACCAAAACTACGTAATATAACTAAAATATCTGTTGACACCAGCTAGACCTCCCGGAAATCACTCCTGAATGGCAGGGCCCATGGTTACTATCCCCTCTTATGTTCCGTAGTACGTGGGACACAAATCCTCTAATTAATCGTCTGAAAAATATATCTAGTTAGGATGGAACAAGTACAACTTAATAATAGTTCTAAGTTAATTGATAATAACTATAAAGAGTAATAGTGAATATAGTACAAGATGTCATGCCCCAGTCCCAAAATACGTAGGACTAGGAATACGTAACACGCCAGCCGTATGTATACAAACTCCAATATATGGAAACCATATACACAAGTACGTTGTACATGAATATCCAATCCACCAGTGGTAATATACTGTCAATAAGTCACACGCAATCTATATCTGAAAAGGGACCAGGTATGATAGTCGGATGGAAAGAAATCTATTACAAATCGACTATAATAAAACTACTAAATGAGAGAAGAGAATCAAACTCTAACATAAGATAAATGTCCAAAAAGAAATAGCAACTAGAATATCTAACAGCTGCAATGAATCAAAGATACTCCGAAGGTAAGACCTCCTCAGTTTGATAAGAAGCGTCAGGTCCAGGTCCGTACTCCTGTGGATACTCCTTCCCGTCTATATCTGAAAGGGACCTGGTCCTCAGAGGGACATAACAAGATACATATAAACATGCCAATAAAGTACTGAAAAATAAATATCCAATGGGGTCGCCTAACTGTCTAAGTGAATGCAGTTTAAGAACAACTTTCCAACAATTAGGCTATCTGGCCAAAATGGGATTGGCATGATTCTCTTGGAGATTCAGGGGCCTAAAAAGCAAGTCGTCTTTTGAACGGCAGAGGCCGCCTGATAATATATAATATATAGGGTCATCACCGCCCGTATCTCCGTTGGAGCGTCCGGATTACAAAAGAAAAGTACAAAGGAGCCCAAATGCCATACTTGTTGTTCTCCCCAACCCATGCTCTAAGCATGTCAACTCCATGACATGATAATACCTCTAAATAACTGCCAGGTCTACTAGCATGCAAAGTTTCTATCGGCAGTTATCCCTATCCGTCGCACGACCTATACATACCAGTGGCCAGCCGAGTACGCAAGTCCGTATCCTAGATGTGACTCACACTCGTGTAAGAACAGTGTCATGGCCAATGAAACATATGAATGTCTCATGAAAATGGGCTGGTCTCATAAATTAGGTCCAATGCATATCCATAATAAAAATATAATACGATGACACCGTCGTTGCACCCAAGTTTCCTTGGACGCACAATTTATATAGCAGTTTAAAATATATGAACTAAAACATGCAGAAATAAGACATGCATGCATCATATGGAATGTAATCATAGTACAATAGCAATGTATACTTGCCTGACAAGCAATCTGTATAGTGTAAGCATCCAAATATCAAGGACACATAATCAGAAACTACGGCCTCCGAATAAACGTCTCCGGATGCTGAAATAAACATCACCAATGTTTTCGTAATTAGCAAGATAGCTAGAAAATACTACCCTTTCGTCTAATTTGGATACAGGGGCAAAACAGTAATTTCGAATCAAAGTGGGGTCCATTTGTGGGCCACTTTGCACTTAAAAGCGTGCCAAGGTTAAAGGCCTCTAAATAGAATAAATTTAGGGTCAAACAAACTCTAAATGTCAGTACGAACTCAACGGTATGTCCAATTATGGATTCTGGTAAGCCGAACACAATTTCGCCCAAAAAGTCAACCGTAGGGCCCGCAAATAGGCGATTTGGACAACTATCTCATAATTACGTAAAAATTGGGTCACAGACCAGCGCGATACCATGAGTCCAGTGACGTAAGTTTTGTCGCATTCTGACGAGCTTACAACAAATGGTGCAAGATTTTGTAAAAGTTGCGATATGGTGACTTTTACGGATACGGGCTGATTTTGAAGCGCACACGCGTCCGAATCAGTTTTTGCGAAAGCCCATCCGTCTGGACATACCAAACACGCCTTTTAGTATAATTGGTACGCGACGGGTCGGTCCCGTTTGGCGGGGCGCGCTCCGTATCGCAAATTCTGGAAGTTAAAAAAGTTGGTTTTCGAGATTTTTAATCTTATTTATTTCAGCATAGAGTAATAAATAAAATATTTTAATTGACATGAATTAATCTCGGTTAGGTGGTCTTCGCATAGCAAGAAGAATAACTAAATTCGGATCTCTGTGGTGGGAGATACGAGTCCTTAAACATGGGTGGTTACCGGAGTTTTCTGCGATATAAAAGTTATCGTTTTTTGCCAAATTTTGCTCGATTTTCGCCTAGGGTTACGTGTTGTTCAAAGTAAACTAATACACAATATTAGAAGGGGGATAGGTCGTGAATATACCGGTAAAGACGGGGTCGAGTTTGGTCGAGCGATGGCGCAAGAAACGAGTTGTGAACATAGCTTCGCTGTTCCGCACTCGCTGTCGCGAAGCGGGGTCGCGGTCAAGGACGAGCGACGGGCGGCAGTATGCTCGGTGAACGGTGGCGGTCTGCGGCAAGTCTTCGGTCGGCGGCGGCACTCAGGGTCGAGCAGATTGGAGTAGGGGGTTTAAGGTTAGGGTTTAGGAAATATGATGAGTAATAGTATATATAGGATATATGTCGCATGGGGGGTGAACGCGCGACACTGTGGGTTTAGCTCCTGCTGCTGTAGTTTTGCGGGTTAGGGTTAAACGGGTGTGGGTAGCGGGTTTAATAGTGGGTTAGGGTTTTAGTTTTAATTCTTTTTCTTTCTTTTTCTTTTATTATTCTATTCTATTTCCATTTAGTTTCTTATAATAAACTTTATATATATATATATATATATATATATATATATATATATATATATATATATATATATATATATATATATATATTTATAATTCTAGAAATTTATATTAGTGCATACAATAAATCTATCAACTGTCCACAGGGTCTCCAACATGAAAATAATTAAGATAAAATTACGGTTCCTCCATAAATCCTCTATTGCACAATCACCTAGAAATAAAAATCCCATAAATTCTATTTCTTCTAATTAGCTAATAAATACTATAAATGAATTAAATAATTAATTAAATTACGGTTTTTAAAATTAGGGGTTTTATATTCTACCGAACTTATAAAAATTTTGTCCTCGAAATTAAAACTAAGACACGATAGAAAGTCAAGGATGATATAAGATAGAAATTTACATAGTAAATTCATACCTTGGTCTACGAATAGGTTCGAAAAACATTTACGGATGTCATCCTCGCGCTCCCAAGTTGATTCTCCTAGCGCGCCATGCTTCCATGTCACGCGAACCAAGGGAATAGACTGGTTCCTCAATACTCTCTCTCGACGATCAAGGATTTCCACGGGTTGCTCTTGGTATGACAAGCTCGGCCCAATGGTGATCTCAAAATGGTCGAGAACATGACTACTGTCTGCCACATATCGCCTGAGCTACGATACATGGAATACATCATGTACTCCCTCGAGTGAAGGTGGTAGTGCGAGTCGATATGCCACTTCTCCCACTCTCTCTAACACGTCAAATGGTCCAATATACCTTGGACTCAACTTGCCACGCCCTCCGAATCGAATGGTGCCTCTGGTAGGTGATATCCTCAAGAAGACATGATCACCCTTTTTGAATTCCAAGGGATGACGATGAAGGTATGCCCACTGCTTCTGCCTATCATGTGCTGCTCGCAAGTGCCCTTGTATCTTATTTACTGTCTCAATGGTGTTGACCACCAACTCTGGTCCCAGAATCTGACGTTCTCCCACGTTACTCCAACACACAGGAGACCTATACTTTTTTCCATATAATGCTTCAAACGGAGCCATCTGAATGCTCGCTTGATAGCTATTGTTGTAAGAAAACTCCACAAGATATAGGTGGTCCTCCCATGATCCTCCAAAGTCTAACATACAAGCCCTCAATATATCCTCCAGTATCTGAATACTACGCTCGGACTGCCCATCTGTCTGCGGGTGATAAGATGTACTGAACTTCAGACGAGTTCCAAGACTCTCTTACATGCTTCTCCAGAAGTGTGATGTAAAATGCGAATCCCTATCTGATACAATGCTGACCGGTATGCCGTGCAATCTCATGATCCGTCTTATATATAAGTCATCTAAAGCTTCTGTAGACTGACCAACTCTAAAAGGCAAGAAATGGGCTGACTTGGTGAGTCGATCTACTATTACCCATACTTCATCTCTCCTACTTGGACTCTTGGAAAAACCTGTGACGAAGTCCATAGTGATGTGCTCCCACTTCCACTCTGGAATCGGAAGTGGTTACAATAACCCTGCTGTTCTCTGATGCTCCATCTTTACTTGTTGACATACTAGACATTTAGCTTCAAAGCGAGCTATCTCTCTTTTTATCCTATGCCACCAAAAGTGCTGTCGTAAGTCACGGTACATCTTGGTGCCTCCAGGATGAATATAATATATTGAACTATGAGCTTCTGCCATCATCCCCTGTCGAATCTCTCTATTGGGAACATATAGACGATCACCATATCATAATGTCCCGTCATCATGAGTGCGCAATCCTGTATGCTCTCCGGCCTCTGTCATTTCTTTCAATCTTCGGAATCTGGCGTCTGTAGGCAAAGCTACCTTGATCCTCTCTACTAGTGATAATTGTTTTTGCAAATTGGCTAACCTATCTGCTCCGGGTAATATCACTTCTATGCCAAGCTCTTGTAAGTCCTCCAATAATTCCCTCTGCGTCGTAAAGAAGTAAGTTGCTAGTTTCCGGCTTAACGCGTCTGTTACAACGTTAGCCTTGCCTGGGTGATAATGTAGCTCTATCTCGAAATCCTTCATTAACTCAAGCCATCGACGTTGCCTCATATTTAACTCCTTCTGTGTGAAGACATACTTGAGGCCTTTGTGGTCTGTATAGATCTCCACTCGTTCCCCATATAAGTAATGTCTCCATAGCTTCAGAGCAAATACAACGGTTGCAAGTTCCAAGTCATGAGTTGGATAATTCTTCTTATGCACTCGTAGTTGTCTAGATACATATGCAATCACCTTGCCATGCTGCATCAACACGCATCCCAAGCCTTTCCTTGATGCGTTACTTTAAATCACATAGCCTCCTGATCCTGATAGAATAGTCAATACTGGTGCTGTGGTCCGTCGCTTCTTCAACTCCTCGAAAGCGGCTTGACACTCGTCGGTCCATATGAACTCTTGATCCTTGTAAGTCAACCGAGTCATAGGTGCTGCTATCCTTGAGAAGTTCTCCAAGAACCGTTGGTAATATCCCGCAAGTCCAAGGAAACTTCTCACCTCTGATGCTAAATTAGCAACGGGCCATGTCTCGACTGCCGAGATTTTCTATGGATCAATAAAAATACCATCTCCTATAACGACATGCCCAAGAAACGAAACTCTGTCCAAGAAAAACTCACATTTACTGAGCTTCGTATATAACTGCTCTCTCTTCAATGTCTCTAGAACAATCCACAGGTGCTTCTCATGCTCCTCGTGGCTCTTTGAATAGACAAGTATGTCATCTATGAAGACGACCACGAACTGGTCCAAATACTGATGGAAGACTCGATTCATTAAGTCTATAAAGATAGCGGAGCATTGGTCAACCCAAATAGCATGACCAAAAACTCGTAGTGTCCATATCCTGTTCTGAATGCGGTCTTCAGGATGTCCTGCTTTCGTACCTTCACCTGGTAATATCCCGATCTCTAGTCTATCTTCGAGAATATCTTAGCTCCACTAAGCTGATTAAATAAGTCATCAATGTGCGGTAATAGATATTTATTCTTCACGGTCACTGCATTTAAGGCTCTGTAGTCAATTTACATACGCACCGACCCATCCTTCTTTGGTACAAACAATACTAGTGATCCCCAGGGTGATGCACTTGGTCGGATGAAACCTTTCTCTTCTAGTTCTTTGAACTGTGCCTTCAGCTCATCCATCTTCTTCTTCGCCAATCTATAAACATGCGATGCTATGGGTGCTGCCCCTGGTGTCAATTTAATTGAGAATTCTATGTCTCTATCCGGTTGTAGGCTTGGCAATTTCTTTGGAAAAATATCTTAAAACTCAAAAATAATGGGGTGATAAACAATGTCGTCCATTGCAAGCTGTACATCATTAAGGGCTTCTATGGATCCTCGTGCAAACTCAAGTTCAGGCTGGCCTGGTACCATAAAAAGAATGCTTCCTCCAAAACAGTCGAAGAAAGTGTGGTACTTGCTTAGCCAGTCTATTCCGAGCACAATATCAAAAGTTGGTATAGGAAGGACTAAGAGTCAGGCATTCATCTCTCTACCATAAATTACTACAGGACACGATCTACAAATCCGACTAACAGGTACAACTCCTCCTCCGGTGAGAATTCATTCTAACACAACTAGGTAAAGGTGTAGTGGCAATATTGTGTTTGGCAATAAAACTAGAAGATATAAACGAGTGGGTGGCTCCCGTATCAAATAATGTCACAGGAGAAAAAGTAAAAGCAAGAGTAATACTTGCTATGACATCAATCTCCTGATCTATGTCATCCACTTCTAATGAAAAAGCTTGTCCATTCCTCTGTGGAAGTCCATGACTGGCCCTCGTGAACTGATCCTCCTGAGTAGGTAGCGGTGGTCGTCGTTGAAATCCTCCTGCTGCTGGGGGTCGAGGTGCTCCTGGTCTAGTCATCTGCTGAGCTGGCTTTGGTGCTGGAAGCGCTAGCCTCTGTGCTGGCGGTGGAAGTGTCAATGTCTGCTGCATTGGACAGTCTCTCGCCAAATGATGTCCGGAACCACATCGCACACATTGTCCCAAGTGGTTCCGATAGTCTCTCATAATATGTCAGCGTCTCCTATAATAATTATATTAGGGCTTCTCCGAAATCTGGTACGGTCCTGTTATGTGCTGATACTGTTGTTTCTGTGCCAAATAACGTCTAATAGGTCCTCCATGTTGTGTCCTTGCTAGTCCTTGCTGTTTCCTTGCTGTTCCTTGTTGTGTCCTTAGTTGACCTCCTTTTCCTCTGCTGATGGTCTCTTGTAATCTAGCTTCTGTCAATAATTCGACATAAGATATCCGGGACTGGGAGCTAGTGTAGTGTTGGAGCTCCTGAGTCAGCCCGCGGTGAAATCTTTTAGCCTTCACTAAGTTATTTGGTATCAGGGAAGCGCCATATTTTCTGAGGCGACTAAACTCTGCATCATACTCGTCAACTGTTCTGTTTCCCTGCTCCAGATGAAGAAACTGATCGTACAATGCATCCCTTACGGTGTCCGGGAAGTACTTTCTCTCAAAGTACTCCAAGAATTGTTCCCAAGTCTGGTACATACCCAACTGGCGCTCTATTGATTCCCACCAGTGATGAGCATTCCCATCTAGTAACGTCCTTACGCCTGTCATCCAAAGATCTGTAGGTAGCTGTGATGCTTCTAATAACTTCTGAGTGTGAGTAATCCAGTTTATAGTCTCTTCTGGACTCTCAGTACCTTTATACGGCTTGGGACCCATCTGAATAAAGTCCTTTACTGAACCAACTCTAGCTCGAGGTACTGGAACTAGTGCTTGAGCTGGTACAGTAGCATGTGCAGCCATTCTCTCAAGTGCTACTAGAAATTCTTGCCTCTGCTCTACCGCTTACTTCCTATGCTCTCCGGCTAGTACGGCTGCCTGTTGTCTCTGTTCCTGTATTATCATTTGGAAGAATTGGAACAACTGTGTCTGGCCATCCTGCGATGTCGATGAAGTTGGAAGGTTCCTATTAGGTGAAGCAGGAAGATCAGATGGAACTGGATTATGAGTATGTCCATCTGTTCCCAAAAGTCTAGGAATCGTTGAGGCCTCTCCTTGTGTCTGGCCGTTGACTCCTGAAGGTGTATCGCCATTGGCGGCAGTACATCCATTAGGCATATCCATCTCTCTGCAGGTGGTGTACGAAACGATTAGAAGAAGTACATGAATCAAACATAATGCAAGCATTTTAATAGGATAGTTGAAAAGGAAGATGAGTTTTAGTCAAGCATGGATGAGATCCTTATACTCTATTCCTATACGCAGGCTTGTTCGGTACAGTAACGTAACCGAGATAATATATTCTCGACCTGCATGGGCCACCACTAAAAATATGTCACGCCCCAGTCCCAAAATACGTAGGACTAGGAATACGTAACACGCCAGCCGTATGAATACGAACTCTAATATATGGAAACCATATACACACGTACGCTATACATGAATATCCAATCCACCAGTGGTAATATACTGTCAACAAGTCATACGCAATCTATATCTCATCTATAGTATAAATAATATATAAATAGGGATAAATAACTGAATATCAAATAGGAAGTCTCAAAGTGTGATAGTCGGATGAAAACAAATCCACTGCAAATCGGCTATACTAAAACTACTAAATGAGAGAAGAGAATCAAACTCTAACATAAGATAAATGTCCAAAAATAAATAGCAACTAGAATCTCTAACAGCTGCAATGAATCAAAGATACTCCGAAGGTAAGACCTCCTCAGTCTGATAAGAAGCGTCAGGTCCAGGTCCGTACTCCTGTGGATACTCCTGCCCGTCTATATCTGGAAAAGGACCAGGTCCTCAGAGGGACATAACAAGATACATATAAACATGCCAATAAAGTATTAAAAAATAAATATCCAATGGGGTCGCCTAACTGTCTAAGTGAATGCAGTTTAAGAACAACTTTCCAACAAGTGGACTATCTAGCCAAAATAGGATTGACATGATTCTCTTGGAGATTAAGGGGACTAAAAAACATGTCATCTTTTGAACGATAGAGGCCGCCTGATAATATATAATATATAGGGTCATCATCGCCCGTATCTCCTGTGGAGCGTCCGGGTTACAAAAGGAGAGTGCAAAGGAGCCCAAATGCCTTACTTGTTGTTCTTTCTACCCCATGCTCTAAGTATGTCACATCCATGACATGATAATACCTCTAAATAACTGCCAGGTCTACTAGCATGCAAAGTTTCTATCGGCAGTTATCCCTATCCGTCGCACGACCTATACGTACTAGTGGCTAGCTGTCACCACCCCATTTCCAGAGCCGGGTATTTTTTTTTTATTTTTTATCTGGTTAAGTGTGTATTATTTATAATTAATTGTATTTATAATTAATTATTGATTGTATTATATTTTTATTGATTGTTTAAGGATTTTGGCTAGCCTGGACCCATGTCAGACCCTAGTGGACCCATGTTCGACCCAGCCCACACCCCTGTGAGACTTATTTTTGGGTTTAGAATATTTATTTTATTTTTAGGAGGTTAGTTGGAGAGATTTGGAGCTAGTTTGAGTGCTTTTGGAACCTGGAACCCGAAACCAATTGAGTAGGGGCGTTTTGGGAATTTGGTGACTTATGTAACCCATTTTTATTTGCTTGGCCGGCCCCTCATCCATTCCCACCCGTGCAAACCAGCAAGGAGCAGCCCCTCTCTCCCCCTTTGTTCATTCCACTACTTCTTCTTCTTCTTCTTCTTTTTCTTCTTCTTCTTCACATTCTACTTCTTCTTTCTTCTTCCTTCCTTCTCCAAGTAAGCTTTTTTTTCTTTTTCTTCCTTCTTTCTTCTATTCCTTCTTCTTTATGCTAGCCCTAACCTTGTATTTCCCCAACCTAGGTGTGAGGAGCTTAGATCTAGTGTGGAAGCTAGATTTGGTGGCTTGGAGTTTGAGGGAGGTGATTTCTAGGGGTTGTGAGACTTTGGCCTTGGGATTTCGACTCCCAAGAGGTAAAACCCTAACTTTTTCCTTGCTAATTATTTTTGTGTAGTGTAATTAGGGTTGTAGAACCTTCCTAGACCCTAAGCCTACCCGTAGGAGGAAGTTGGAATTAGTTTGGTTGAGTTTAGAGACTTTGACATTAGGTTTTGTGTCAATTTCGGGTGGAACCCGAATTTGGCCCAATTTTGGGTGATGCCCTAGGTTAGACGGACCTAGGTAGACATTGTCGGGAGTCTTGAGGGTGAGAGCGTGTCTCCGTTCGGACACGGGAAGTCGTGTCGCGGAGAAACGGGCATTTCGGGCGAAATTGGGGCTTTTCGTCGTCGCCGATTCTAAGTGCGTGCGCGTTTTCGCCACGGGCCTAGAATCGACGCGGGAGCGTATTTTCTAGGATCTAGACATCGTTTAGAGTGCGTGGGTAAATTTTGGGCCGATTCTGAGTTCGTTTGGTGTGCGTTTCAGGAGGTTTTCCGAGCCGCGCACCGCGTGTTCGTCGAAATAAATGAACGGCCATTTCGACTTGGTTTCCTCGTTTCGGGCTTGTGCGCGCATTGGGTTAGTATCAGGGAGTGTGTGCTAGAGTTTTTGAGTTATATTTTATATATTTTAGGGTGTTGGTGAGTGTCGGGGTCGTTGGGCGTGAGTGGGACGTGTTGTTTGTGTGTTGTGTTGTGTTAGTGTATATGTGTCTATATATATATATATGTATATAATTATATGTATGTGTGTTTATGTATACATATTTGTATATATATGTGTATATTTATATCTATGTGCTTGTGTGTGTACATGTCTATGTGTATATATATATGTATGTGTAAGTGTGCTTGTGTATATATATATATATATATATATATATATGGTTGTATATATATATAGATATATGTATATATATGTGTGTCTGTATGTGGTTGTGTGTGTGTGTGTGTGTGAGAGTGAGAGGGGGGTGGACTGAACAGCAGCAGCAGGCAGCATGAACAGCAGCAGCAGCATTCAGCATTTAAAAAGCAGCATTCAGCATTTAAAAAGCAGCAGCATTCAGCATTTAAAAAGCAGCCTTCAGCATTTAAAAAGCAGCAGCAGCAGCAGCATTTAAAAAGCAGCAGCAGTAGCAGCAATGAAAAGCAGCAGCAGCAGCAGAATAAGCAGCAGCAGCAGCAGTGAAAAGCAGCAGCAGCAGTAGTAAAAAGCAGCAGCAGTAGCAATGAAAAGCAGCAGTAGCAGCAGCAGTGAAAAGCAGCAGCAGCAGCAGTTTTAAGCAGCAGCAGCAGCAGGGTAAGCAGCAGCAACAGCTAGCAGCGAGCGAGGGAGAGAGTGATATGTATAGATATATATATCTATAGTTAGATAGATAGATAAGTTAGATAAATAAATAGATAGATAGATAGATAGATAGATAGATAGATACATAGATACATAGGTAAGTAGATAGCTAGATATAAATAGATAGATAGATTTATGAATAGATAGATATCTAGATACTATATAAATATTAGATGGATAGGTAAATAGTTCGATACATAGATAGATAATAGATGGATAGTTAGATAGATAGATAGATAGGTAGTTGATATCTAGATATAAATAGATAGGTATCTAGTTAGATAGATATTAGATAGGTAGATACTAGATAATAGATAGTTATATATATAGATACTTAGATAGATAGCTAGATAACTACATAGTTATTTAGATAGATAGACAGTTAGATATCTAGATAGATATATTTATATATTTGAGAGTAAGGTAAGGTAAGGTAAGGTAAGGTAAGGTATATAGATATAAGGTATGTGTATATGTGTATTGTGTGTATGTGTGAATATAGATACATATAGCTATGTAGATACTTATATGTGTTAGATATATGTATAATAGCCTATACATATAGTTATATAAAGGTATAGAGACTAGATATAGATATATATGTATTGAGAATGGGTATAAGGTAAGGTATATGTGTGTTGTGAGATATATATATATAGATATATAGATATATGCCTATATGTATTAGATATCTATATTTTAGCCTAGATTATAGCTAGATATATATGTTTATGCGTAGTTAGTTAGCTAGAGGGGTAGTCGGGTTGAGTTTAGAGCGGTATCTCAATACCTTGAGATACCGAGGTATTTTAATACCTTAAGATAACCAAGGTATTGGGTTTCGAACAAGATTTTTGAGCAATAGCCTAGGAATAGTATTGGAGTGATTTTTATATGTATATGTGTATATATTTACGCGTGCTAGCATAGGTTTTAGAGGGTATAGGCGGGGTATATAGCGTAGGTTGAGGTATCGGATACCGATGGTATCCCGGTATCTCAAGGAGACGAGTTTGTGAGTTTTCTAGCTTAATGAGCTCGGTTTGACCTAGAATTTCAAGAGCACCCTAGTTTGACCTAGACTTGACCGTAGTTGACTCGGTTGACCGCCAAAGTCAACTTTTGACCTAGTTTTGACCTAGAGTTGACTTTTTGGACCCAGATTTCACCGGTTTGACCCGTTTGACCTAGAACGACCCTAGAAGCCTATTTTTAGTTATTTTATGTCTGTTTAACTCATTAGAAACCTGTTTAACCTTGCTTTTCGCATTAGGTCCTTGCGACACCAGTTCGGATTGCTAGTTGCTCAGGACGTCAGGCGAGTACATTCTCTGATAGTTTTCATTATCTGATGATTATTATGATTCAGCTTCTAGTATAGTATCATCTGATTATTCTGGCACAACACGGGACACTGACTGGTATTTCTGGATTTATTTACTTGCGACACGTACATTTCATGTTTCTGGCCTCTATTCTGGAATCACTACTGGCATCACCTACAGGCATCACCTACAGGCATCATTCATGTTCAGGCTGGACTCATCTTGATTTGCGTGTCGGGTCTTGGATCCACTTATATTAGTCGGGGCAGGGAAATACTCGAGTAGACATGTAAACATTCCCATCTGGAATTATCAGGCATTACTCCCTCTGTTCTAATATGGAATGATAGCAGCCGTGCACCCAGTGCGCGGTGAGCCGTACTTACCCCGAGCCGTTTACATGTCGAAACAAGTATTTCAAAGACACCGAGTTCATTCTTTATAGTCTGGACTCTCATGCATTTCTTGACTTGTCTCACTTACATGTTTCTGGACTTGACTCACTACATGTTTTTTATGCTAGACTCACTACACGTTCTTGTGCACGGACTTGATCTTAGCTTAGATTTCCTGTATCTTGCAGTTATTACTATCTTGCTCTGATATCCATGCATCTTTACCTTTATGCACCAGTGATTTATATATATTTCTTGTTTCATACTTGCTTCATTTTTCTTGCTACTTGCTATAACTGTTTTATAGTTTTTATCATTTAAATGGAACTGCTGTTAGAGATGTACTTGCTCCAGTCCTGACTGGACATATTTTTCAGAGTATCCGAAGGATTGGTGTCCGACGTTTTATGGACCTGAGCATGTCAATGGTGCAGACAGGGACCCTCTAGCTTAGGGGTGATTTCTGGGTTGGTAGCCGGGATCACTGCGACTTTGTTGTTGTTTTTATTAGCTTTTAGCACTGGATTTGTCTCCGGTTTTGGATTGAGACCTTGTTTGTATATTATTTTGGATATTATTGTATTATTATTATTGATGTTGTGGTTGTTGTAGTAGTTGTTGTTGGTTAGACTTTATAGTTGTTAGATCTCTGTGTTATCTTATCGTGCTTAGATTCGTGATTGAGTATATTATGATTATCATTGTGATATTTGCTCCTCCGTTTGGAGTTGAGATCTTGATAGGTTTATATTGTTTGTGTGGTTGCCCTCATTTTGGAGAGGTCATGGCCGATTTTTGTGTGAGATTATTATCTAGTTAGTTGACCTAGACAGCGATCTACCGCCGATGCTGCGGCGTAGGCTGGACGTACCCACGACTCATGCCCGATTTTCCGGGTGCGGGTCGTGACACTAGCCGAGTACTCAAGTTCGTATCCTACATGTGACTCACACTCGTGTAAGAATAGTATCATGGCCAATGAAACATAAGAATGCCTCATGATAATTGGGTGGTCTCATAAAGTAGGTCCAATGCATATACATAATAAAAACATAATATGACGACACCGTCGTTGTACCCAAGTTTCCTTGGATACGCAGTTTATATAGCAGTTTTAAATATATGAACTAAAACAAACAGAAATAAGATATTCATGCATCATATGGAATGTAATCAGAGTACAATGGCAAGGTATACTTGCTTGGCAAGCAATTTGTATAGTGTAAGCGTCCAAATGTCAAGGACACGAAATCAGAAACTATGGCCTCCGAATAAACGTCTTCGGATATTGAAATAAACATCAACAAAATTTTTGGAATCAGCGAGATAGCTAGAAAATACTACCCTTTCGTCCAATTTGGATACAGAGGCAAAACGGTAATTTTGGGTCAAAGTGGGTTCCACCTGTAGGTTACTTTGCACTGAAAAGCGTGCCAAGGGTAAAGGTCTTTAAATGAGACAAATTATAGGTCAAACAAACTCAAAATATCAGTACAAAGTCAACGGTATGTCCATTATTAGATTTTGGTGAGCCGAATGCAATTTTGCCCAAAAGTCAACTGTGGGGCCCGCAAATACGCGATTTGGTCAACTGTCTCAGAATTGCATAAAAATTGGGTCACAGGACCAGCGTGATACCACAAGTCCAGTGGAACAAGTTTTCTCGCATTCTGATGAGCGTACAACAAATGGTACGAGGTATTGCAAAAGTCGCGTTACGGGGACTTTTTACGGATACGGGCTGATTCTGACACGCACACGCGTCCGAATCAGTTTTCACGAAAGCCCACACATCTGGATATACCAAACGCGCCTTTTGGTGCAATTGGTACACGACGGGGCAGACCCGTTGACGGGTTGCGCTCCGTATCGTAAATTCGGGAGGTTTAAAAAGTTGGTTTTTGGGATTTTTAATCTTATTTAATTCAGCATAAGCAATAAATAAAATATTATAATTGACAGGAATTAATCTCGATTAGGTGGTCTTCGCATAGCAAGAAGAATAACTAAATTCGGATCTCTGTGGTGGGAGATACGAGTCCTTAAACATGGATGGTAACCGCAGTTTTTTGCGATATAAAAGTTATCGTTTTTTGCCAACTTTTGCTCGATTTTTGCGTAGGGTTACACGCTGTTCGATGTAAACTAATACACAGTATTGGAAGGGGGATAGGTCGTGAACATACCAGTGAAGACGGAATCGAGTTTGGTCGAGCGATGGCACAAAAAACGAGTTATGAACAGAGCTTCGATGTTCAGTACTCGCTGTAGCGGAGCGGGGTCGCGGTCACGACAAGCGGCGGGCGGCGGTCTGCTCGGTGAACAGCGGTGATCTACGGCAGGTCTCCGGTCGGAGGTGGCGCTCAGGGTCGAGGAGATTGGAGTAGGGGGTTTAGGGTTAGGGTTTAGGAAATAGGATGAGTTATAGTATATATAGGACATAGGTCGCGGGGGGGGGGGGGTGAACGCGCGGCACTGTGGGTTTAGCTGCTGCTGCTGTAGTTTTGCGGGTTAGGGTTAAACGGGTGTGGGTAGCGGGTTTAATAGTGGGTTAGGGTTTTAGTTTTAATTCTTTTTTTTTCTTTTTCTTTTATTCTTTTTCTTTCTTTCTCTTTTATTATTCTATTCTATTTCTATTTTATTTCTTATAATAAACTTTATATATATATATATATATATATATATATATATATATGTATATATAATTCTAGAAATTTATATTAGTGTATACAATAAATCTATCAACTATCCACAGGGTCTCCTACATAAAAATAATTAAGGTAAAATTACGGTTGCTCCATAAATCCTCTATTGCACAATCACCTAAAAATAAAAATCCCATAAATTTATTTCTTCTAATTAGCTAATAAATACTATAAATCAATTGAATACTTAATACGGTTTTTAAAATTAGGGGTTTTACACAAGACGAGAAGAACAATAAGCATATATCATAGTATAGTAGAAGAGGAAGACAGATCATTTGGAGCAATAAGACAAAATCTGTACATAATAAAATAGAATATAGAAAAGAACTGATACTACACTAAGTGTTTGCAAAATCACTCCAATATGTACTCAATCATTAATCACTAATCAATATACAATATCCATAATATTATGACTCAATGATATAGGTAATGTATGGTTGTCTATCCACAATAATACGATCACGATAATATGGCTCAATTCCTTATGATTGGCTATCCACAATAATACAAGCACAATAGTATGACACAATCCCTTAGGAGTGACTATCCACAATAATACAAGAACAATAACATGGCACAATCACTTAGGATTGGTTATCCATAATAATGTAATATATCCCAATCAGTCACCTTACGATATAAGAAATACAATGTGGAGTCGACATATGAGTAGGTTGATCGATGTGTACAATAAATATGAGAAATAATATTTCGTGACCGGAATCCATAACAAACTAATTCGTGTACCATCGTGTCAAAATCAGGTAAAACATTATTAAAGACTTGTATTATAATAATTATCAAATAATAGAAATTATCAGAGAATGTACTCGCCTGTTGTCCAGAGCAATGAATATCAAACCTTGTCCATCTCGGTGTCTCAGAGACCTAAATATGAAATATCAAGTCAAATTAGTGTTTTAGAATCATACACATGTTATACTAGCTTGATACTAGGTCTCTAGTTATTTCTAGGTCAAACTAAGTCAAACTAGGTCGTACTAGGTCAATACTTTGATTCTAGGTTCATACTAGTTATACCTTGCTATTATCTAAGGTATATTAATTAATACTAGGTTTCTAGCTAATACTAATTAATACTAGCTATATACACTATATTATATGTCATATAATATATATATAACTCTAATATAATATTAACTTCTAGTATCATAGTCTATAACTCATATTCCTAGTTATTACTGAATGTAAACCCCCTCGACCAACTTAGGATTAATTTGAATACGATTAGGATTAATGTGCAACAATTATGTGACTTATTACACCTCACCGTTGCTTCGACGTTTGGAGCGCTACACTAGTAGTTACCTTCAAACAAATTTCATACTCAACTCCTAGATATGTCGGACTACCCATCTGACCCTTGTGTAACTTTTAGATACTTAATATTGTGCTTCATTTGAGCTGCACAATATTCGTTAAAATGTCTATGTATAATTCCAATAAACTCAAATTCTCATAATTGGCCCTTCCTATTTGAATTTTGAGGCACAACCACAACCCAATTTTCTATAACCCAAATTAGGGTATTAACCTATTCTGAGCCTGCTACGCCCATGACTCTTGTGTTCCACCCAATTTTAATCCCATGTGTTCTCAATTGATAAAAGAACGTCGTTTGCATTGGTCGTTAATTTAATTAATTGGAGGCCAAGTTCACCCAAAGCGAGACCTAACCAAGCCCATGTACACCTTTTCATGTGGACCAACCCCCACCCAGAGAGTCCGGACCGGCCCAAACTTCGAGGTCATCCCATAAATCCTCCTCCCATATAAATACACATATTCTCTAAATGGAAACCCTAAAAATCATAAAAACTATCCCACCATCAAACCCTAGTCGAACTCCCTATATTTAACCCGAGCATCCCCTACCCCTCCCCGACCGGACACCCACCACCACCACCTCAAGCCGCCATCACCACCTCAACCTGCTGTCGCAGGACCACCCTCCCAGGCCGCCTGCACCACCACCTGGCCACAATCCCCGTTACCATCATCAACATCCCCATCTTCAACCCGTGCACCCTCTTCACCCCCACCCAGACCGAGCATCCACCACCACCTCAAACCGCCACCCCCACAGCCCCTAGCCGCCTGACCGCGTCTCCTCCACCCCAATATCACCGCACCACCACCTCAGACCGCCACCCACCATCTTCACCAACCGATCATCAAAACCGGTCGCCAACCTGATACCAGACCCCGACTGTCCCCAGCCAGGACCACCGCCTCCAGTACCGCCAACCCCCACTGGCAGGCCGACCCCGACCTCCCCCACGACCTGACCGCCACCCAAGCACCGTCCCAGCCTGCTGCCACCACGGCCAGGCTGCTGCAACCGCTGGTGCAACTATTGCAGTTATTGCCGCCCGGGCCGTTGCTGCCCGCCCGTCGACCGAAGCTCCACCCCACACCGGAGGATGGCCAGTCAACGAGTAGACCCCCTCATTCCGCCAACTAGGTACTCATCCTCTAGCCTCTTTTTTCCTCGCATTGTCGTGTTATATATCGTCGTATCATCGTATCGTCGTGTAGTGTGTCGACATAAACCAAATAATATTAAAACATATATATGTGTGTATGTATGTTAACTATATTAGTTAGTAATTAATAAATACATTAATAATTACCCTAATCACATGACCTATTATTAAGAATAAATACGTTAATAAATATGTTAATTAGATTAGACCTTAACCAAGTACATTTAGCATAGGAATTCAGTACATCTATTCGTACTAAACATAGTTAGTTCTGTAAAACCCATAACGTGATAATTTATTATCGCAAGAGACACGGTAACTGAAGGCAGGACACAGGTGTATCTTAGCTACGTGCTCACGCGACTCTATAGTCGACCAGCCATGACCCTTACGTCAATATTAAGAGCAGCATCGTAATTTGTGTATGTATTGCTTTAGTGTCTGATGTTAGAATTTCTATATTATATTGTATGTTTAGGGTCATTGAACCAGCCAGAAGATACTGCAGGAGCAGGCTATTACATTCACAGCTCGAGGACCCATGCAAGATACCTTACCATATTTACTGTCTAATTTAAATTATGCATATGTTGTATGATATCTTGTTGCTTTATTTCATATGACTGTGCGCGTCCGAGATTGACTCGGGTTCAGTCGACGGATGCGTCAATGAGTAGTGTACTTGACCTAGTCACTAGTAGACTCACCCCAGTTGGGAGGATACCCTGATATCTTTCGTGACACTCTTACACGTATCACTGTGACAAATTCATATTCGGATGTGGGTTCGCGTACTCGACTAGCTATCGGTGCGTGTGACATGCATCACGGTTAGCACGTAATTCAAGATTTTGTATTGGTAGAGACTGGCATATAGATACGTGGTATGTACGTCGAGTATTCAACTTGTGTATCTACATTGGGCGGGGAGGACAATTAGTAGGCGTATGGAATACATACATTGGAATCCGTAGTATCCGGAGGAGCCACGGATCCAATGACTCCCTTTATGCAGATTCCATGTTCTTCGGAGCGATATAGACATTATATTCTATGCAGATTCCACGTTCTTCGGAGCGATATGGACGTTATATATACTATGCAGCTTCTACGTTCTTCGGAGCTGTATGGACGTTATGTCTACGCCTACCCATACATACCAATGTTGTCCTCACATTGCATTCACTTAGATGGTTAGCACACCCTTTATTGTATTTATTTTATTCAGTATTTATGTATATGGCATGCTTCTATGTATCTTGTTACGTCCCTCTGAGGACCTGGTACCTTTCTAAATTTGGACGAGGTGTCACGCCCCAGTCCCAAAATATCGAGGGACTGGACACGTGGCAATGGCCTGTAGCACACACTGATGGACAAACCCAATTTAATGGATCCACGAGGGCGTACTTAAGCTGTAATACAACAATAAGGGTCTAAATATACTAATCTCATCCACAGATATGAATATAGCAATATCATAATCAATAAGCAAGATCAATCACAATAAAACATAATATCGAGAAATAACCCGGTAATGAGTCTGATACATCTGTCAAGATACAAGAATAAAGATAACCACAACAAATACTGATTATGGAAACAATATATACTCAGAAGATATCATTGGTGATCACTCGTCTACTGGACCTGGTACTGCTCCAGTGCCTGCTCCTGTTCCTGCTTCTGCTAATGCTCCTATCCTGTATACCTCGGGATCGATCTCGTCTGCTAATCCTTGGGACATAATCCGGATCCAGGACCTCAGGGGACATAGCAAGGTACAAAATAACTCATGCCAAAATAAATGCAGTACAACAAATAAATAAAACAATAGGGTAAATTTATAACAAACTAAGTGATATGCAAGATGAGAGCATCACTAGTACTCAGGCTGAGACCACTACAAGCTCTGTGTCGGGGAGCCGATAGCTGTGATATCATGTGGTTGTCTAGCTCGGAGAGAGACTGAGACGCCGGCATAATATTGTCAACTTGTAGCCTGTGTGTCTCTCCCCACCCAATGTAATCATACGTCTCATGTCCACGACGTCTCATGTCCATGCCACGCAGGATCATAACTCATACAATAAGTTATATAATATATAAGCAAAAGAATATGTCATGTAACATGTATCCTATACAGAATCACCATGAATATCTCAGGAAGACTCTGTCTCATTAATAGTATCAAGTATCCTGGGTTATGATGTACTTGATAAGACAAGTACAAGAATGTATATGGTCACGATAACCATCTCTAGGTAACGTTACACAACTTCGCGTATGGTGTTGGCAACCGACTATTAATCGGACGCTAAGTAAAGTCACACGGTTCTAGGTCAAGCATTTACAACAATAAATAAGTCAAGAAAATATGTAACAAGAACTGCAATGCTGGCATGGTACACTTGCCTGTGGTTCTGGCTCCAACTGTAGCTCTGTTCTCAGTGTGATTTGCAGGTACTGCTCTAGTTGCTGAAATAAACATCACCATCAGATTCAAAAAATATCAAATAGCTAGAAACGCCTATTCTTGAGTCCAATTTGGACACAGGGGCAAAAATGACAGTTCCTGGCCAGAACGGGGTCCACATGTGGGCCGCTTCGCACCGAAAAATGTGTCAGGACCAATGGTCTCCAAATTCATCAAACTTAGTGTCAACAAGTCCACAACGATGATACGAATCCAACGGAACTTCCAGAATTGGATTTCGATGAGCCGGTCACAAAATCGCCCATCAAGTGGAGCCGCGGGGCCCACAATACACGATTTTGTAAACGTTCTCAGAATCGAACCAAACTTGGATCACAGGACCATCGTATTTCTATGAGTCCGATGGCGCAAGTTTTGTTTCGATCCGACGTCTGTACACAAAGTTACAACGTGTTCCAGAACAGGCAGATACGGGGCGTTGTCGACGGATACGCGTTGATTTCGGTGTGCACGCACATCCAAATTAACTTCTGCAAAATCTCTCACGTCCGTATCAACGGCACGCACCTTTCGGTGTAGACCGTACGTGACCAAGTCATCCCATTTGGCGGGACGTACTCAGTTCCGAGGAAAATGGGGTATTGTTTTTCCTGTTTTGGATTACGGTTCGCGATCGCCACAGGACGCGACGCACCGCGCGGGTTACACGGGCATCGAGAGGGTTACGCAGTCTACGCGTCACAATTGACAGAACAGAAAATGGGGCAATGAGGAGAGAGAAAATGCTACCTGAACAGGGCTACGTAGAACGAGATTTTTCTCGTGTCCGCGAGGAGACACGACACAAGGGGCACGGTGCACTGTAGCTAGGGTTTCGGTCTTCTCGCCGTTGCTGGCCGGAGGAGCTCGCCGGGGCTGCCACTGGGGTAGGCGGAGGACGGCGAGGCGGGGATGGCTCGTCGGCTGGTCGAGGCGGCTCAGGCGGAGGCGCTCGGCGCTAAAGGCGGCGCTGGTGGAAGCTCAGGGCTCAGGGTCGTCTCGCCGGGACTCGGGGAGAGTCGGGTGCAGCGCCTCGGTGGAAGAGGGTGGCGCTGGGCTGATAATGGAGGAGAGGGGTGGCAAAGCTCGGACGGGAAGATGGGTGGTGGAGTTGGCCGGGGACGAAGCCGAGGGAGTCGTGGGCTCAGGGACGACGGCGGATCGAGGAAAGAGGTTCAGGCGGAGGGCGGCGATGCTACGGGTTTAGGGTTCAGGCGGCTACGGGTCTCGAGGGTTATCGGGGACGATGGCGGAGGGCAGGACTCAGGGCGGAGGAAGGAGGAGGGAGGCGAGGCAGGAGGCTAGGGTGGTCGGAGCGGGGTTCAGGCGGCGGAAGAGGCTAGGGTTCCGGCGTCGAGGTGGGGGAGGAAGGGTATTAAATATGTGCCGGAACAGGAATTGGATTAGGATTCGGTTTAGGTTTCCGACCGGGTTAACGGGTCCGGGTCGGGTTCAATTCGGATTCGACCTGACCCGTTAAGAGCTTGGTTCGGTTCGGTTCTCCTTGGTTCTGCTCGGGTTGGTTTGGTTTATTTAGAAATAAACCGGTTTTAATTCAGGGTTTATTTTGGTTTATTATAAACTTAGTTTTTAGGGTTTTAAAATGCTTCCGGGTCCAATAAATTTCCGAAAAATTACCCTATGTCTAATTTTTTATTTTACACTAGAAAATATTATTTTTATAATATTTTAATATTTTTTAACATAATTTAAAAATTATTTAATTACAAAATACCTTAGTTTTAATCAGTTAAAAATACCAGAAAATTCCAGAAAGTTTTAAAAAATCTATTTTAAAAATTTCTGAAAAATTAGGGGGTTTACATGAGGCATATTACCCCACAGTGTACGGTCCAGGCTAGGTACGCTACAGTTGAGGAGATAGAGGTGCTATCGTCAGAGTTTCTGTAATCAGTTGGTAGGCCTTCTGCCTAGGATTGGGAGCATTTTTATCTAGTCAGCAGATGCCCTAGTCATTACTCTTTTTATCTGTCATTCAGTACTTTATTTTGTCCTAGTAGTGGATTTGTTCCCACCAGACATTCTTGGTTGTACTATGATATTTGAGGCTGGCGTTTATGTTCTAGTATTTATTTTAGTACTTTCATGTTGTTTATATTGTGGATGAGATTAGATTACCTATTGTTGATTGATATTGGGCATGTTAGTATTTAGGACAGCGTAGCACTCTTCGTTAGGATCCATTAAATTAGGATATCCTCGGAGATGTGACAGCTGGCTATTGCCATGTGGCCTGGTCCTGTGTATTTTTGTCACGCCCCAATCCCAAAATACCGAGGGACCAGATGCGTGATAATGACCAGCAGCACAAACCGATGGACAAACCCAATTTAATGGATCCATCGGGGCATGCTTAAGCTGTAATATAAGAATAAGTAGGTCCAATGATACAAGTCACAGTCTATGCTAATCTCATCCACAACAGATAATCACAGATCAAATGCCAGAATAATGCAAATAGGAATAACTAACAAATCTCAATAAAAGTGTCTCGAAGAACAATCCGAGAACAAGTCTGATACATAAATGCAATAGACTGAAAAATAAAGGAACTGGAAATAGAAATAAATGAGTATATAAAGCAACACTTAGGAGAAGTCTTCTGGGGTGATCTCGTCCTCGAAGGTCGGTACAGCTCCTATATCAGCTCATGTATCTGCTCCTGCTGCGGTCCCGTATACCTCGGGATAGATCTCGTCTGTAAATCCTTGGGACATAATCCGGATCCAGGTCCTCAGGGGACATAACAAGGTACAAGAAAGCTCATGCCAAAATAAATGCAGTGCAGCAAATAATGAAATAAATAGGGTAAGTATGTAATCATCTGTGTGAAATGCAAGAGAGAACATCAATGGTACTCAGGTTGAAACAACTACAAACTCTGTGTAGGGGAGCCGGTAGCAGTGATATCATGAGGTGGTCCAGCTCAGCGGGAGACTGAGTAGCCGGCATAACATAATCAACCTGTAGCCTGTGGGTCTCTCCGGCAATAGATGGAACAATAAGGGAATACTAAATAACCAGCTAAGTGATATGCAAGCTGAGAGCAGCACTAGAACTCAGGCTGACGCCGCTACAAGCTCTGTGTCGAGGAGCCCGTAGCAGCAGTAATAATGAGTAATGGGCCAAGCTCGGGCTTCAGAGTCTTGTGCCTCACAATAATAGGGGTGTATATATATGGTCAGTCTGTAGCCTGTGTGTCTCTCCCCACCCAATGTAACCATACATCTCATGTCCATGATGCCTCGTGTCCATGTCACGCACAATCATATCTAATACAGAAGTCATAGAGTATCTAGGAATATAATGTCAATGCCATAAAGTCTGTATCCTATACAGAATCACCCTGAATATCTTAGAAAGATCCTGTCCATGAATAGTGTCAAGTGTCCTGGGTTATAGTGTACTTGATAAGACAAGTACGAGAATGCAAGGGGTCACGGATATCCATCTCTAGATGACAATACACAACACCGCATACGGTGTTGGCACCCGACTAATAATCGGACGCTAAGTACGTCACACGGTCCTAGGTCAAGCATGCACAATAATATAATGAATCAAGGAAAATGCAACAAGAAATGTAAAGTTGGCAAGGTATACTTGCCCACTGATGTATAACTAAGTCAAGAAAATAAGTAGCAAAAACTGCAGGATTTGGCAAGGTACACTTGCCTGGGGTTCTGGCTCCAACTGTAGCTCTGGTCTCAGTGTGATCTGTAGTTACTTCTCCGGTTGCTGAAATTAACATCACCATTAGATTCAAAAAATATCAAATACCTAGAAATGCCTGTCCTTGAGTCCAATTTGGACACAGGGACAAAACGACATTTTCGGGTCAAAGCGGGGTCCACATGTGGGCCACTTTGCACCGAAAAGTGTGTCAGGGTTAAAGGTCTCCAAATTTCTCAAACTTAGTGTCAACAAGTCAGGGAACAATGATACGAACCCAACGAAACTTTCAGAATTGAATTTCGATGAGCCGATCACAAAATCGCCCGTCAAATGGAGCCTGTGGGGCCCACGATACGCAATTTTGTCAACGTTCTCAGAATCGAACCAAACTTGGGTCACAGGACCAGCGTATTGATACGAGTTCGATGGCACAAGTTTCGTCTCGATCCGACATGTGCACACCAAGTTACGACGTGTTCCAGAAAGGTCGGATACGGGGTGTCGGCGGCGGATACGCGTTGATTCCGGTGTGCACGCACATCCGAATCAACTTCTACGAAATCCTACACGACCGTATCAACGACGCGCATGTTTTGGTAAAGACTGCATACGACCAAGTCGTCCCGTTTGACGGAACGCACTCAGTTCCGGGGTGAAATAGGGCATTGTTTTTCCTGTTTATGGATCGCGGGGTACGATCACCACAGGGCGCGACGCACCGGGCGAGTTACACGGACATCGAGGGGGTCACTCAGTCTACGTGACGCAACAGACGGAACAGAAATCGGATCAGCAAGGAGAGAGAAAAGATTACCTGAACGGGGCTCCGTGAAGACTGATTTCCACGTGTCCGAGTCGTGTCTGAGTCCTGCTTTGCGTCCTGCGTCGACCGAGTCCTGTGACCAGGGTGTGTCCGTGCTGCGTTAGGGTTAGGGTTTCTAGTTGTGTCCGATTCAGGGCCGATGTGTCCGTGTCAACGGTTGCTCGACGGACACGACGGAGGGGCTGTTGCTCAGGCGACCGGGGGAGAGTGGAGATCTGGTTCGTCGAGGGCGGAGGCGTCTAGGGTTCAGGGAGGAAGATGAGGGAGGAGGGGGTTTCACTATTGCGGAGGCTGAGCTGGAGGCGAGGGCGGCGAAGCTGCGGCGCTCTGCTGGGGGTCGGCTCTGGCCGGAGGGGCTCGAGTTGGTGAGGAGTTGGGAACAGGGAGGCGGCGGCTGAGGGCTGAGCCGGCTGCTGTGCGGCTGAGGCTTGCTGTGCTCGAGGCAGAGGAGGCTGCTCTGGCCGACGGAGGTCTACGAGAGGGAGGCGCTGTCGGACAGAGCAGGGCTGAAGGAAGAGGAGGAGACGGCTGCGGGGTTCTCGAGGGCTTCGTGTGTCGGTGGCTGCGGGCTGAGGAGGGAGGCGGTGCCGGCAGTGGGTTAGGGTAGCGAGTGGGCGGCCGGCTAGGGGTTCTGGTCGGTGGAGGACGTCGGCGGAGAGGGGAAGGCTATGGAGGGTGGTGCTCGGGGCGGTGGATCGCTGGAGGGTCGGCGGAGATGGTCAGGAGAGGAAGAGGGGTAATGGGGATGAAGGCGGTGTTGGGAAGATGATGGGGCCGAGAGGGGGTCGGCTCGCCGCGGGGAGGGTTGGCTCGCCGCGGGGAGGGAGGTAGGCTGCTCCGGCGAGAGGGTAGCCGACGGCTAGGTTAGGGTTAGGGTTAATTAGGATAAGGGATTTGGGATTTGGGATTTGTTCCTTTTTCTTTTCTTTTTGTTTGTGGAGAAAACTCGGAAAAGTATATATTTATACATACAGAAATTGGACTAGGGTTTGACCTAGGATTTGGGCTGGGTCAACGCTCCTTGGGCTTGGCTTCGGCTCTCATGGGGATGTCGGGCGTTGGCACGGGTTTAATTCGGTTTAATTATTTAATAGTTTCTAGGGCTTTAAAAATATTTCCGGAGTCCAATAAATCCGCAGAAAATTATCCTGTGTCCGGTTTTCCATTTTACAGCATAAAATATTATTTCCATAATATTTTAATATTAATTAACATTATTTAAAAATTATTAAATTTCCAAAGGCCTAGGTTTTAATTACAGAGAAATCTCGGAAGATTGCAGAAAATTGATAAAACCCAAATTAGAAATTCATGAAAATCAGGGGGCTTACAATCTACCCAACTTATAAAAATTTTGTCCTCGAAATTAAAATATGGTAGGGTTCTTTCTATCCAATCTCACTTGATCACAGTCTAAAGGATTCCCCTCAAGTGAACCTTACGGTCTCTACCCAACTTAGAATTTACCCATCTATCATCTAAGGCTATACATCTAATAAAGCTATGCCCCAACTTATTTAATTATGGTATTGAATCCACAAGTTCTTAACACCAACTATCACCTATGGTATTCCCTTAATCATATATAAAAGGGTCATCAACAATGCGACCGGCCTATGGGGTAAATCTAGTACTGTCTAAATATCAAACTTATACCAAGCACGAGGTTTCGTCTTTCCAAAATAAGGGAAGACGAAGATCAATAATAAAGAGTTCAAGGGTGAGGTAATAGAATAAAAGTATCAGGATCCAGGCGTTTAACGAATTCAAATGGGATTTGTCAAGACATTTGTGGATTGAAATCCTATTATGGTAATCCTTTGTTTGCATGCTCGTATTAGTACAGTTATGTAACTGATACGATATGCTCAGACATATCTAGAGGGCAAGTATACTAGTCAACTATATATCTCAATCCACGTGAAGTAGTCGTGGGAAGAGCGAACCAAAATATACTAAGGTTGATCAGACCGTAATACACTGATTCTGAATAGACAATTGTATTAGTGTGTCGACCCACTAATACGGATGTCATGAACAAGCTCGATAAAATGATAAGCTTGCAAAACTAGGCTATATTAGCGGCATAAGTCAAGGTGGTACAACAAATGTAAGTATGCTAGATGATGATGAAAGGGGGTACACTTAATTCAAGTTCTCAAAACAACACAAAATAAGCACAATAATAAAAGGCTCTATAATCTCTACAGTTATCAATTATAAAAACATTCTAGGTTATAAATTATTAGTAAGTTCAAAATTACATAGGTTAGGGCTGGGGTCACGAACCAATAGGCACGAGATAAAACAAATCGATAAACAGATAACTACGACAAATTATGCGCATTAGCTACTCCATGGGTCTGCGCGTCTTCCAAAGTCATCGCTGGAGCTTGTTCACGTTCTTGCAGTTGATTCCTCTGCTGCTGTTGAGCCTGCTGGAAGAGTATTGCTTGTGGTGCCAGGGGTGGCCTCGGCTGATTCCCTCCTGGGACTGGTGGTCTGACTCCTTCAACTCTCGTTTGCGGTGCTTCTGGAGAGGCTGGCATTGGTGCTGGTGACATTACCGCTTTTTCTCGACGTTCGGGGCATTCCTTCAGTGATTGCTGACTGGATCCGCAAGCTAAATATACTTTCCTTTTGCGTCTGTACTCGTTCTCTATATGGCCTCGCTTGCGACAATATGGACAGACAGGTAGTACTTGCGGAGGTGCTTCTGGTGGCTGGTGCATGTGTGACTTCTTTGCAATTTCTTCTTGTGGTGCTCCGGCTAGTGCTGATGTGGCTGGTTGATGAATCATCAATGCTTTCTCTCGATGCTGAGAATAGTCCCTAGCGAAGTGTTGACAGATTCCGCAAATCAAGCATAATCCTAACTTGCGTCTGCATTCTTTTTTAATATGGCCTATCTTGCCACAATAGTAACAAGTAGGAAGGAATGAGGCTCTGGGTGCTGCTCTTGGTGGTGGATTAATCTGTGGTCGCTTTTCAACTCTTTCTTGTTGTGCTTGGTCTGGTGCTGATGTATACGGCCGCTTCTGGCTGGGCCCTATCCTTGTGTCGTACTCCATGGGTCTGGCTGTAGTAAAAACATCCTCGTCTAAGGTAGTTGCAGCGGGGCTGATTAACTTCCGTAACTCTGAGCTGAATCTATCGATGAACTTCTCCGCTTGGATCTGCTGAGCTTCTTCCTGAACCTTATGATGGGCTTGCATCATCGCGTAGAACATTCGAAACATTTGTTGTTCGTCCATAGCCTGCCCTTGTGGAACGTTAGGCATTGATGGAGTAAACTGTGTCGATGGTGGAACGTCATCTTCCTGGATTCTCGAGGCATGCTGACTTGCTTGCTGTGATGATGGACCTTCACTAACTGGTGTCACTTCATCTCCGTTGGTTATCACAGCACCTTGTGGTGTTTCTGGATGAGTCTCGTCGCGTGCTTGTGAATCCATTGCTCTGCATCAAAGTAAACTATAAGAGCGCTTAGGAATCAAGGCAGGATGCGAGTCAAGAAATAAATTCGAGTCTGATATAGATATCAAGAACGTTTCAAGCAAGTGGATAAGATCCTAAAAACTTATCATATTCTTATTGCAGGCTTATTCGGTCCCTAAGTTGAAACCGAACAATTTAATCGTTGACCTGCATGGGCCACCACAAAAACTATGTCACGCCCCAATCCCAAAATTTCGAGGGACCAGACGCGTGATAATGACCAGCAGCACACACCGATGGACAAACCCAATTTAATGGATCCATCGGGGCATGCTTAAGCTGTAATATAAGAATAAGTAGGTCAAATGATACAAGTCACAGTCTATGCTAATCTTATCCACAACAGATAATCACAGATCAAATGCCAGAATAATGCAAATAGGAATAACTAACAAATCTCAATAAAAGTGTCTCGGAGAACAATCCGAGAACAAGTCTGATACATAAATGCAATAGACTGAAAAATAAAGGAACTGGAAATAGAAATAAATGAGTATATAAAGCAATACTCAGGAGAAGTCCTTTGGGGTGATCTCGTCCTCGAAGGTCGGTACAGCTCCTATATCAGCTCCTGTATCTGCTCCTGCTGCGGTCCCGTATACCTCGGGATAGATCTCGTCTGTAAATCCTTGGAACATAATCCGGATCCAGGTCCTCAGGGGACATAGCAAGGTACAAGAAAGCTCATGCCAAAATAAATGCAGTGGAGCAAATAATGAAATAAATAGGGTAAGTATGTAATTATCTGTGTGAAATGCAAGAGAGAACATCAATGGTACTCAGGTTAAAACAACTACAAGCTCTGTGTAGGGGAGCCGGTAGCAGTGATATCATGAGGTGGTCCAGCTCAGCGGGAGACTGAGTAGCCGCTATAACATAATCAACCTGTAGGCTGTGGGTCTCTCCGGCAATAGATGGAACAATAAGGGAATACTAAATAACCAGCTAAGTGATATGCAAGCTGAGAGCAGCACTAGAACTCAGGCTGACGCCGCTACAAGCTCTGTGTCGGGGAGCCCGTAGCAGCAGTAATAATGAGAAATGGGCCAAGCTCGGGCTTCAGAGTCTTGTGCCTCACAATAATAGGGGTGTATATATATGGTCAGCCTGTAGCCTGTTTGTCTCTCCCCACCCAATGTAACCATACGTCTCATGTCCACGATACCTCGTGTCCATGTCACGCACAATCATATCTAATGCAGAAGTCATAGAGTATCTAGGAATATAATGTCAATGCCATAAAGTCTGTATCCTATACAGAATCACCCTGAATATCTCAGAAAGATCCTGTCCATGAATAGTGTCAAGTGTCCTGGGTTATAGTGTACTTGATAAGACAAGTACGAGAATGCAAGGGGTCACGGATATCTATCTCTAGATGACAATACACAACACCGCGTACGGTGTTGGCACCCGACTAATAATCGGACGCTAAGTACGTCACACGGTCCTAGGTCAAGCATGCACAATAATATAATGAATCAAGGAAAATGCAACAAGAAATATAAATTTGGCAAGGTATACTCACCCACTGATGTATAACTAAGTCAAGGAAATAAGTAGCAAAAACTGCAGGATTTGGCAAGGTACACTTGCCTGGGGTTCTGGCTCCAACTGTAGCTCTGGTCTCAGTGTGATCTGCAGGTACTTCTCCGGTTGTTGAAATAAATATCACCATTAGATTCAAAAAATAATGGAACTTTCAGAATTGAATTCTGATGAGCCGATCACAAAATCGCCCGTCAAGTAGAGCCTATGGGGCCCACGATACGCGATTTTGTCAACATTCTCAGAATCGAACCAAACTTAGGTCACAGGACCAGCGTATTGCTACGAGTTCGATGGCATAAGTTTCGTCTCGATCCGACGTGTGCACACCAAGTTACGACGTGTTCCAGAAAGGTCGGATACGGGGTGTCGGCGGCGGATACGCGTTGATTCCGGGGTGCAGGCACATCTGAATCGACTTCTGCAAAATCCTACACGACCGTATCAACGACGCGCACGTTTTGGTAAAGACCGCGTGCGACCAAGTCGTCCCGTTTGGCGGGGCGCACTCAGTTTCGGGGTGAAATAGGGAGTTATTTTTTCTGTTTTTGGATCGCGGGGTGCGATCACCACAGGGCGCGACGCACCGGGCGAGTTGCACGGGCATCGAGGGGGTCACTCAGTCTACGCGACGCAATAGACAGAACAGAAATCGGATCAGCGAGGAGAGAGAAAAGAATACCTGAACGGGGCTCCGTGAAGACTGATTTCCACGTGTCTGAGTCGTGTCCGAGTCCTGCTTTGCGTCCTGCGTCGACCGAGTCCTGTGTCCAGGCTGTGTCCGTGCTATGTTAGGGTTAGGATTTCTGGTTGTGTCCGATTCAGGGCCGATGTGTCCGTGTCAACGGCAGCTCGACGGACACGACGGAGGGGCTGTTGCTCAGGCGACCGACGGAGAGTGGAGATCTGGTTCGTCGAGGGCGGAGGCGTCTAGGGTTCAGGGAGGAAGATGAGGGAGGAGGGGGTTTCACTACTGGGGAGGATGAGCTGGAGGCGAGGGCGGCGAAGCTGCGGCGCTCTGTTGGGGGTCGGCTCTGGCCGGAGGGGCTCGAGTTGGTGAGGAGTTGGGAACAGGGAGGCGGCGGCTGAGGGCTGAGCCGGCTGCTGTACGGCTGAGGCTTGCTGTGCTCGAGGCAGAGGAGGCTGCTCTGGCCGGCGGAGGTCTACGAGAGGGAGGCACTGTCTGACGGAGCAGGGCTGAAGGAAGAGGAGGAGACGGCTGCGGGGTTCTCGAGGGCTTCGTGTGTCGGTGGCTGCGGGCTGAGGAGGGAGGCGGCGCCGGCAGTGGGTTAGGGTAGCGAGTGGGCGGTCGGCTAGGGGTTCTAGTCGGTGGAGGACTTCGGCGGAGAGGGGAAGGCTATGGAGGGTGGTGCTCGGGGCGGTGGATCGCTGGAGGGTCGGCGGAGATGGTAAGGAGAGGAAGAGGGGTAATGGGGATGAAGGCGGTGCTGGGAAGATGATGGGGCCGAGAGGGGGTCGGCTCGCCGCGGGGAGGGTTGGCTCACCGCGGGGAGGGGAGGTCGGCTACTCCGGCGAGAGGGTAGCCGACGGCTAGGTTAGGGTTAGGGTTAGGGTTAATTAGGATTAGGGATTTGGGATTTGGGATTTGTTCCTTTTTTTTTCTTTTTTTTTGTGGAGAAAACTCGGAAAAGTATGTATTTATACATACAGAAATTGGACTAGGGTTTGACCTAGGATTTGGGCTGGGTCAACGCTACTTGGGCTTGGCTTCGGCTCTCATGGGGATGTCGGGCGTTGGCACGGGTTTAATTCGGTTTAATTATTTAATAGTTTATAGGGCTTTAAAAATGTTTCCGGAGTCCAATAAATCCGCAGAAAATTATCCTGTGTCCGGTTTTCCATTTTACAGCATAAAATATTATTTCCATAATATTTTAATATTAATTAACATTATTTAAAAATCATTAAATTGCCAAAGGCCTAGGTTTTAATTACAGAGAAATCCCGGAAGATTGCAGAAAGTGATAAAACCCAAATTAGAAATTCATGAAAATCAGGGGGCTTACAATTTTTGGGACTGGGGCGTGACACTTAATTACCTACTTAACTAGACCAATACCTTGGTAAAATACTCGTAACCAACTATTACCTTAGTGTATAACTTATCACCTTCACAACTAGTTAATACCTTAGCTAGATACTTACCTCTATTGCTACTACCCAATACTTGCATTCACTCATAATACTTATTAAGACTCATATTCTATAGTACCTTACTATACTTTAGTCTAATACCCATACTTTAGCCCATTTCTAACATCTACACTTGGTCTCCTTCATTCCTTGATACTCCCTCAACTAAAGCCCAATTATACCATATACATGACGCACACTATCTTAAGTTCTTGCATTAGCTCATATTTCCCTTGTTACCCACTTCTCCTATCACACTTAACACTTTAGGTAATCGCTCACTAACTCACTCACTCACTCACTCACTCACTCACTCAATACCAAGTCTATGTACAACACACATCTCACTCCCCTTGCCCAAGGATACATGTATATCACAAGGATACCATATTTTATTGACTTTCTTATGTATCACCCACACTTTGGTATCTCAACACAGGTGCAGCCCCAATATTAGGTACTTGCAGCCCCTCTTCTCTTTCCCTAAATTGCTGCCAAAGCTCCTCTGAACACCGCCAATCTCCTTCTACTTGTTGTTATACCACCTATTGGATACAAATGTATCAGAGTTCAAACTCCCTATTTCCATTAACTCCCCATATGCTGTACAATAACAAGTGCAAGCAGTTAAGCTGACTCCAACCTGGTAATTAAACACTGCAGTGGCTTGACTGATACTAACACTTGACTCTTAACTAGGGAACCCGATCCCCCTACCTAACTGAAACTGAATTAACACGCACACACACACACACATACACACACACACACCAATCCACATCCTTATTTCACAGATACAGCAATTCACATAGGAACACTGAAACTGAATTAACACGAACCCTTATACTTGACCTGAGCACCACACTTGGTTCAACTGAAGTAGCAACTGTCACCCTCACTTTTCCAACAAAGGGTAGTTTGGTAATTTGGCATGGATAACTGTATTTTTAGGATTTTAATATTAAATGTTGTACATGTTGTAAATATTAATTATTATATTATTTATTTATTATAGATGTTAGATTTATTTTGGACTTATTGTCACGCCCTAGTCCCAAAATACTAAGGGACCAGACACGTGGCAATGGCCAACAGCACACACTGATGGACGAACCCAATTTAATGGATCCATCAGGACGTACTTAAGCTGTAAAATAAGGTCTACGATAACATGTCACAACTAATCTCATCCATACAAGATAAAATATGATCCACAGAAATAAGAAATATAAATCATCAACCAGTCTCAACAAAGTACTTCGGGGAACAACCCGCTAAAAATCTGATACACTGGTTCAACAGACCAAAATATAAATGAATGAATAAAGTAAATACTGAGCATGAAACATAGATGCTCAAGAAAAGTCTTCAGCTAATACCTCGTCCTCGGGTGTCGGTACTGTATCAGCTCCTGCTGCTGTCCCGTATACCTCGGGATATATCTCGTCGGCAAATCCTGGGGACATAATCCGGATCCAGTTCCTCAGGGGACATAGCAAGGTACAAAATAATACAAGCCATAAATAATGCAGTGTAGAAAATAATGAAATAAATTGGGTAAGTATGTAACCATCTATGTGAAATACATGTGAGAGCATCACTAGTACTCAGGCTGAGCCACGATAAGCTCTGTGTCGGGAAGCCGGTAGCAGTAATAACGAGTAATGTGTCTAGCTCTGCTGGAGAGTCTACGACCTCAAAATAGTAGTAGATATATATAAAACAGCCTATAGCCTGTGTGTGTCTCCCCACCCAATGTAACCACACGTCTCATGTCTATAACGTCTCATGTCCATGTCATGCGAGATCATAGCTAATGCAGCCAGTCATATAAAATATATAAATATAATATCTATGTCAAATCCTGCATCCTACACACACACACACATACACATATAAAATATATGAATATAATGTCTATGTTAAATAAGGATGTGAATTGGTGTGTGTGCCAAATTACCAACCTTATTTTACACACACACACACACATACACACACACACACACACCAATTCACATCCTTATTTCACAGATATAGCAATTCACAAAGGAACACTGAAACTGAATTAACACGAACCCTTATACTTGACCTGAGCACCACACTTGGTTCAACTGAAGTAGCAACTGTCACCCTCACTTTTCCAATAAAGGGTAGTTTGGTAATTTGGCACGGATAATTGTATTTTTAGGATTATAAAATTAAATGTTGTACATGTTATAAATATTAATTATTATATTATTTATTTATTATAGATGTTAGATTTATTTTGGACTTATTGTCACGCCCCAGTCCTAAAATACCGAGGGACCAGACACGTGGCAATGGCCAGCAGCACACACTGATGGACAAACCCAATTTAATGGATCCATCAGGACGTACTTAAGCTGTAAAATAAGGTCTACGACAACATGTCACAACTAATCTCATCTATACAAGATAGAATATGATCCACAGAAATAAGAAATATAAATCATCAACCAGTCTCAACAAAGTACTTCGGGGAACAACCCGCTAAAAATCTGATATACTGGTTCAACAGACCAAAATATAAATGACTGAATAAAGTAAATACTGAGCATGAAACCTAGATGCTCAGGAAAAGTCTTCAGCTAACACCTCATCCTCGGGTGTCGGTACAGCTCCTGTATCATCTCCTGCTGCTGTCCCGTATACCTCGGGATATATCTCGTCGGCAAATCCTGGGGACATAATCCGGATCTAGGTCCTCAGGGGACATAGCAAGGTACAAAATAATACAAGCCATAAATAATGCAGTACAGAAAATAATGAAATAAATTGGGTAAGTATGTAACCATCTATGTGAAATACAAGTAAGAGCATCACTAGTACTCAGGCTGAGCCACGACAAGCTCTGTGTCGGGGAGCGGGTAGCAGTAATAACGAGTAATGTGTCTAGCTCTGCTGGAGAGTCTACGACCTCACAATAGTAGTAGATATATATAAAATAGCCTGTAGCTTGTGTGTCTCTCCCCACCCAATGTAACCACACATCTCATGTCCATAACGTCTCATGTCCATGTCATGCGAGATCATAGCTAATACAGCCATTCATATAAAATATATGAATATAATGGCTATGTCAAATCCTGCATCCTATACAGAATCACCATGAATATCTCAAGAAGATCCTGTCTTTTGAATGGTGTCAAGTATCCTGGGTTATAATGTACTTGAAAAGACAAGTACGAGAATGTAAAGGGTCACGAATGTCCATCTCTAGGTGACATTACACAACTCTGCGTACAGTATTGGCACCCGACTGATAATCGGACGCTAAGTAAGTCACACGGTCCTAGGTTAATCATGCACAACAATATAGATAAATCAAGAAAAATATATAACAAGACTGCAAAGTTGGCAATGTACACTTGCCTGGAATTTGAATACCAACAGTTGTCCCTGTATCAGTGGATCCTGTAGGTACTCCTCCAAAAGCTGTAATAAACATCACCAACAGTCTCAAAAAATATCAAATAGCTAGAAACGTCTGTCCTTAAGTCCAATTTGGACACAGGGGCAAAAATGACAGTTCCTGGTCAAAGCGGGGTCCACATGTGGGCCGCTTTGCACCGAAAAATGTGTCAGGGTCAAAGGTCTCCAAATTCGTCCAACTTAGTGTCAACAAGTCAGGAACGATGATACGAACCCAACGAAACTTCCAGAACTGAATTCCGATGAGCTGATCACAAAATCGTCCGGCCAGTAGAGCCATAGGGCCCACGATACGCAATTTTGTCAACGTTCTCAGAATCAAACGAAATTTGGGTCATAGGACCAGCGTATTGCTACAAGTCTGATGGCGTAAGTTTCGTTTCGATCCGACGTATGTACACGAAGTTACGACGTGTTCTAAAATAGGTGGATACGGGGCGTTGTCGGCGGATACGCGTTGATTCTGGTGTGCACGCACATCCAAATCAACTTCTGCAAAATCCTGCACGTCCGTATCAATGGTGCGCACGTTTCGGTGAAGACCGCGCGCGACCAAGTCGTCCCATTTAGCGGGGCGCACTCAATTCCGGGGTAAAATAAGGTATTGGTTTTCCTCTTTTTGGATCACGGTTTACGATCACCACAGGACGCAACGCACCGAGCGGGTTGCATGGGCATCGAGGGGGTTACACAGTCTACGCGTCACAACTGACGGAACAGAAAACGGAGCAGCGAGGAGAGAGAACGGGTTACCTGAATAGGGCTTCGCGAAACAGGGTTGCACGTGTCCGCGTGTTTACTCTACACAGGATCTATGTCCGGGCTAGGGTCTGTGTCCGGAGATAGCTGGGTAGACTCGCCGGAGGAAGGCGGCTCAGCCTGGGGCTGCTTTTGGAGTCTGGGGCGGCTGGACAGAGGCGGGTGGTCGAGGGGGATAAAGGGCAGAGGTTAGGGCGGAGATGGGAGGCTGTGGAGGTCGTCGGGGCTGGGCTAGGGCGGTGATGGTGGAGCTCGTCGAGTCTGCGGGATGAGTTAGGGGAGGAGATGATGGTCGTCGATGGCGGAGCGAGGATGAAGTGGTGATCGAGCGGTGGAGGAGATGGTGGCTATGAGTGGTGGAACTCGTCGTGACGGGACGAAGAAGATGGTGGTCGAGCGGGGATGGTCGACGAAGACGAGGGTAGAGGGAGACTATGGGGATTAGGGTTTCGGCTAGGGAGCGGCGCTGCGGGCGGCGGAGAGAAGTCTGGAGGAAGGAGGCGGCGGTGCGTTAGGGTTTCGGCCGGCTGGGCACGATTTACGAGGGTTTTTAAGGGGGCCAGAACAGTATTTCCGGATAGAATTAGGGTTTCGGGTTTCGGGTCCGGGTCGGGTTCGATTCGAATCCGATCCGACCCGTTAAGGCTGGGTTTGGTTCGGTTAGTATGGGTCGGTTTGGTTTGGTTTAATTCCAATTAAACCGGGTTCAGTCAGGTTTAATTCGGTTTAGTTATACATTGGTTTTTAGGGCTTTAAAACTGTTTTCGGAGTCCAATAAATTCACAGAAAATTACCCTATGTCCGGTTTTCCATTTTACACCCAAAAATATTATTTTCATAATATTTGAATATTAATTAATATTAATTAAAAAATTATTTAGTTACAAAATACCTTAGTTTTAATTCCCAAAAATTATAGAAAATTGGGAAAAATAGTTTAATTTTTTTTAGAAAAATTAGGGTATTTACAATCTACCCACCTTCAGAGGATTGCGTCCTCGCAATCGAAGAATAAACTAGTAAAGGAAAGAACTATGTAAATTATAAGAATGCTTGGGGTATACCTGCATCCGCGAATAAGTGAGGATAACGCTGGCGCATAATATCCTCTCGTTCCCAAGTCGATTCGCTAGGAGAATGAAGTTTCCAAGCTACACGAACCAGTCTAATTGTTTGTCCTCGCAAGGTCTTCTCACTGATGTCGAGTATGCCCACTGGTTGTTCTTCATATCTCAAACTAGGGCCCACTGCGTTCTCTGAATGATCGACTACGTGACTTGGGTCGGTCACGTACCTTCTCAGCTGTGAGACATGGAATACGTCATGCACTCCTTCTAAGGATGGAGGTAATGCAAGACGATAAGCCACCTCACCAATGCGCTCCAGAATATCAAATGGCCCGATATATCTTGGGCTCAACTTGCCTCTGCTCCCAAATCTAATAGTACCTCGAGTGGGCGAAATCCTCAAGAATACATGCTCTCCTTCTTTGAACTCCAGAGGACGTCTGTGTATATTAGCCCAATGCTTCTGTCTGTCCTGAGCTGCACGGAGATGATTCTGAATTTGTTTTACATTCTCAACTGTCTGCATTACCAACTCTGGACCCAGTATTTGACGCTCACCAATGTCACTCCAATATATTGGCGATATACACTTTCTACCATACAAAGCCTCGAATGGTGCCATCTGGATACTGGCCTGATAACTGTTGTTGTAGGAGAACTCCACCAAGTGCAAATGATCTTCCCAAGATCCTCCAAAGTCTAGCATACACGATCGCAGCATATTCTCCAAGATCTGATCGTGCGCTCCGATTGACCATCTGTCTGTGGATGGTAAGCTGTGCTGAATTTGAGTCTGGTGCCAAGACTATCTTGCATGCTTCGCCAGAAATGAGATATAAATCTCGAGTCTCGATCCGATACAATACTAACTGGCACTCCATATAATCTTACGATTTGTCGTATATACATGTTGGCTAGTACCTCTGTGGACTGTCCAACTCTAAATGGCAAGAAATGTACCGATTTAGTGAGTCGATCCACGATAACCCATACCGCATATCTTCCGTTGGGGCTTCTTGGAAATCCTGTGACAAAATCCATAGTGATATGTTCCCACTTCCATTCTGGTATAGGAAGCGGCTGTAACATACCTGCAGTCCTTTGGTGCTCGGCCTTTACTTGCTGACATACTAAACATTTAGCCACAAATCGTGCAATCTCTCTCTTCATTCCATGCCACCAATAATACTGCCTCAAATCTTGGTACATCTTGGTTCCTCCAGGGTGAACAGAGTACATGGAGCTATGTGCTTCAGTTATTAACTCCTGTCTCAATTCTCCAATTGGAACATACATATGATTTCCATACCTTAATGTCCCGTCTTTATGTATACGAAGTCCCGTCTGCATGCCTGCTTCTGTCTTCTCTTTAAGTCTTCGAAATATAGCATCAGTGGGCAATGCCTCTTTAATCCTCTCCACTAGTGACGACTTAACTTCGAGATTAGCCAGCAAGCCACTCTGTCAGGGTAAAATAACCTCTATCTGGAGCTCCTGTAGATCTTTTAATAACTCAGGGTGCATCGTCAAGAAATAAGCCGTGGGCTTCCTGCTGAGTGCGTCTGCTACGACATTCGCCTTTCCCGGGTGATACTGCAGATCTATATCAAAGTCTACCATCAATTCAAGCCAACGTCTTTGTCTCATATTGAGCTCCTTCTGAGTATATACATACTTAAGACTCTTGTGATCAGTAAAGATTTCTACCTTCTCTCCATAAAGATAGTGCCTCCAAATCTTCAGTGCAAATATAACCGCTGCTAGCTCAAGGTCGTGCGTTGGGTAGTTCTTCTCATGGACCTTCAACTGTCTCGATGCCTAAGCAATAACTTTGCCATGTTGCATCAAAACACATCCTAGTCCACTACCTTACGCATCACTGTAGACAACAAAACCTCCTGACTCTGAAGGAAGAGTCAAGACAGGTGCTGTTGTTAATCTCCTCTTCAATTCTTCAAAGGCCTTCTAGCAGTCTTCTGTCCATGTAAACTCCTGGTCCTTACGTGTCAACTTCGTCATAGGCTCCGCAATCCTTGAGAAATTTTCTACAAACCTTCGGTAATATCCAACAAGTCCGAGAAAACTTCTCACTTATGCAACTGATATAGGTGTAGGCCAAGTTTCTATTGCAGCAACCTTCTCCGGATCAACTGAAAGTCCTTCTCCTGAGAGGATATGTCCCAAGAAAGGCACTTTATCTATACAAAACTCACAGTTACTGAGTTTGGCATATAACTTCTCCTGTCTCAATGTCTCTAACACAATTCTGAGATGCTTCTCGTGCTCTTCGTGGCTCTTGGAATATACTAGAATATCATCAATAAATACAACAACAAATTTATCCAAGTACTGATGAAAAACTCTGTTCATCAAACTCATAAACACAGCTGGCGCGTTGGTTAAACCAAACGGCATTACTAAGAATTCATAATGTCCATACTTGGTCCTGAAGGCTGTCTTCGGTATATCCTCCTTCCTTACTTTAATCTGGCGATAGCCGGATCTAAGGTCAATCTTCGAGAATACCCTAGCACCACTCAATTGATCGAATAGATCATCAATGCATGGTAAGGGATACCTGTTCTTGATGGTCACAGCGTTCAGTGCCTTGTAGTCAATGCATAGGCGTACTGTTCCATCCTTCTTCGGTATAAATAATATGGGTGCTCCCCAAGGTGAAACACTGGGTTGAATAAAGCCCTTCTCCAAAACATCATCAACTTATTCCTTCAACTCTACTAACTCCTTAGGTGCTAGCCGATATACTGATGAAGTGATAGGCTCCGCTCCTGGAGTTAAGTCTATTATGAATTCTATTTCCCGATCAGGTGGTAAACCTGGTAGATCATCAGGAAATACATCCACAAATTCTGATATGACTCTTGGTAACCTGTCTTCCCTTCTACAGATAGTACCCTAAGAGTAGGCTGAACTCCTTGTTCTACAGCTCCCCGAAGAAACTCAAATTCTGGATGTCCAGGCGGTCTAAATATAACCCGTCCAAGTCGGCAATCAAGATTCGCATGGTACTGACTTAACCAGTCCATACCAAGTACAACATCATAATCCGGCATGGAAAAGATCAGAAATTGAGCTCGTATCTCTCTTCCACAGACTACTACAAAACATGATCTACAGACGTCACTAACTGGGATAATTCTACCTCCCGTAAGAATTCTCTTAATCTTCGGAAGGGGTACGGTAGCTACTCTATGGGTGGCAACAAAGTTAGCTGCTATAAATGAATGTGATGCTCCAGAATCAAATAAAACTACAGCTGGTAATGAAGCTACTAAAATAGTACCAGCGATAACCTCTCCTGTAATAGCTTCATCCTCAACAGCCAATGCAAATGCCTGTCCTCGTCCCTGAGCTGGACCTCTCTGCTGCTGAGCGTGCTAAAATAGAGCTGCCTGTGGTGCCAATGGTGGTCTCTGTTGATATCCTCCTGGAGATGGTGGTTTGGCTCCTCCAACTCCTGTCTACGGTGCTCCAACTGCTGGATAAGCTGGCCTTGGTGCAGTTAAAGCTAGTCTCGGTGCTCCCTCTCTGCGCTCAGTGCAGTCCCTGGATAGATGCTGGTTGGATCCGCAAGCCAGGCATAGTCCCAACTTGCGTCTGCATTCTCTCTCAATGTGACCTACCTTGCCGTAGTGGTGACAAGTAGGAAGAGATGTGGCCTTGTGTGCTCTCTCTCTGGTATACTCCTCTGGGATCGCTTTGCAGAATCCTCCTGTGATGTCCTGGATGGTGCTGATATGATTGGCCTCTTCAGATTTGACTCCCTTCTAGTAACACACTCCATGCGTCGTGCTGCTGCAAGGACGTCGGTGTACGATGTAGGTGCAACAGATCCGATCAACCTCTGGAGCTCGAACTTCAGTCCGTCCAAGAACTTCTCAGCTTTCTTTTCCTCTGTCGAAATCAAGGTTTGGTCGAAGCGACTCAGACGAATAAATTCTGCGTTGTATTCTTCCACTGATATATTGCCTTGGATAAGGCGGTTGAACTTGTCTCTGAGTTTCGACCGTGCAACTGCTGGGATATACATCTCTTGGAAGAGTCTGGAGAACTCTTCCCAAGTGACTCGGTCCTGTCCGAGCCTCCTCTCTTCTGATAACCACCAATGATGTACATTTTCAGTCAACTGCATCCTGACAGCAGTTATCCATTTCTCTCTCGGAAGTTCGGCTGCTTCCAACTGGTGTTGTATGTTCGTGAGCCATTCGTGAACTTCAGTTGGCCCCTCCTAGCCAGAAAAGGTACGAGGCTTAAGCTTACCAAAATCAGTGATAGATCCCGTCGCTGGTCGCCTAGCTGGTGGGTTTACCTGCTCCAATGCGGATATCAGGCTGATTCTCAAATACTCTGTCTCATGACGCTGAGCCTCTTGTTGAACCTGCTGTTGGGCTCGCATCATGGCATAAATCATCTGAAACATCTGCTGCCCGTCCATGGCTTACCCTGGTGGAAAGACATGCATCTGTGGAGTGAATTGTAGTGGAGGTGGGATGTCATCACGCTGGAACCTTAGATTAGGCTGGCCGGTTTGATTTCCTTGAGATGATTGTCCTCCATTCCATGGTGTTACTCTGTCTACATAGGTAACCACAGCATCGTGTGGCGTATCCAAGGGATTCTCATCTCCGTTCCTTGGATCCATTACTCTGTATCCAAAAAGATAAACTATAAGAACGTTCAAAGAAATCAACACAGGATGCAAATCAAGTAATTAGTTCGAGTTCGATATAGAGTTCAAAAATGGTTCAAACAATGGATGAGATCCTATAACTTATCTTATCCTTAGTGCAGGCTTGCTCGATCCCTAAGTTGAAACTGAACGATTTAGTCGTAGACCTGCATGGGCCACCACAAAAACCATGTCACGCCACAGTCCCAAAATACCGAGGGACCAGACACGTGGCAATGGCCAGCAACACAAACTGATGGACAAACCCAATTTAATGGATCCATCAGGGCGTACTTAAGCTATAAAATAAGGTCTAAGACAATATATCACAACTAATCTCATCCATATAAGATAAAATATAATCCACAAAAATAAGAAATATAAATCATCAACCATCTCAACAAAGTACTTCGGGGAATAACCCGCTAAAAATCTGATACACTGGTTCAACAGACCAAAATATAAATGACTGAATAAAGTAAATACTGAGCATGAAACATAGACGCTCAGAAAAAGTGTTAAGCTAATACCTCGTCCTTGGGTGTTGGTACAGCTCCTGTATCAGCTCCTGCTGCTGTCCCGTATACCTCGGGATAGATCTCGTCGGCAAATCCTGGGGACATAATCCGGATCCAGGTCCTCAGGGGACATAGCAAGGTACAAAATAATATAAGCCATAAATAATGCAGTACAGAAAATAATGAAATAAATAGGGTAAGTATGTAACCATCTATGTGAAATGCTAGTGAGAGCATCACTAGTACTCAGGCTGAGCCACTACAAGCTCTGTGTCGGGGAACCGGTAGCAGTAATAACGAGTAATATGTCTAGCTCTGCTGGAGAGTCTACGACCTCACAATAGTAGTAGATATATATAAAACAGCCTGTATCCTGTGTGTCTCTCCCCACCCAATGTAACCACACGTCTCATGTCCATGTCACGCGAGATCATAGCTAATGCAGCCAGTCATATAAAATCTATGAATATAATATCTATGTTAAATCCTGCATCCTATACAGAATCATATTGAATATCTCAAGAAGATCCTATCTTATGAATGGTGTCAAGTGTCCTGGGTTATAATGTACTTGAAAAGACAAGTACGAGAATGTAAAGGGTCACGAATGTCCATCTCTAGGTGACATTACACAACTCTGCGTAGAATGTTGGCACCCGACTGATAATCGAACACTAAGTAAGTCATACGGTCCTAGGTTAAGCATGCACAACAATATAGATGAATCAAGGAAAATATGTAACAAGACTGTAAAGTTGGCAAGGTACACTTGCCTGGGGTTTGAATACCAACAGTTGTCCCTGTATCAGTGGATCCTGTAGGTACTCCTCCAAAAGCTGTAATAAACATCACCAACAGTTTCAAAAAATATCAAATAGCTAGAAACGCCTGTTCTTAAGTCCAATTTGGACACAGGGGCAAAAATGACAGTTCCTGGTCAAAGCGGGGTCCACATGTGGGCCACTTTGCACCAAAAAATGTGTCAGGGTCAAAGGTCTCCAAATTCGTCTAACTTAGTGTCAACAAGTCAAGAACAATGATACAAACTCAACGAAACTTCTAGAACTGGATTCCGATGAGCCGATCACAAAATTGTCCGTCCAGTAGAGCCGTGGGGACACGATACGCGATTTTGTCAACGTTCTCAGAATCAAACCAAACTTGGATCACAGGACCAACGTATTGCTACGAGTCCGATGGCATAAGTTTCGTTTCGATCCGACTTGTGTACACGAAGTTACGACATATTCCAGAATAGCGGATACGGGGCGTTGTCGGCGGATACGCGTTGATTCCGGTGTGCACGCACATCCAAATCAATATTTACGAAATTCTGCACGTCCGTATCAATGGCTCGCACATTTTGATGAAGACCGTGCGCGACCAAGTCGTCCCGTTTGGCGGGGCGCACTCAGTTTCGGGGTAAAACAGGGAGTTTGTTTTTCTGTTTTTGGATCGAGGTTTGCGATCACCATAGGATACGACGCATCGAGCGGGTTGCACGGGCATCGAGGGAGTTACACAGTCTACGCGTCACAACTGACGGAACAGAAAATGGGGCAGCAAGGAGAGAGAACGGGTTACCTGAATAGGGCTTCGCGAAACAGGGTTGCATGTGTCCGCGTGTCGACTCTACACAAGATCTGTGTCCGGGCTAGGGTCTGTGTCCGGAGACAGCTGGGTGGACTCGCAGGAGGAAGGCGGCTCAGCCTAGGGCTGCTGTCGGAGTCGGGGGCGACTTGGCAGAGGCGGGTGGTCGAGGGGGATAAAGGGCGGAGGTTAGGGCAGAGATGGGAAGCTGTGGAGGTCGTCGGGGCTGGGCTAGGGCGGTGATGGTGGAGCTCGTCGGGTCTGCGGGATGAGTTGGGGGAGGAGATGATGGTCGTCGATGGTGGAGCGGGGATGAAGTGGTGATCGAGCGGTGGAGGAGATGGTTGCTATGGGTGGTGGAGCTTGTCGGGACGGGACGAAGAAGATGGTGGTCGAGCGGGGATGGTCGACGAAGACGAGGGTGGAGGGAGACGATGGGGATTAGGGTTCCGGCTAGGGAGCGGCGCTGCGGGCGGCGGAGAGAAGTCTGGAGGAAGGAGGCGGCGGTGCGTTAGGGTTTCGGCCGGCTGGGCACGATTTACGAGGGTTTTTAATGGGGCCGGAACAGTGTTTCCGGATAGAATTAGGGTTTCGAGTTTCGGGTCCGGGTAGGGTTCGATTCGGATCCGACCTGACCCGTTAAGGCTGGGTTTGGTTCGGTTCGTATGGGTCGGTTTGGTTTGGTTTAATTCCAATTAAACGTGTTCAGTCAGGTTTAATTCGGTTTAGTTATACATTGGTTTTTAGGGCTTTAAAACTGTTTTCGGAGTCTAATAAATTTACAGAAAATTACCCTATGTCCGGTTTTCCATTTGACACCCAAAAATATTATTTTCATAATATTTGAATATTAAATAATATCAATTAAAAAATCATTTAGTCACAAAATACCTTAGTTTTAATTCCCAAAAATTAAAGAAAAATTGGAAAAATTGTTTAAATTTTTTTTAGAAAAATCAGGGTGTTTACACTTATGTAGTAGATCTAACTAGTTTAGTTTAGATCCATGGACCAATATTTAATTCTAGTTAGAATTGAGCCCAATAGTAAGACCATTCATTAGGAGGATGAATTAATTAGTGAAACCAATTAGACTAGAACCTTCCCTCCTTAATTATTTTCTTCATGACAAGCCCCAAGGGGTATTTTTGACTTTCCATAGAAGCTTGGAGGAGGGGCAAGGGGGCGGCCACCATAGGGAGAAGAGAGACTCTCTATCTTCTCATTTGTCATTCCAAATCTAGATCTAGAATTTTTTTCTCTTCCAAATTCTTTATTCCCACACCAATTCCTACTCAAATTTTTTTCTAATTCCTTCCATATTCTTTATTGGAGGCTAGTAGAACAAGGATCTATAAGAAGAAAGCAAGAATCTACAAGGAGGAGCGAGGATCTACAAGTTGGAGGCTACTTTCACTCAATTTGGAAATTTTATTGGAAATCCATCTCCTAATCGGTACAATTCAGTTTCCCCTCTCTAATTAGACTTTAAATATGTGATTTAATTATTAGAAACTACCCTATATGCAAAGGCTACCCATAGGAGTTGGAATTAGGTTCATAGGAGGCATATGGAGAAAGTTATGTGGTATTTTGTGTCAATTTTTAGGAATTCCGAGATTGGCACATCTTGTGTTTGTCAATTGATCAATTAAACTAAATTGACATATGTTTGATTGTGTATGACTAGTCTCTTGTCTAGCTTTGGATACGTGTAGGTCGTATCCTAACATTTTGGTGATACGGGTTAATTTGGGGGTTTCTCCCGACATGGGGGTTTGAGCATGTCATATTTTGACACGGACACGTAGTTGAGTAGTTAACTCTTCGTGGTGATCATAATTATGATTTTAGACTTACTTATGTCCTTCAGAATACGTTTGGTTGTGTGGTGGAGCCGTATCGCAAGCGTATCAAAAAATGAGTGTGATACGGGTGTGGTGCACTCCACGTGTTTGTGTCCTGGCATTTCAATATACTTGTTTATAACTATTAGAGTATTATAATTTTATAGTTATATATATATATATATATATATATATATATATATATATATATATATATATATATATATATGTGTGTGTGTGTGTGCGTGTGTGTGTGTGTGTGCATATTTATATATGTATATATAGATATGTATATATATATATATATATATATATATATATATATATATATATAGTTGTATTTGTATTTGTATCTCTAGTGCTATGTATCTATGTATGTATATATATATAGATATGTATATATATGTATAGATATGTTTATAATTAGTAATATATATAGTATATAGATGTGTGTGTGTGGTTGTGTTTGAGAGTGAAGGGATTGGTTATCAATTTCAGTAGCTCAATATCAGTGTATAGCCACAACAGCTAGAACAGCCAGTACAAAGCTCCAGCAACCTCAGCATCAGTTTACCTGCAGCAACCTTAACATCTAGCAGCAGAGAGCAGTGAACAACCAGCAAAACAGTAGCAACATGCACTGCAGCAGCATGCTGCAGCTAGCACAACAATAACAAGCAGAGATGCAGCAACATGTTGCAGCAGTAGCCACTGAACAACAAAGCAAGCAATTACAACAGTAGCCAGCATGAGCAGCAACAGCTAGTGCAACACAACAAGGAGAGGCAGTATCCTGCAGCAACAACAAAGACAGCAGCAGGGACAACAAGGTAAGAGGGTTAGCTAGTAGTTTACTAGAGGTTTTGTTAGTTTTATGGATAGTTTAGTTAGTTGGTTACATTGTTATGTAGTTATGTATACGTATATATTGATAACTAGTAGTTATATATATACTTGTTAGACTAGTAGATATATATATATATATATATATATATGTATTGGTAAGTTAGTGGTAAGTTAGTATAGTAGTATTGTATATAAGTATTGGTATGTTAGTTATAGTTTAGTGTATTGGTAGTTAATTATATGTTAGAATTTGAATTACCTTGTGATACCAAGGTAATGCCAAGGTATTGGTGGATACTCAAGGTATTGGGTTTGAGTATCAAGATGGGTGTGTAGGTGATGAGATAAGCATTGGTTCGAAGCCAAGGTATCCACTTTGCATTAGTTAGTTAAGATTACTATATGTATTATCGTGTATATATATAAATTAGTATTTTCATATCTAAAAACTTGTGTATCCTATGATACGGTGCTTGGTTTGTATCTTAGTATCTTAGCTTAGCTAATGTGACTTAGTTACATAGTGTATGGACCTAATATCCAAGAGTTGGATTTCTACAACTTAGAACTAGCTAGTTTGACAAAGTTTAACTAGTTTGACCTACAGTTCACCTAGTTAGACTATTTTGACTTAGAAATAGCTTTATGACCTAGAATTGAACTAGTTTAACTTATTTTTATTCTAAAACCTTATATTGATGCAATATACCATATATAGGTCTGTGTGATACCAGCTTGGGCATCGAGAGACACACCTTGTACAGGACCCCAAGCGAGTACATTTCTCTTTAGTTTTCATTTCATAATAGTGTATATATCTCATATTCTAGAACAGTATACTTGATTCCTACATAGTGGTTTCACGGAATGGTACTACATGGATCCTGTCAGGAGATGTTATCCCCTTCCGTGTGCAGCGGGTACTCCTGCACATTAATTTTATCGTGTGTATTGGGTATTAATTATTCATATTTCATGTTTACACACTGCTCGTATTTAGTGTGCTTATTCGTGTACATATACTGCTCGTGTTCAGTGTGCCCATATTCGTGTTCGTAACGTGTTGTGATTGGATCCATTGGTATTAGTTGGGGATGGGGGAGTAGGAGTTGATTATGTGATCAAAGCCTTAGTAAATTTGTGTATATGTCGATTATATACCACAGTTGTAATCGAGTTACCATATTATATTCCTGTTTAACCTAAATCGATCACATAATAAACTTGTATTCGGAGGCACATTAGTTAGTTTTCAGTTATTCTTTTATATTGCAGATATTCATATTGCTTGTTCTTCATTCCAGTACATTACCTGTTCATTCTAGTTTATTTCATTCTGTTGTTTAGACATCCTGTATTATTTTCTATTATCTGTTTTATATGCTCGATTATGTATTTAAAACTGGTTTCAAAGGTATGTACTTCGCTCCAATCCTTACTGGATATATTTTTTCCAGATGATTGGCTCATAGATCAGTGTCCTACCTTCTACGGACCGTAGGATAGCATACCATTAGAGGATACTCCTATGGACCCGGAGGACTTCGTTGTAGAGCCTGAGGAGGTTTAGTTTATATTTTGGTGGACTTGTATTAGACTATTATTGATATTTATTGCATGTATATTATTTCAGACTTGTGGTTTGTATCTTAATTCTTTTCTTCGTTATTCTATTCGTGCTTTATCTTCCTTAGTTTGTATTATGATTGAGTATAGTTATATTTGTGAGATACTATATTGTTCCTCCATTTGGAGTTGAGATGATTGACATGTACCATATATATATTGTTGAAATATTTAGTTAGTTAAAACTGATCCAGACAACGTTCTACCGCCGATGCTGTGGCGTAGGCTGGGCGTACCCACGTACTTGTGCCTTAATATTCGGTACAGATTATGATACGTTTTTAGTGGTGGCCTATGCAGGTCCTTCCTTTATGTTTAGAGTAGCAATTAGAGCGATATCGTAGTGGTGCTCACCTAGAGTATTGCTACGAGCCTATTTTAAGAAATATGATTTAGGCTGAGAGTATACTTAATCACCACTAAGAAATATTTCTAATATCAGTTTTCAATCCTTATCTATTAGAATGTTTCCTTTACTTTGAATAAAATCGGTCATTCATTGACGATATCGTATCTCACTCAATATTGATTTCTTTGTTTAATCTATCTTCAGGATGCCGTCGAAGACGTGTTCCCAGTGCTCAGGTGCCATGTCAGCACGGTCAGTCACTTCATTGCCTATGAGGGCAATACCATCATACGTTGTTCTAGCACCTATATTTCAGAGGTCAGCTTCACCGATCCAGGTGGGCATTTCTGCAACAGCTTTCAGTGGTGCTCCACCTCCGGTATAGAGGGCAGCGCCGACAGTTTCAGGGGATCTTCCACCCCCACCATCCACAATCGATCAGATGCAGATGTTCTTACTCTTTCAGCAGATGATGGAGACCCAACAGTGTCAGTCATAGGTCTTACGGCAGAGCATTGAGAATGCTCACCAGATTGCGCTCGCAGCAGTTGAGAGAGCCGTCTTAGTCTAGCTACAGACGAACCATCTCAGTTTATCCCACAGTAGCCGAGGCCGGAGACCATCATAGAGTTTAAGAGGATGAGACCGAAGGACTTTAAAGGCACAAAAGAGATCCTTTATGCTGATGATTGGATAGAAGACATTGGGCGGAAACTACGGCTGACGCAGATTCCAGAGAGGTTGCAGATAGAGGCCGCGGGGAGCATGTTATTCGATATTGCGTTGACTTGGTTCAGGACGGACCTTAGGATCTTAGTACCAGGACTTACTTAGGAAGCTTTCAAAGAGCTCCTCAAGGAAAAGTTCTTTCCAAATGTGGCTCTGACATCTCTAGAGAGCCAGTTTTAGTACCTTGTTCTGGGAGGTATGACGGTGGGTGAGTATGCGACAGAGTATTGCAGATTAGGTCATTTTGTAGAGGGACAAAACCCTAAAGGAAAAGCCAGAAAGTTCAGAAAGGGCCTTAACAGGGAGATCAAATCACATATGAATGAAGATCCCACCGCTACTTTCGAAAAGATTCTATTATAGGCACAGCGGGCAGAGGATGATCTAGAGCTTGGCTCTAAGAGACCAAGGGCCACAGGAGGATCTAGTACCAACATGGGTCCAATGAAGCGGCCTTAGTTTTAGCAGCAGCACCAGAGGCACTTCCAACAGCCGAGGCAGTAGTATCATGGACCAGCTAGAGTGCCGGTACAACAGATACACCAGATTCAGAGGCCAGCTATTCCTTGCACTTTCTGTTAGAAGCAAGGACATGGATGTGATACATGCAGGATGAGATTGGGCCAGTATATATTCTGCGGATCAGGAGACCATCAGTTGAGGGCTTATCCTAAAGTTCCATCTCGTCCAGCTCAGGACGGAGCTCAGGCACAGAGAGCACCCGCGAGACCACCAGTGGGATAGTAGAGAGGACCACATTTATCACCATAATAGAAGCAGTTTGCTTAACACCAGCAACAACAGAGAGGTGCCTATCGACAGGGGTCAGCTTTTGGCTTGACCGTCGAGGAGGAGGATTCAGTCGGTGATGTTATCTCAGGATCAGTTTATCTTGATTCTTTTTCAGCTCATGCTTTATTTGATTCTGGTGCTTCACATAGTTTTGTATCTGTATCTTTTGTTCTAAAATATTATCTTGAGTCTGAACCGTTGCCAAGGACTTGCAAGATCACGACCGAGGATGACATTATTCTAGTTAGTGATATTTGCAAGGACCGGAGAGTTTCTTTGGGAGGCTGAGAGTTAGGTGTATGTCTACTCGTAATACCACTTTTGAGCTACGATATAGTACTTGAGATGGATTGGTTGAGTAGGCATCATGCTAGTATCGATTATCGAGGAGGCAGAGTTTTATTCCAGATACCAGGAGAGTCAGAGTTTGATTTTGTCAGAGGAACAACAGAGCAGAGCGAAGGTGACTTCTGTGGAGCTTTGGTAGAAGAGAAGGAACCGTCACATCCATTGATTGCAGAGTGTATGGACGTCTTTCTGGAGGAGTTTTCGGGATTGCGACCGTACAAAGATGTGGAATTCTCTATAGATTTGGTGCCAGGTGCAAAGCCAATATCACAGAACGTCTATAGAGTGAACAACAGTGAACTGGCAGAGTTAAAGAAGCAGGTGGATGAGTTCCAGGACAAGGGCTTCATCCGCTCCAGTTTATCACCATGGGGTGCTCCGGTATTATTTGTACCGAAGAAGGAAGGGTCGGTACGCATGTGTATCGACTATAGGGCACTAAATAACCTCACTATCAAGAACAAATACCCATTACCATGGATTAACGATTTATTTGATCAGTTGAGTGGATCGAAGGTATTCTCAAAGATAGACTTGAGGTCGAGGTACCACCAGGTAAAAGTGAAGAAGGAAGATATTCTGAAAATAGCTTTTACAACTCGCTATGGGCAGTTTCAGTTCTTGGTGATACCGTTTGGATTGACCAATGCCCCAGCGGTATTCATGAACCTGATGAATAAGACGATTTATCAGTACTTGGATCAGTTTAGGGTAGTATTTATTGATGATATATTGATATATTTGAAGACCCCAGAGGAGCATAAAAATTATTAGAGGATAGTTATGGAGATCCTCAGGAAAGAGAAGCTACATGGCAAGCTTTCGAAGTGTGAGTTCTTCCTTGATAAGGTTGAATTCCTTGGGCATGTGAATACATGAGACAAAATAACAGTAGACCCGAAGAAGATTGCAGCAGTTGAGTCATGGTCTACCCCGAGTTCAGTAGCGAAGTTCATGAGTTTTCTTGGACTAGCAGGATATTATCAAAGATTGGTTCAAGATTTTTCCAGGATTGCGGAGCCGATGACTAGACTAACCTAGAAGGACGTGGAGTTCATCTGGACTGAGGATTGTCAGTCTGCTTTTGAGAAGCTAAAGAAGAGGTTAACTACAGCTCCAATATTGACATTGCCATCATGGGTAGGAGAATTTTTTATATATAGTGATGCATCGGGTAAGGGTTTGTGTTGTTGTTGAAGCAGAACATGAAGGTGATTGCCTATGCTTCTAGGCAATTACGCCCGCATGAGAAGAATTACCCTACCTATGACTTGGAGTTGGAAGCAATTTTTTTTGCTCTTAAATTTTAGAAGCACTACTTGTATGAAGAGCGGGTAGAGATCTTTACAGATTATAAGATCTTGAAGTATGTATTTACACAAAAAGAGCTCAACATGAGGCATCGATGGTGGTTGGAGTTGATGAAGGACTTCGATATTGCTTTGTAGTACCATCAAGGGAAGGCAAACATAGTCACGGATGCCTTGAGTAGGTATCCAGTAGCTATGTACTTGACGAAGGATAGACATTTATTGGTCGACCTTGATAGTTTGGGCATTGAGGTATTAATTCCTGGAGTTGCAGCACAAATATGGGGATTTCAGGTACAGTCAGAGTTGATGGACCGGATCAGAGATACACAGTTCAAGGATGAGTCTCTGAGAAGCATCAGAGTACAGGTCCAGATAGGGTTGGCAGAGGACTTCAGTATTGCAGATGATGGATCATTGCGGCACGGTATCAGATTATGTGTGCCGAGTGGAGCATTGCGCGAGAAAATTCTTCAGGAGGCACAGCGATCTCAGTACTCTATGCATCCAGGTGCCAACAAGATGATAGGAACATGAGAGAGCATTTTTGGTGGTAGGGTATGAAGCGGGAGGTAGCTAGCTTCGTATCCAAATGTTTGGTTTGCCAGCAGGTAAAGGCGGAGAGACAGAGGCCAAGTGGATTTCTTCAGCCTTTACCCATTCCAGAGTGGAAATGGAAGCATATGACGATGGATTTTGTTTCAGGACTTCCGCGTTCTCCAGGAGGTAAAGATACGATTTTGGTTATTGTAGACAGGTTGACCAAATCAGCCCACTTTCTACCATTCAAAGTGGGTACATCTACGGAGAAGCTCGTGGAGATGTATGTGCGTAAGATAGTCAGATTGCATGGAGTTCCGGTAAGCATAGTCTCGGATCGGGATAGTCGCTTCATGTCCCACTTCTAAAGGAGTTTGTAGGCTAGCTTGGGTTCTCAGTTCAAGTTCAGAACCGCATATCACCCTCAAACAAATGGACAGTCGGAGAGGACTATTCAGACTCTCGAGGATATGCTACGCACCTGTGTTTTGGATTTTAGAAGCTCTTGGGAGGATCATCTTCACTTGGTAGAGTTTTCTTACAACAATAGCTACCAGGCCAGTATCTAGATATCACCATTTGAGGCGTTGTATGGACAGAGATGTCGCACTCCGTTATCATAGGATGATGTTGGTAAGAGAGCTTTATTGGGACCAGAGATGGAAGTGGATGCAGCTAAGAAGGTGAAGCTTATCAGGGATAGACTTCGGGTGGCGCAGGACAGACAATGGCATTGGGCCGATAGCCACCGGAGACCATTGGAGTTTGAGGTCAAGATTTTATTTTGCGTTGCTTGTGATTATTTATTTTTGTTAGAGTGCTAAGGTTGTGTTTCGTGCTAGGTTGGCGGTCTGGATTTTTTTAGAATTTCTTCGACACGTGGCACGATTCATTTTGGTGGAGGCAGAAAGCTTAATCCGCGATTCATCGAACCTTTCAGTATTCTTCAGAGGGTCGGTGCAGTTGCCTACAGACTAGATTTACCACCTGCATTGGAGGGATTGCACAATGTGTTTCGCGTGTCATAGTTGAGATGGTATATAGTAGATCCTAGTAATGTATTGGATCACTCGAAGATAGAGGTGGGCCCTACTCTTAGATATCCAGAGCAGCCAGTTGAGATTATAGATCAGAGAGAGAAGGTACTGAGGAACCAGACGATTCCTTTGGTGTATGTCGCATGGAGGCATCACTCGCCAGGAGAGAGTACCTTGGAGTGAGAGACCGAGATGCGCGAGCGATATCCATATCTGTTTGAGCCGTGAGGTATAATTCTTTCTCGCTTGTATTGATTGCTTTTGGTAGTTAGTTCTTCCTTAATTTTGAGCACAAAATTTTTCTAAGGTGGGTAGGATTGTCACCCTCACTTTTCCAAATAAGGGTATTTTGGTAATTTGGCATGGGTAATTATATTTTTAGGATTATAATATTAAATATTGTGTATGTTATAAATATTAATTATTGTATTATTTATTTATTGTAGATGTTAGATTTATTTTGGACTTGTGTAGTGGACCTAACTAGTTTGTTTAGATCCATGGACCAACATTTAATTCTAGTTAGAATTGAGTCCAATAGTTAGCCCACTCATTAGGAGGATGAATTAATTAGTGAAACCAATTAGATTAGAACCTTTCCTTCTTAATTATTTTCTTCATGACAAGCCCCAAGGGATATTTTGGAATTTTCGTAGAAGCTTGGAGGAGGGGCAAGGGACCGGCCACCATAGGGAGGAGAGAGACTCTCTCTTCTTATTTATTATTCCAAATCTAGATCTAGAATTTTTTTTCTTCCAAATTCTTCATTCTTACACCAATTCCTACTCAAAGTTTTTCCTAATTCCTTTCCTATTCTTTATTGGAAGCTAGTAGAATAAGGATCTACAAGGAGAAAGCAAGGATCTACAAGGAGGATCAATGATCTACAAGCTGGAGGCTACTTTCACTCAATTTAGGAATTTCATTAGGAATCCATATCCTAATAGGTATAATTCAGTTTTCTCTCTCTAATTAGACTCTAAATCTGTGATTTAATTATTAGGAACTACCCCATATGCTAATGCTACCTATATGAATTGGAATTAGGTTCATAGGAGGCCTATTGGGAAAGTTATGTGGTATTTTGTGTCACTTTTGTGGAAAATTTGAGATTGGCACATCTTATATTTGTCAATTAAACCAAATTGATATGTGTTTGATTATGTGTGACTAGTGTCGTGTCCATAATTGGATACGTGTAGGCCGTATTACGATAATTTGGTGATACAGGTTGATTTAGGGGTTTCTCCCGATATGGGGGTTTGAGTATTTCATATTTTGACACGGACACGTAGTTGAGTAGTTAACTCTTCATGGTGTTCATAATTATGATTTTAGATTTGCTCGTGTCCTTCGGGATACGTTTGGTTGTGTGGTGGAATCGTATCGCAAGCGTATCATAGAATGAGTGTGATACGGGTGCGGTGCACTCCACGTGTTTGTGTCCTTGCATTTCAATATGCTTGTTTATAACTATTAGAGTATTTTAATTGTATGGTTATGTATATGTTTATATATATATATATATATATATATATCTATAGTATTATATAGATATGTATATATAGCTATGTATGTATATACATATATATATATATATATATATATATATATATATATATATATATATAAACATACACACACACACACACACACACACACACACACACACACACACACACATATATATAGATGTATTTGTATCTCTAGTGCTATGTATCTATGTATGTATATATATATAGATATGTATATATATATATGTGTAGATATATTTATAATTACTGATATGTATATAGTATATAGATGTGTGTGTGTGTGGTTGTGTTTGAGAGAGGAGGGGTCGGGCATCAATTTCAGTAGCTCAACATCAGTGTGTAGCCACAGCAGCTAGAACAACCAGTGCAAAGCTGCAACAACCTCAGCATCAATTTACCTGCAGCAACCTTAACATCCAGCAGCAGAGAGCAGTGAACAGCAATCAAAGCAGTAGCAGCATGCACTACAGCAACATGTTGTAGCTAGCACAACAACAACAAGCAGAGCTGCAACAGCATATTACAGCAGTAGCCACTACACAGCAAAGCAAGCAATTGCAGCAGCAGCCAGCATGAGCAGCAGCAGCCAGTGCAACACTGCAAGGAGAGGCAACATCCGGCAGCAACAACAAAGACAGCAGCAGGAACAACAAGGCAAGAGGGTTAGCTAGTAGTTTACTAGAGGTTTAGTTAGTTTTATGGATAGTTTAGTTAGTTGGTTACATTGTTAAGTAGTATTGTATACGTATTTATTGATAACTACTAGTTATTTATATACTTGTTAGACTAGTAGCTATATGTAGGTATGTATATATGTATTGGTAAGTTAGTGGTAAGTTAGTATAGTAGTATAATATATAAGTATTGGTATGTTAGTTATAGTTTAGTGTATTGGTAGTTAATTATATGTTAGAACACTACTAGAAAAAGTCAAATTAGCGACGTCTAAAAATGTCGCTAAATAACCAAAAATCGTCGCTAATTTGGTTTAGCGACGTAATTAGCGACATTTTAAAGCAGTCGAAAAAAACCAAGTCGCTAAAACAAAAAATGTCGCTAAACGTCGCTATGCCGACATTTTTAGCGACTTTAATGTGTCGCTAAATTTAGCGACGCCGTGTCACTAAATAGCGAGGTTTATTAAAGTCGCTAAACATCGCTGATTAGCGACTTATATAGCGATGTTACACTGACGTCATTAATGACCTGGCAATACTGCCAAGTCAGTAATTTGTGACGTACAGCGACATTTTTAGCGACATCATTAGCGACGTATTTAGCGACTGTTTATAGCATCGCTAATTAGCGACATATTTAGCGACGTAAGTGAACTTCGCTAAACGTTGCTAAAAATGTCGCTAATGTTCAAAAAAATAAAAATATATATTGCATTTCTGGGTTTACCAACCGCCTTGGGTTCATTATCAGGTATATGATGGTAGTAGAAATAATTGATTAAAGAATACAGTAGCAGCACCAAGGAAAAAAATTCTAGTACAATGGGTAAATACAGGCCAAGTATCAGTCATGAGTTGTAAACCAAAATATGAATAATATAATAAAATTTGAAGAAAAGAAAGCATCCAGCAAATCTCATCGTAAACATAAAGAATATGGCAAATTTATATCCATACAATCACATCCTAAATAATAAAAAATATAAATATCCAGTAACTAACTATACTACTGCGGATCTGTAGGAGGCTGACCACCGGCGCGCTTGAAGGATAAGAACTCCTCATACTCGTCCCGTGGAATCGACACCGATATCGATGGAGAAGGCAGTAACGTCGGTGGAGTCTGTGTCGATGTAGGCGCACCAGGAGGCCGTGCCCGCTCCAAGTCTGCGAGTCGCTGGTTGTAAGAATCCATGGTAGATAACAGCCTCGTACTGCTATGAACCATTGAATCCTGCATCATCGTCATCCTCTCGCCAATTGATACCTGTGACGTCTGCAGCTCCATGATGTTGCGGTCATTGGAGGCTCTAATATCATTTGTCAAATCCCGGAGCTCCGTCATGCTGCGGTCGAGCATATCCAATCGTGCGATGGGCATCGGATCGTCCGCCTGCGGCTGGGATCGGGGTTGCTCCTCCATACTTCGCAGCAACTCATCACGGAGAGATGCAATCTGACGGTCAACGGCCTCCTGGACGGCCTCATGGACTCTAGCCGACGACTGCGAGGGCTGCGACTGCGAGGGCTGTATGGAATGCGCAGCTGTCGGGGAGGCCCTAGATGACTGCGTCACAATCAGTGCGCCATAGGAGCCCGTACCGTAGTACGTACCCCTCTGGAGACCACCAGCTGCGGTCACCCACAGGTCGTCTGCCGACGGAGCTGGAGCGGGCTGCGACGAAGTACCAGCCTCTCCAGGTATAGGTGCACTGGCAGTCGCCCGCTCACGCAGCCTAAGATAGTCGGCCTAGAAAGGTTTGGAAATTCGATAATTGCCTAAGTTATATTAAAATTAACACAATATAAAGTAATACTTATATAGATCTGTGAGGCCCTCTCATCAATGAGATTTCCGTCCTTGCGATGGGTGGCCAAGAAGACGGTCACCATATTTGCATCCTCACCCCTCTGTACCTGTTAAAATATATTATTTATTACTACACTTAAACATTTTTTCCAAGTACCATTTTATGGTACTTATATTAAAATAATATATTTTAAAAGAAAAAATATACCAGACGACGGAAATATTCCGTCATCGGAATCGAGCCACCACAGCACTTGACCGCATTCTGCCTAGCTGCCTTGGCCTTCTTAGACCTTTTCTTGTAGCTCGGATCGTCGAATCTAGCCCTCATCGCAGTCCACTGCTCAGGCGTGATCCAACCTTGGATCGGTTTTCTAGCACGATTACGAGCCTTCTGGTCATCTAGAGCATCTCGGATAAGCTTGGCGGCAACGGTAGGAAAGAGCCGCTCGATCAACTCGGTCCGGTGCGGAGGATAAAAATACGTTTGCTACAATAAATAATTTAGTAAGTTAGCATCACGGATAATATGCATAAATAAGAGGATTTATTTAATATAATTTTACCTGAAAGTGCGCAAACCAGAACGCCTTCCTCTCCTCCGGAGCCTCAGAGTAGTTGATCCAAGGGCCACCGTAGTTGTTCCTCAGAAATTGGCCCAGGCATCTCTGAACCGACGATGGACGATATCTATACAGAGATAATAATTAAGAATACTAAAAAAGTTAATATACGATGAATAAAGAGAAACACAAATATATACTAAACCATCTAATTGACTTACTTTGTACCGTCGGCCTAAATATCTGTCCTCGTCTCCTCCGGAGGTGCGCATGGAGGATCTTGCTGATGCTGGGATAACGTGGGCACGACCTCCTCGACCTCCTAATCTGTCCCCATGGTTCCGTCAGCAGGAGGAATGCTGGACGAGGGTGTACTATAACGCCAGGAACTACTCGTCCCAATAGTCGGAGATGTGAGTGATCGATATACTGGAGTACTGGGCAATGATGATCCGAAACCAACAGTAAGCAGTACCGGAGGAGCACTCTGTCTACCTCGGGACCTGCCGAATCCTCTGCGTCGTCCTGTCATATCTAATAACAACATATGATGAATATAGAGAAACACAAATATATAGTACATTCTACAGTCAAAATATGATGCATATCCCAAAGCATTCTACAGTCAAAATATAATATATATATTCGTTAATGGGTACATCTACTTTGTCAATTTTCCAACCTTGATCTACATTCTACAGTCAAAATATAGTTACATTCTACATGTAATATATTTTATTTTCAATCATCTTCAGAAAATTCATCTTGTTCGCCTTCCTCGTCCTCCTCTTCCTCTTCATCGCCTTCACTTTTATCTACTTTATCTTCCTCTTCAGATAATTCTACATCTTCTACATTATTACTCGTGTAATGAGTAACTTCCGTTGAGTCCACATCCACAATATTTGTTATAAGAGGTAGATCGTCCTCCTGATAAGCTATTTCGTCAATATCAAAGGTATTTCTAGCTTTAGTCTTGCATACTGCCCACCAATCCGACCTCGCTGTCCCCCGTCTAGGATAAGTTATGAAGTACACGAGCTGAGCCTGACTTGATAGGACAAATGGTTCGTAGCCTTGATATCTACGCTTGTAGTTTATATCCACAAGGCCATGCTTGTCAATTTTCCAACCTTGATCTTGAATCGGATCAAACCATTCACACCTGAATAGCACGATATTAGAAGGTTCTTTGCCATAATTATATGTCAACTCCACAATCTCTCGAAAGATGCCAAAAAAATCATTGCCCGGATTGACGTCTTTATAGTTCGAAGATTTGATACACAAACAACTTTTTTTCGTGGAATCAAGATCCAGAAAGTTGTCTCTGATAGGAGCATTTGTTGACTTGAACCTGAACCCATTCACATAAAAACTTGGCCATATTTTTACGGCAGTAATTGGTCCCTTGGCTAGAGTTCTAATAGATTCAGTCTCGGGTGTTATTAGACGATCGACCTAAATACCAAAGTAGCGATAGTAAGTTATTTGTTTTGCAAGTGCAGAAATAAAAAGTAATTACCAAGCATCTTACATATGCACTCAACCAAGAAGGAAAATGGCATCTCATATCTTGTTCTACTTCTTCGTTTGTTATGTAGGGTCTAACCGACCTCAACTCATCATTATATGTGGTGAAAAATAATGAAGCAACTGCTGATTAGTAACATAATAGTATCTTATACTATTATATTGAGATGATGTAAATGTGGACGTATTAATTACTTACCCCTCTAGCTTCTCCACTTCATCCTCGTCGCAATTGAGTAATATATACAATTGAGCAGCCCTTAGCTCATCGTCATTCAAATATCTCTTCTTCATTTTTCCCGAAGGCTTTCCGGACGCATTGAATACTTTGAGTATTGCATCATTAGATTCCTGATATACGTCGTCGTTTCTCGGAGCTTTCGTCCTATTAGTAGCAACATGCGGTTTGAAATACGTCGAGCAAAAGTTTGTAATCTCTTCGAGAACATAAGCTTCACAAATAGAGCCCTCAACCCGTGCCTTGTTTTTCACCTTTCACTTTAGGTGATTCAGATGCCGCTCGAAGGGGTACATTCATCGATAACCGACAGGACCACCAACACGTGCCTCATAGGAAAGATGAATTGGCAAATGCTCCGAAGAGTCAAAGAATCCAGGAGGAAACACCTTCTCAAGCTTACATAGTGTTACCGCTATGTCCTTCTCTTGCTTTTCTAGACGATCGACGAGAAACATAGTACAACAAAGATCTCTGAAGAATATGCTCAGCTCTGTCAATGGGTCCCAAACGACCTGCGGTAAGAATTCTCGAAATGCAATCGAAATTAGCCTCTCCATGAATACGTGACAAACGTGGCTCTTCATACCCACCAGTTTGTTCTCCTTGAGGTCGACGCATCTTCTCAAGTTTGAAACGTACCCATCTGGAAACTTTAGACCCTGAATCTACCTACAAAGTCTACCTTTATCCTCTTTCTCCAGTGAGAAAACTGACTTAGGTTGCTTTAACTTTCCATTCCCCTCCTTTATCAAATGCAATGTAGGACGTCTACATATTTCTTCTAAGTCCAACCTGGCCTTCGGATTATCTTTCGTCTTCCCCTTTACCTCTATTACAGTATTAATTATGTTATCAAACACATTCTTCTCAATATGCATGACATCAAGGTTATGTCTGATCAGATTGGTGCTCCAATATGGCAGATCCCATAATATACTCCTTTTCGTCCAATTATGGGTGCGACCAAATCCGTCACACTTGTACCCCTTAGCAGGCTCTTCGATAGCACTTGGTAAATCTTTTACCTCTTCCTATATCGTGCATCCAGGCCACCTTGGCGGTGGATTGGCCTTCTCCACAACTCCCGTACGAAAAGTATTCTGGTTCCTCCGGTACGGATGATCCTTCGACAAAAATTGTCGATGACAATCGAAGAAGCACGGTTTGCCTCCGTGTTTCAAACGGAAGGCCTGAGTATGGTCCATGCAATACGAACATGAGAGACGACCATGGGTGCTCCATCCCGATAATATTCCATAGGCCGAAAAGTCGTTGATGGTCCACATAAGTGCTGCCCTCATCTAAAAATTTTGCTTTCTAGAAACATCGTACGTGTTGGCACCTACTTCCCATAGCTGATTCAGCTCATCTATCAAAGGCTGTAAATACACATCGATGTTCCTCTTCTGATTGTTCGGACCCGGGATAATAACGGTTAGGAACATATACGGAGCCTTCATGCACATCCAAGGTGGTAGATTATACGGAGTGATGATCATAGGTCAACACGAATACTGGGAGCCCGAAAGTCCGAATGGGGTAAAACCGTCAGAGGAGAGCCCCAATATGACATTACGCGCTTCCTCGGCAAAATATGGATACTCTCGATCAAAGTGCTTCCATGCTTCTCCATCGGATGGAAGATCCAATACTGCTTCGATCTGTTTTCGCCTGTGCCAACTCATGTTTTCTGCAATCTCCTTAACCATAAACAACCACGGCGTCAAAGGCAAGTAGTGCATCGAATCGGTAGGCTTCCTTGCACCGACAGACTTTTCTCTAACAGTGGCCTTGTAGCGATCAGCACCACAGAATCTGCACGTATCTTCATCCTTGTCGTCTTTGTAGTACAACTTGCACCCGTTGCGACATGCATCAATTTTTTCGTATCCCATCCAAAGCGATCTCACCATCCCCTTAGATCGATAGAAGTCTTTAGGCAACTTTGCACCCTCGGGCAAGATCTCTATAATCAAATCGAGCAGTCGATTATAGCATTCTTGCGACATGTTAGAATCGGACTTGATGCTCAATAATCTTGTAACCACCTCCAACGGTGAATAATCCTCACAAGCAGGATATAGTGGAGTCCTTGTATTCTCCAGCAACTCCATAAACTTTGCAGCATCGGCATTCGGTGCCTCCTCAGCTGTATCATAATTGTCCAGATTAAAACTAGGTCCCGCCGCATCATAATTGTTCGGATTGAAACTAGGCCCTGCCGCATCATAAACCATCTTCACTAACCCGTCGTCGTAAGCATCGTGGTCGTGGACATCCATATACGGCTCTATATAGGGCTCCGACTCCGATGCTAGAGATACAAGTTCTCCGAGCGCGGTCCACTGATAGTAATTCGGCGTGAAGCCCTTTGAGTATAAATGATATGTAACTTCCACTTCTGGATGATATTTTTTGTTGCGACATCTCACACACGGACACTTAATTTTGGTACCGTCCATGTACTGAGGGAAAGCCTTGGCGAACTGCAGGAACTGCTGTACACCCTCAATAAATTTATCCCGCATACCGCACATGTCATCAGGATGACGGTTGTACATCCACGAACGATGACACAGATAGTAATTCATATCCATTTCTAGATACTTCTGCAAAAATGACAGAATGTATCATATAAATCATTACATACAGTGGTTTATCATCTAACTTCATAACTTAACCGTACTATAAAAATCATAATTGATATAATACATACTTTCATTTATCAAAGTCTAAAATAAGTAATATTCAAAACAACTGACCATTTATCAAAGTCTAAAATAAGCAATACTTTTATTTCATAACTAATATAATACATACTTTTATTTATCAAAGTCCAAGAGCCCTTGAAATGATAAACAGGGTTAACAAGTTCATGGTGATGTTTCTAAGCCACTTCTAGATCCATACTAGTTTATACTAGTCAATACTAGGTTAATACCTTGCTACACTATGTCTTCTAGGTCGTACTAGGATATTCTGCTTTGAAATTAAGTACTCTACTATCCACACTGAGAGCCTCTTACCCTTGGCCTGGCACCTTGCACTTCATCCTTATACTTGCTCACTAGACTACAACCCAGTTAAGGGTTGTATTGGCATGCAACAAGTTACCGGTGAACACCTACCCGATACTTGTCTATACCTTAACCCAAACACATGCCTGCAGACCCTAACTAAGTCTGCAACCTCTGATACTTTGCACTTATTCTGCAGTGGCTAAATCTTCCCTTCACTTAGTTTTTTCCAACTGCCCTTAGCTACTGCCATGGCTCGCAGCAGTGATTGTTGCTGCCTTGCCATTGCTCAAGCATGCATGTGTTTGATGCTGCTCAAGTGTGCACCAACACTCTTCCACTGCAGAAGATGACAGGAACCAATCCCCTCCTCACAGTGCCAACCCGACACCACTGCAATACATTGCCAGCTTGCCTAATGCACTAGGCCAAACTGAATTAAGTTCTGTTCCTGAAGCCTCATAGTTGAGTAGTGACACCCACATATAACTCGACTCTTCTACCCTCTCCCATATCAAGCACAGCTAGAAGACACTATGAACACCAACACAGATAACAGTAGCTATATACATATATATATATATATATATATATATATATATATATATATATATATATATATATATATATATATCGAGATACACCTATATATGCATACACTCTCTCATATGCAAATAGATAATACACCAATTTACATATACATATCATATAATACTCTAAGGCATAAATAGACACACACACACAACCCCTAGTCTAATTCACAAATATTTGGTGTACAACACCAAGATACTCTAGGATATATCCTCCATACACCACACCACAATGATACCAACCCTCAATTCACATGGACACATCCAATAGATCAAATATTGTGTGTGTATCAGTGTGTGTGTGTGTGTGTGTGTGTGTGTCGTGCCTGTGGCAGTGTCAGTGTCTGTGTGAGTGTGTGTGTGTGTGTGTCTGCGTCTGTGTGTGTGTGTCGTGTGTGTCTGTCAGTGTCTATGTGCATGTGTCGTGTCTGTGTACGTGTGTCATATCTGTCAAGTGTGTCTTGTGTCAGTGTTACATGAGAGAGAGAGAGAGAGAGAGAGAGATTATCTATAGCTCAAGGAGGAGGAGGGGGATGCCGGAGTAGCCGCAGCCGTGGAGAGCCGGTCGCCGGAGAGGGGGGTGGGGGAAATCGAAAAGTTTCAAATTTTTCGACAGATGGGGGAAGAAAACTGAGACCTAATTAACCAAAATTTAGCGACGTTTAGCGACGTCAAATAAAAACGTCGCTAAAATAAAAATTAGCGAAGTCAAAGACGTCGCTAAATACGTTGCTAAATATTTTTTATGGATAAGTCGCTAATTACGACGCTAAACGTCGCTAAATCTGATATATTAGCGACGTTTAGTGAGCTTAATTGAACTTATAGCGACTAATCTTTTAAAATCTTAATAAATGTTGCTAAACTTCGCTAAATGTTGCCATTTAGCGACGTTTAGCGACGTTTTTTACGGAGTCGCTAATTTAGTGACGTTTTTACTTGGAGTCGCTAAAATACGTCGCTAATACCGCTTTTTCTAGTAGTGGAATTTGAATTACCTTGTGATACCAAGGTAATATCAAGGTATTGGTGGATACTCAAGGTATTGTGTTTGAGTATCAAGATGAGTGTGTAGGTGGTGAGATACGCATTGGTTCAAAGCCAAGGTATCCACTTTGCATTAGTTAGCTAAGAGTACTATATGTATTATCTTGTATATATATAAATTAGTATTTTCATATAAAAAACTTACATATCCTTTGATACGGTGCTTGGTTTGTATCATAGTATCTTTGCTTAGCTAGTGTGACCTAGTTATATAGTGTATGGACCTAATATCCTTGAGTTTGACTCATACAACTTAGAAATAGCTAGTTTGACCAAGTTTAACAAGTTTGACCTACAGTTGACCTAGTTTGACTGTTTTGACTTAGAAATGGCTTTAAGACCTAGAATTGAACTAGTTTAACTTATTTTCATTCCAAAACCTTGTATTGATGTAATATACCATATATAGGTCTGTGTGACACTAGCTTGGGCATTGAGAGACACACCTTGCTCAGGACCTCGGGCGAGTACATTTCTCTGTTAGTTTTTATTCCTTAATAGTATATATATCTCATGTTCTAGAACTGTATACTAGATTCTGATACAGTGGTTTCACGGACTGGTATTACATGGATCCTGTCAAGAGATGTTATCCCCTACCATGTTCAGCGAGTACTCCTGTACATGTATTTTATCGTGTGTATTGGGTATTGATTATTTATATTTCGTGTTCACACACTGCTCATGTTCAGTGCACTTATTCTTGTACACATATTTCTCATATTTAGTGTGCCCATATTTATGTTCGTAATGTGTTATGATTAGATCCATTGGTATTATTGGGGATGGGGTAGTTGGAGTTGATTATGTGATCAAAGCCCCAGTGTATTTGTGTATATATCGATTACATACCATACTTGTAATCGAGTTACCATATTGTATCCGTGTTCAACCTAAACCAATCACATAATAAACTTGTATTCTGAGGCACATTAGTTAGATTTCAGTTATTCCTTTATATTATAGATATTTATATTGCTTGTTCTTCATTCCAGTACATTACTTGTTCATTCTAGTTTATTTTATTCTTTTGTTTTGATATCGTGTATTCTTTTATATTATCTTTTTTATATGCTCGATTATGTATTTGAAACTGCTTTCAGAGGTATATAATTTGCTCCACTCCTGATTGGATATAATTTTTTCAGATGATTGGCTCAAAGATCAATGTCCTACCTTCTACGGGCAGCAAGAGGGCATAATATTAGAGGATACTCCTATAGACCAGGAGAACTTAGTTGCAGAGCCTGAGGCGGTTTAGTTTATATTTTAGTGGACTTGTATTAGACTGTTATTGAGATTCATGGCATTTATATTATTTCAGACTTGTGGTTTGTATCTTAATTCTTTTCTTTGTTATTCTATTCATGCTTTATCTTTCTTAGTTTGTATTATGAATGAGTATAGTTAGATTTATGAGATACCATATTGTTCCTCCTTTTGGAGTTGAGATGATTAACAGGTACCATATATATATATATATATATTGTTGAGATATTTAGTTACTTAGAATTTACCCAGACAACGTTCTATCGCCGATGCTGCGACGTAGGCTGGGCGAACCCACGTACTCGTGCCAGAATATCCGGGTGCGGGTTATAACAGCAACACTTTTAATGAAGGCTTTTCATTCATCCATATATACCCAGTAGTCAGTCACAACTGCTGCTACTGAGACCACCTTCTCATACTAGTGCACCAGTATGCACAAATCTGAATCTGAGCATTCCCTTTTATCTAACCAGTGCACACTTTTTTTTAGCACTGTCTGCAACCTGTAGATGCATCTACACTTGAACCCAGTTTCTCCCTACCCAGATACCAACTGAACACACTTCACTTCACCCTAACCTACACTCTTAAACTGTCAACTAAGAAAATATGAGCACATACTACATTCCCCCTTCTTGTACAATTTTATCCCTCATACACACTAATACTCCTAACTAACTAACCCACAACACCAAAACCTAACATATAACTCTCTCAAATGCACCACATTGCCTACTAAACACTCAACACAAAGTTATACACTAATCCCTTCACTGGTCTCGGACTACCCCAAAACATAGGCAAAACCCCTTTAACTGTGCACATAGGCACAAATACACAAATTGCACACCATCCTCTACATACATAGGTGTACGAGGATATGAAACCTAATTAACCCACTTCCCCTACTACACAAGCCTCCATGACACAAGATACCTACTTATATATAATATAAATTTAAACGAACACCTAGTGAGTACCTTGATACCCACAAGTATCACCTATGATACTCCTGATACCATCATCCATCACTCCATCACCATCAAGATACACTCTCAAACTAGTATGATACCTCTAGAATATTTAATATAATATCGATAATATAAATAAAAGCTATTCTATTGCAACATATAGGAATTAGCATGCTATAGCCCAAAACACATAAAAATATCCCTCTTATGACATCGTATCACGACGTATCATGATACATACTACTCGTATCTAATTGTGGACACATGAGAACAATCTTAATACCAATCTAACATTAATAGACACATAATCAAATACTTGTGTCCTAAATTCAAAGTTTTTTCCAAATGGACACAAAACTCTATGTAACCTCCATAATAGGCATCCTATGAACCTAATTATTCTTCCTATGGGTATCCCTTAGCCAAGGGAAGGTCTCTATAGGTCTATTACACTATTTATAATAGAAATGACTTAGGGAATATAGTTTTTACCTATTAGGAGATTGATTTCCAATGTATTACACCACAAGGAAACAAATACAAAGAATGGACACCTCCTTTTAGCTAGCTTCCTCCCAATGCTCCTTCTTGCTCTTCCAAGCTCATTAGGATTGTATTAGAATAAAGAAATGAGAGTGTATTTGATATGGAATGGATTTGATTTGATGTGGATTTGGGAGAAAATGGAGATGAACTAAGTAGGAAGGAGAATGGCTATTAATGAACTAAAGAGGGTATATATACTCCTATGCTAGGGTCGACCACCCCTTCTTGGCATTGTGTGCCATCTACAAGGTCTAAATTGCCCTTCATTGCATATTATGAAGGAATATTAATTATGTGTATTAACTATTTGAAGGTTCTAATCTAATAAAAAAGAATATTTCACTCATTCTCTTTAATTTAATGAGTCAACCATGACTAAACTAATTGGTTACACTAATGGGTCATGATAAGTCTAGTTGGGTTCACTTAGGTTCACTAACATCTAGTCTAACTAATAAGCTAGTCCCCTAATCAATAAATAATATAGATATAATAATTATTTACCAAAATTTAAAAAATATAAAAATAACAAAAATATTCCTCTTCGGGGACTATAGTTAGAATCAGAGTCCTCTGAATCACTACTATTTACAAAATTTGCAAGGTCATGCAGAGTTTGTATGCCGAAAGATGTAATTAGTCGACGAAAGGCTTCTACTTTCGGCTGCTCCTTTTGTCTCCCCAAGTCAGCAGAGGGAGCACGTAGAGTACTGGCTTCAGTTCCGTGCTGGGTGAGTTCGTCTAGTGAATGGCCAATAAGATTCAAGAAGAGTTTTATCTTTCGCAGTTGTGCAGGAGATACTTCTTTCTTCTCCTTAGCAGGGGTGACATAGGAGTGGTAGAAGCATGGCTTGAGTTAGCCTCGGCCGAAGAGAAAATAGTTGCCTTATCAGTTTTCCTTGCCCTCTTTTTAGAAGCATCCTTGGAAGCCATTGGACAAAAGCAAGTTGGTATGAAGAGTTAATAATTGAGTAAACAACTCCATTTTTTATAAAGGAAGATAGTTGTCCGAATTTACATGCATGATTCATAAAGGAAGGGAGGCGACGATTTGTTTTTCTAAGTGAAAAGCCAAACACAAGACCTAAAGCGTGGCTGTTAGGATTCTGCATATTTTTCCAAGGGCTTCCGCATACATGACTGGAATGGTTGCATAATACGCACACTAGTCAGTTGGCATAAAGGGTTATAAAGTACGCGGAGTTAAATGGAAATTAATCAGTCAGCAATACGCAGTAGCAAAACATAATCAAGCCAAGATTTTATTGGTGTTCAAATCATGATTACATATGATGGAAATGTATAATATTTGAATTTTTATTCTAAAATCGTGATTACATATGATTGAGATCTATCACAGAGCCATCTCCATTTCTTTGCTCCTCAATGCAAACCTCAATACTTGAAAAAGAATCCATACTGATGGATAACATATATAGGTTGCAACACATAACTGGGCCTGCATAAATTTGTTGAAAAAATGTACAAGCCCCCTCTACCATGTGGATGTGCCACCAATAGATGTCTCGTTTACGATTCCAATCTCAACCTTGTAATCGATATGGCATGTCGCATAAAGGGGAGAAATACGGCTAGCATGCCGCATAAACGGGGACGGCTCTATCCATAAGAAAGGGGATCATCCTTGTCTCTTAAATCAGTTCTTGACGAGTTACCTCATAAAGTTAGCACTCTCTTCGAATGAGTAGATTTCTGACATTCTTTCATGCTCCATCACGAAAGAAGTAGCAAGTATGCTCTCTGTAAAAAAAAGTGCATTATTTATACATGATGAGTTCTTAACTTCCAGTGAAGAAGTTGTAATATGTGCACAATTTACAATGTTTAGCATAGAAAACTAAAATATGCGCATGATAACCCTTCTCATTATAGAAGAAGAAAAGTGCGCCAACTCTTCAAATCCGTCAGGACTTGGTAAAGATCACTCGATGGCTATTTTACTCTTAAAGAGGAAAGTGTGCCAGGAGGTAAATTTTTCTCGGAAAGAGGGAAATATACATGTGCGTCATGTTTGTGTTTGTAAAATTCCCTATAGTCTATCTATTCTTCTACTGGTTACAGTGTACTTAGAATCCAAGGGAAAAAAAGGAAAAAGAGAAGTTGTCAGCAGTGATCTCCAAACGAACATCTTACCCATTATTGGGAAGTGTCTCCTCTAACTTCTCGGAATGCCGCTATGGTCGTCCTCTTAGACTCGTACCGAAAGACAGTCATGCCTAGTCTTACAGCAAGGAAAATATAAATTAAAGAGTTCTGATGGGATGCTGCTCCTATTTATAAAAGCAGAAGATGATGTTCCAAATTCTAAACAACCCTCGAAAATTGCTCCCATAAAGCCGCATGTATTGCCTTGAAGACGCGTTAAATCAAGGATCGAGTCAAAATTTAACAAATTATGTGCGGTTAAGGCGCAACCACATGAACAGTCTATTGAGATTCTGTCCAAAATATGCGCATAGTATCATAACTAATTTTTTTATGCTTCAAGTTCAAAGTATTTTGATTTTATTTTAAAAATCCAAAAACTTTGAAGGGGGTCTTGTAGAAGCACAAAAAGTTTGCCTCCTAAAGAATGCTAAACCTAATGGAGCAGTGACGTACTTCCTCATAAAATAAACACTACCGAGCTCAGCAAAAGAGGGTCATACTTTCTCAAAGCTTGGAACAGAGGCACACTTTCGTGCCATCCGTTCAACTCAACAGAAGTGAGCGTTCATTCTTCATGTGTTTCCCTTCGTATTTAATATAATAAACATGACAGATGACAGGCACAAAAAGCAAGGAAACCAAGGTCGTTAATGCAGAAGATCTCTGGCACACAGATCAAGGTTGTCGTTTAGTGAATAATATAGCCATGCTCTATCAGAGTACGCTAAAGTGCTATCTCTATCACAGTACGCCATTAAGCTATCTCTATCAGACCATGCCAATATGCTATCTCTATTACAGTACGCTAATGTGTTATCTCTTTCAGAGTACGCTAGTATGCTGTCCTTAACCAGACTATGCCAATGGTTTTATCTCTACAAAAATATGCCACCTAGTACTAATCTGTAACAAAAAAAGTTACGCATGTGCTTCCATAGATAAAAGTGTGTATATTATGCAAAACTGACAATGAGTGGTTATGATTCCAACCAAAACGTGTACATGCAGTTGCTACCATTACCTAACCTTACCTTGTACATGAGGCCACGTGTCAAGTTGACAGCAAATTATGTACCCACTAAGCAGCACGTGGGTTATAAGTTTTTAAATATACGTATACAATGACAAATATAGTGCACATTTCCCATTAGTACGTGTACATCCTCATAACCTTTCCTGAATGCTATAAATACAGGGTCAGTGCATCCTATCCCACACACAGGCGGACAAAAAGAGAGCAAATAGAAGCTTTTGCCAGTATTGCCAAAGAGTCCTTCTCTAAGTGCTCGGGTGTTTGCATTGCTTCTTCGTGGCGAGTAGTCCATGGAGTAAAGTGTTCGACTACAGATCAGATCCCTACAACTATACTTTCCCTGAATCATCGTACTTTAGATTCTTGTATATGATTTATTGTACTTTTCTTTTCTTTCTAGTTTGTATACAAAAGTTTGTATAACTTTTTGTTCATAGCAAACAAACAACCGACTCATTTGACGAAGATGACCAATCATTAAAACCTTTTAAAATTGGTCTTTGGCCACAACTGATGGAGTCATAATGGGAACTACGATTTGAGAAATACAAACCGCATACAGAGGATGAAATCATCCCGATCGATGTGGGAGGTCATTCCTCCCCAAAACCAATCTTTATCAGAAAAAGTCTCTCTGATGAAGATAAATAGGCGCTTATACAACTCATAAGAGAATATATTAACGTCTTCACCTAGATCTTTGAGGATATGCTCGGCTTGGATTCCCAGATTGTTACACACAAGCTCAATATCCTTACTAATGTTAGACCAGTAAAATAACAACAGTGATGGTTTCGTCCGAATATGATGGATGCAATCGAAGCTGAAGTCAAAAAGCTGATCACATACGGCTTTGTTCGAGAAGAGCAACATCCTAACTGGGTGGCCAATGTGGTTTTGGTCATGAAAAAGAATGAGAAGATCAGGGTCTGTATAGATTATCAAGATCTAAATTCGGCTTGCCCTAAAGATAAATTCCCTCTCCCTATTACAGATGTCATGATTGACAATACCTTTGACTTCGAGCGTATGTCATTCATGGATGGATTCTCAGGATATAATCAAATTAAGATATTTTTCGATGATGACAAGCACACAATATTTCAGACACTGCTATGAGTGTACTCTATACCATAATGCCCTTTACCTTGAAGAATGCAGGGTTAATGTACCAATAGACCACGAGTACAATCTTTTATGAGCATTTACGAAAGATGATGGAATTCTATTTGGACGACATTATAGTCTAGAGTCATCTCAAAGATGATCACCTTCAATATCTGAGGACGGTGTTCGAATTGATGCACTAACACCAACTAAAAATAAATCCAACCAAGTCCTTCTTGGGAGTATCCAGTAGCAAGTTCCTCGGATTCGTAATAACCTCTAAGGGTATTCATCTTGACCCAAAAAAGTTAAATCCATCCTTGATATGCGTCCTCTATGTAAAATTATGGAGCTTCATGGACTGTAAGGCCGATTGGCATATATCAAGAGGTTTATATCAAAAATCTTAGGACGGTGCCAGCCGTTTACTCAACTTATTAAGAAAAGAAGTAATATTTGTTTGGAACGAGGCACACCAGTAAAAAATCGACAATATCAAAGAATACCTCACAAATCCTCCAGTTCTGGTGGCCCCAATTGTAGAAAGACCTTTCTTGTTGTACGTTCAAGCGATGGATTATTTTTTCAATGATTTCTTACATAAAAGAGTGATGAAGGTCATGAACATGCTATCTATTATATAAGTCACAAGATGGTCTTTGTCGAGCACAGGTACAACCCTGTTTTCTATGTTCTTTTTAACAATATCGGAATTGGCGATAAATGTCGACCATTGATCGCACTGTGTAGTGCCCATGTGAACTTTATTGTTGGCAGTAGGTTATACCTGCATGTGTCCATATGGACAGGCTTTGGAATACTAGGAGGTAGCTTCAAGGGCAACTGTCTAAAGCATTCTATGTAATCTCATACAGATTCCTTTTTTCCTCTGAGTTGCGAAGATAAGAATCGACATAGTCATATCTCTTCCACTTCCATAGAACTGGGAGAGAAACAATGCTCACAAATCATCAAATAATTTGATACATTTGTCTGAAAGGCTACAAACCACTCATAAGCTACGTCAGTTAGAGCCCTAATAGGCTGCGGGTTGTATTTAGGTGGACAAACCACATTATTCCACTCCAGAGAATAAGGTTTTCTAATCCCGAGTTTCTGAAGTTTCTCCTGTTTGTTCATAAAATCTAGACGAGCTCGTAGTTCACTAATGGCTTCTTGTGTCTCCTCCGCCTGTGGAGAAACAACCATTTGTAAAGTTACTACAGGTGTAGCCTGGTGCACTATTGGCAGGATACACTCCCAATATTAGGGCGGATAAGAGTAGGAACAAGTGCAATAGGCTCCTCATTGTTTACTAGGTCTGTATTTGTTGGACCAGTAGCGAAAGTGGTTGTAGACACATAGCTGCTCGAATTTCTCTCATTGTCTGGGTTAATGTTTGCATTGATGCATTTATGCCTTAAACCATTGCTTCTAAGGCATCAAGACATTGGCGATCGTTGCATCCCTCCACATTTTCGTTACCCTCCATATATACAAGCATTATATATGGGCTAATAGACGGGGAAGTAGAGCGTACACTTTCTGGTTCAGATTCTTGAGGCGCACCATACTCAGAAAATGTTATCATTCTTGCAGCCTCCTCAGAATCCAGGAAATTGTTACCCACGGTTTGTGATGATGCACCATCAGCTGTGATATGTAGAGGGAAGCTACCTCCAGCTTCAGATGCTTCACTTGTTGTTATGGTTTGCATAGGGTCACTACTTCCTGGCATATCATCTTCAGTTCCCTGAGAGACTGTCTTCAAGAAACGTTGGATTGTTATGAAGCTTGGAGGACTGCTACCCCTAGCTAGTGATGCCACATAGGGTGTTGGAGTTTTCAAAGGGATACCATCCCCTGTTCATGATCTAGGCTCCTGAGATGAAGACCTTGATCTCTGATGAGTATTTTGATACACGCCTTCGATAGAATATCCACCTGACAATTCAAAGGGTCTTTGCTATTGGTGGTAGTGGAGCTAATCTTAGCACCCTTGTCTGGCTTCTTTGGTGCATTGACTGGAGGGTTGGATGGACCCTCTTTCGAAGACTTCTTCTTAGGTCTCGCAGGAGGAGACCCCCAAGATACATAGCATGATACGATTGGAAATTCTTCTTTTTCATTATTATTTTGTATTTTCTCATCGAAATATTGTCGAGATGGTTCAACAAAACGTAGTTGTTGAAACACAGACTGTCTGGTTGGAGTTTTTGCTACTTTGTAACAACAACTGTTAATGATTATACTAGCACACTAATGTTTTGAAGGAGATATTTCGTATGTAGCAGTTATCTCCCTTGCTTTGAGCTTATGACACAATACGTCACGCAAATCTGAAGATAGAATTTTCACTTTTAAACCCTTCGTATGTGCATGGACCGAATTCTAGCATGGGCTTGTTGTAAAATTTGGGCTTTCTGACCAATTTTAAGCGCATTGGAACACCCAGTTCATAGGTCATTTGTGAAAGAATCTTTAGATAGATCCACTTCATGCGCATGGGAATAGCCAGCGCATGGATCTATCGTTGATTGGCCAAAACTGGCACATAGAGGCTGAGCGCATGGAGTATTCAGCCCGTATAATTTGCCAAAGGCATCGCGTACGAGTTTAATCGACACATGCCCTTCTTGAATAGATGCTTGAGTGCGCATAACTCAAGTCGGTCTGGACTTCTGTGCGTTCAGTACCAATTCGAGATCCTTGCTACAGAAACTTCTATGAATAAGAGAGTCTATCGAACACATAACTCTTCCCCCGCCACATATGTTGATGCTTCAGAGAGCTTGGTCTAACTTCATGATCATTGGTGCATGGGGGCATTGTACCCTTCACGCGCATAAGAAGGGAATTAGTACTATTTTTCTATTATTTTTCTGTACGGGTTGAGGAGTGGATGTAGTACCGAAGCCCTTGGCATCGTCATGTTTTTTCTTGCCAAGACCTGAGTACTGCGTACTCTTCTTCTACTGCATAAGATGCGGTGGTTGGTCGTGCTTATTGGCATGGCCACTTGCTTTGTTGCAGGCAGCAGACTTGACTGTCTTTGGAGAAGTGTCTGCATGATGCTTCTATACATACTAATTCTTCTTCTTCTTCTAGCTATGCGCCGCTAGGAGATCTTTGGAGTAGATAGGCTCTGTGGCAGCTATCACCCTCATAAGAGGCATATCTTCAGCAATCTTCGGGTGCAAAGCACGTGCCCTATGAACCTAAACTTTATGAGTCCTCGATTGTCCATGCGTCAGTCAGAGTTTCTCTGGAGAAGTGTACTTTGGGCATTTCCATTCAGGCTAGTTTTTTGGACATCCGCATCTAGGGAAGTAGAAGAAAGCTGCTCCTCATCCTTTGGCTCTACGGCTATGTCATCTATGACACTGGCAGGGTATGCGACACGAGCCTTTGGGAGCAAAATTTTGCAAGTCTGTTTTGGCTTTATAGTCCATTGCGAGGGAGTTGAGTTATATCCTAAAAGCATTTCTTTGAAAGCTTGCTGATCAAACTGAATGCCCAGCATCTTCTAAGTGGTTCTAATATTAGTGGATAAGGTAGTCCCCAGCAGAATCACCAATTTTGTTTCTATTAGAAAAAGTGTTTGAACTTTATTACAAATTTGCAAAGAAAAGTACAATGAGATTCCTAACACTGAGAATTTTAAGTACAAAGGAATCTGGGGATTGTAGCGGTGGAGATCAAATTTGCGGTCGACTTCTTTACTCCATTGACTATCCTATGGCAAAGATTGGGAATTCACTAACTCTACGCTCACTGGAAAAATGGCAGAAAATAGGCTCAAAAGTACTCAGCCTTCGATCTTTTGGGAAGAACATGTCCCAATTATTTATAGCCATTCTCACTTTAACGGCTATATGTGCCTGAATATCAAAAGTCACTTTTTTACTCTGACGTATAGGGTTTGGCTTGCCGTATAGGCTTCTGTCATAAATATGGTGCATAATTCGGATCTGAACGTATGCGCATAATCCGGTCAACTTGACATGTGGCATGTTTTACATACAATTCAAAATTCCAAATTAATACGGCCTGTTATTGTAACGTATATGCCATTAATGCATTTAATGCGCAAATATCGCTCTTCATATTCATAACTGTCACTGCTAGCTGGATGATAAAGAAGAAGAGTTGCTGCCGCATAACATGGCTTGCCGTATAGTCACTGCTTTGTTTAGGAAGGAATTTGGATAGCCTTGCCGCATAGGTGCTAGCCGTATAGGAATGTTGCCGCATGAAGGTTCTGCCGCATGAAGACATGTGGCACTGTATCGCTATATACTAACAAAAGTAATTATTACGCTGACATAAGTACTGATGACTTTTGCGTAACCATCATCTGCACATATTAGGATATGATTAGAGCAATTGATGATGTTTTAAAATAAGATATACGGCTAGGATATTTTTCACATAGTTCTAAATAGGTTATATTTGTCACATGCTCCCAAGGTCACTGTCTCTGCCGCATAGACAAAGAATTATTATGTTTGGTTGAATGTCGCACGTGCTTTATGTCACATAGTGGTTGGACGTTTAGACGTATGCGACTTCAACCTTGATTTGAATTTATTAGTGCATAGCTGTTCAGGCACATGGACTTGATTTTTCTATGCTTCTACGGTGTTGCTGAGGGATACTGAAATGAAGAGCCTTACATGGGTGCACGATTCCTCCTACGAAGCTCAATTATGGATGTGGTCCTAATGGCCATATGCTTATGCTCTCGTGCTGCCTCACGGTAGACCAGGCTGAATATGTTATCTGACTGGACGACTGGTACTACCCTGCTTTAATTTGTACTCTTTTGGCTGTAAGTCTTTGGCTTGAAATACCTTTGACATTCCTTGCCCACTATGCTCCATCAACATCTGGATACTTTACTATAAAATAAGGTTTTATTATTGTTGTGACTCTATGATATCCTTGATGATTCCTAGAAGTACATGTACATCGTATTGATCTGGTACTACCTCTACTCGTACTGCTGACTGGACTTGTGGTACGATATGCCCAAACTCTACCGCTGCCTCAACTGAATGATAACCTACCACTGATACTAACTAATGAGACTCTGACTGATGATCATTAGGGATAGGGATAGTGCCCCTGAACAATAAGGATATTAGGTATTAATAACAGACATGGAAAGATCAAAGATCAATATGCAACTTATCAATTCAAGAATATCGAAAGATAATGATATAAAAGGAATTTCAAGGGAGCAAAAATTATGGGTTGAGATTTCTAACAAAATTAATCCCCCACAAGTCTAAAAAATAGACATGCTTGGGCGACAACTAAAATTTTGTCACCCCCTGTTCTCAAAATACTCGGGTATACAGGGATGGAGCAGGCCAGCTAGACCATATGAGTTACTCCTGAATGTCAAACGGCGATCACGGCTGTCAAATAGACAAGTGGGAGACTATAGCATGCCATTGATGACTCCTGAGTTGAGACAAATCCTATCTCAATCCAATCAACAAAGTAGTAAAGAATGAACCATATATGCGATGGGTAAGGGGTCCCAAATAAAAATCCATATATAATTATGAAAGTGAACATGTCAAAAGATACATCACTAAATATACAAACAGGCATATAAATGTACAACTAGCTGCAGTTCGAGAATATACACCCATGCCATCCAAAGGCGGAGGGAACAAAAACTTAGAAACAAGCACTAACATATGTCCTTGGCTAAACACCAAAAAAAAAGTACAAAATAGAATGGAAGATAAGATAACCTATTCGCTATCCTAAGCCGCAATCCTCCAAGTATGAGCCATTAGTAAAAGTGACGGTAGATCCTTAGGTCCAACTAGAAAACTTGGCCATGCAAAACTAGTAGGGTCAGAACCCCAAGTAACAAGTACCACAAAAGAGGTTCAAGGTAAATGACAAAAAATAAGACAAAGACCCGTGAATAGATGATTTTCCAACCTTATAACAAACAAGAACAAAAGGTAGAACCAAACCTATGGCCATTCATGTTTCCAAGTCAACAAACAACAATGACACAATAATAAAAACAACTACATACAATAGCGAGACTAGTGCGGTACCGATGCACCGTCTTAGGAATAAGGAAGACTAAAATAAATGTTGAACAAAATAGCAACATGACAAGATAAACTGACGAGCGACAAGGGAGATTAGGAACTACTCAAAATCGGAGTCGGCCATAACCCTTAAATAAAACAAGGACCGGGGTTGCAGATCTTTTGTCAAGGATAACTTAGCCTTTGGCCACTCACAGACACATATGACAATATATTTTCATATAAAATAATGGACAACCAAAATGGCATAGCCAAACATTCTATACATCTTGCTAACATTAACTAAATATGGTTATCATAAAGCCTAATTACTAATATATAATTTGAGGAACTTCGCTACCACCTGCTTAGTAAATAGTCGGGTGGCCAAGGGTACGAATCCGAGCTTTCTGGGACATATCATAACATAAATATATAACACATACATAAAAACATATGATATATATAACTGACTGTGCCACAAGCCGGCACGATGTATGACTGTAAGTAACATATGAAACATATAACTGATTGTGCCGTAACCCAGTACGACGTATAACTGAAAGTGTCGCAGCACACACAAGCTTGGTAGGTCATGCACTTCTAAATTTTGTGGGGTTAGCGACGCAAACAAAAGTTGTTAAATTATAAAATTACGTTGCTAAAATAAAATTGTGACATTATTAGTGACGTTTTATAATTGTCGCTGTCTGGATAGTCGATGATTGAAAATATGTCGCTATACGTCACAACTCGCGACGTATCATAGTGACGTATGAACGTCACAATTTTTTTACCAATTAGCAACGTTCTGCGGCACAACGTCGGTATATAAGCGACACAAATTTAGTCGCAAAATATCGCTGATAATTCTATACTTAGTGACGTTTACTGTGTCACTAAACATCGCTGACATTATTCCGTTAGCGATATTTAGCAACACATGTACGTCGCTAATATTTTTTGAATGAAGCGACATTTTGCAACGTATTTTAGTTACGTCTTGATGACATGGCATAGATTGCCAAGTCAGCAAATTAGCGACTTTGAGCGACATATTTACGAAGTCTTGGTACAGGGATAGCGACGTTCTGATACCTCTCTGTGACGTATTTGTACGTCGGTAAACTTCGCTAGACGTCGATAAATGTCGCTAAATTGCTGTAAAAAATTAGAAAAAAATCTAGATTGTTACATAATATTTTATATAACAATATTCAGCCTGCAATTTATACAAATATATTCATAGTTTATAAAAATAGATTGTTACACATAAGTAAATTATTAAACATCGATAAATTCAAATCTACTGTCACTGTTGGCCAATGTCATACAAATTCATACATACATAAAAGTTTGAAATAAATATCCTCATGTCACAAAAAGAATATATACAACAGACCAAAAAATGTGCCAATGTCACACAAATTTCCAAAAAAGGGCCAAATTCACACAAATTCATAACTATTTGTCCAACCTAGGACTAATGCTGACCAGGAGGAGGAGGAGGAGGAGGAACACCGTCGTGCAACTGGGATACGATATAGTCCAACTGGCCCTGTGAAAGCGCCACCGATGTCGAACTAAAAGGCAGTATCGTTGGTGGAGTCGGTGTCGATGCCGGCAAACTTGGAGGACGTATCTGTACCAATGCTTATAGGAGATCATTGTATGAATCCATGACACATATAATCCGAGTGACAGAACACTGTGTCGATGATGCCCGATCCATAATGTCCCGCTGTGTCGTCTCGGTCATAGTCCTGAGCTCTAAAAGGTTTTGCTCAACCGCATCAAAATGTGCTAAGATCCTCGCATCATCCAACTGCGGCTGGGACTGGGGCTGCTGTAAAATCAGTCTCATCATCTCGTCATGAAGAGACATAATATGATGGTCAACTCTCTCTTGCTGGACTCGCACCGACTCCTGGGATGGATGTGGAGTATGCACAGGGGATAAGGGGGTCCTAGAGTCCCGCGTCGCAACATAGGCACCGTAGGATCCCGTAACGTAGTACGTACCCCTCTTAAGACCACCAGCAGCGGTCTGCCATAGCTCGTCAGTCGACGAAACTGGGTGGGCTAGTGGTTGCGAGGAAGTACCGGTCTCTCCCTCGGGAGGTGCAGACGTAGCATATTACGTCGACTGCTCACGGAGCCGTAGATACTCATTCTAGAGAAAAATAAATTGCTCGATAAATATACTTGTTACTAACTACATAGATATTTATTTGCATATTTTCTAAGTTGTGTAAAATTAGGGGTACCCGGTGTTATAAACCAAAAATATAGGGATAATTAGTTTCAATAACACCATTATCTAAGCTACTTATTACTAACTACATGGATATTTATTTGCATATTTTTGAAGTTATATTAAAATAAAAAAATAAAGTAATACTTACGTAAGTCTGCGTGGTCCTATCATCGATGAGATGTTCACACTTCCGATGGGTGGCGAAGAAGACGATCACTATGTTAGCATCTTCGCCCCTCTGATCTATTAATTACAAATAAATATATTATTATTAAAATTAACCATTTTATCCTACTTTGATTAAAATAATATATACGTTCAAATACTTACCATGCGACAAAAATATTCTGCATCGGAATCGACCCACTATACCACTTATCTGCCTTCTTCCTACCCGCCTTCGCCTTCTCCGACTTTTTCTTGTACCTGAGATTGTCGAATCTAGCCCTCATCTGAGTCCATTTCTCAGTCGTGATCCAACCTTGTATTTGTTTTCCCAAACGATCACGATCCTTCTGATCATTGATCGCATCCCGGACTAGCTTGGCAGCGGCGGAAGAAAATATCTCCTCGATCACCTCGGCCCAGTATGGTGGGCAGAAATACGTGTCCTACAAGAAGTAATATAGTAAATTACATAATATAAATAAATTAGAAGATCGAAATTAAAACCAAATATATTTTTATCTTGAAGTGCTTAAACCAGAACGCCTTTCTCTCGTCTGGAGTATCGGAGTAGTTGATCCAAGGGCAACCATAATTGTACCTCAGAAAGATCCCCTGACGTCTCTGTACCCTCGACGGACGATATCTATACAGAGATAATTATATTCATAGAAAAGTATATATATATATATATATATATATATATATATATATGCGTAAGAAAATGTTACCTAAGTAATTTACTTTGGGCCGTTGGCCCAAATCTCCATCCGATGCTCGTCTGGTGGCGCGCATGGAGGATCTCTCTGATACTGCGAGGGCAGGGCCTCGACCGTCTCCTCCTCGGTCTCCCTGGTACTGTCAGCAGTAGGAATGGAAGACGGAGGAGTAGTAGGCTTCGTCCTGGAACTGCTCGTCCCAGGAGTACTGTCATAAGGAGGTGCAAGTGGTCGGAAGAGTGGATTACTACTCGTCACAGGAAAGCTCGTCCCAGGAGTACCGTCATGAGGAGATCGAAGTGGTCCTTCCGAGTACCTGGTACTGAAGGAGTGCTGCCGCTCGGAGCACGGTGTCCTCTAGATAATTTTCTACGTCTGAACCCTCTGTGTCGTCCTGTCATAACTGATAACAACATATAATGATAGAACAAATACGCATATATATATATATATATATATATATATATATATATATATAATTTGAACAAAATTAAATGAAGAAGAAAAATAAAATAAATATCACAGTCATAATAGAATTGCACACAAAAATATCTAATCCAGAAAAATGTATAAATAGACCCGGAGCAACCCTCCGTTGAATTGCACACAAAAAGTCTAGATAACCAAAGCATCTAGAGTATTGGCAACAATATCCAAGAAGTCTAATCCAGAAAAATATAGTACATATCACAAGACAAAATATATTTAATTTTATTTTCAATCCCCTTTTGAAAATTTATCTTCTTCATTTTCCTCGTCCTCCTCTTCCCCGACCTCGTCCTCCTCTTCTTCACTTTCATCTACTTCGTCTTCCTCTTTGGATAATTCTATATCTTCAACACGATTAGCCATGTAATGAGAAACTTTCGTTAAGTCCACATCTATAATTTTTGTTACAAGGGGTAGCTCATCCTCCTGATAAGCTATTTCGTCAACGTCAATGGTATTCCTAGCTTTGGTCTTGCATACTGCCTACCAGTCCGATCTCGTTGCTTCCCATTTAGGATAGGTTGTAAATTACATGAGTTGTGCCTGACTTGATAGGACAAATGGTTCGTAGCCTTGATATCTACGCCGGTAGTTTATATCCACAAGACCATGCTTGTCTATTTTTAACTTTGATCTTTGATCAAATCGAACCACTCACACTTGAATAACATGATCTTAGCAGGCTTTGTTCTATAATTATATATCAGCTCCATAATCTTCCGTAATATGCCATATAAATTATTGCCTATGTCGACATCTTTATAGTTCGATGATTTGATAAACAAACATATGTTTTTGGTGTCCTCGAGATCTAGGAAGTTGTCTCTAATCATGGCAGTTGTTGACTTGAACCTAAACCCATTTATATAATATATTGGCCAGATTATAACGACATAAATTGACCCCTTAGCTAGAGTTATAATAGATTCATTCTCAAGTGTTGTGTCTAGACGATCGACCTAAATACCATAAGATAAGAAATTAAGTTTAACGTTTCGTTAATTATTTTGTAAAGAATATATACAAAAAGTAATTACTGAGCTCCTTATATATGCTCTCAATAAAGAAGGAAAATGATGTCTCATTTCTTGTTCTACTTCTTCGTCTGTTGTGTAGGGTCTAACTGACCTCGTCTCATCATTATATGTGCTGAAAAACAACAAAGCAACCGTCGATTAGTAGCATAAGATTACCGAGGTTATACCATTACATTGAGATGCCGTAAATGTGGACGTACTAATTATTTACCCCTCTAGCTTCTCCACTTCATCCCTGGCGTAATTTAGTAATATATACAACTGAGCATCCCTTAGCTCATCGTCATTCAAATATCTCTTCTTTATTTTCTCCGAAGGCTTTTCGGACGCATTGAATACTTTCAATATTGCATCATTAGATTCCTAATATCCATCGTCGTTTCTCGAAGTTCTTGTTCGATTAGTAGCAACATAAGGTTTAAAATATGCCAAGCAAAAGTTTGAAATCTCCTCGAGCACATAAGCTTCACAAATAGAACCCTCAATCCGTGCCTTATTTTTTACCTTTCTCTTTAGGTGGTTCAGATGTCGCTCGAACGAGTACATCCACCGATAACCGACATGCCCACCAATATGTGCCTCATAGGAAAGATGAATTGACAAATGCTCCATAGAGCCTAAGAATCAAGGAGGAAACACCTTCTCGAGCTTGCATAGTGTTCCGCAATGTCCTTCTCTTGATTTTCTATATGATCGACGAGCATCTTAGTAGAACAAAGATCTCTGAAGAATATGATGTGCTCTGCCATTGGATCCCAAATGACCCACGGTAATAATTCCCAAAATACAATCGAAATTAACCTCTCCATGAATACGTGACAATCGTGGCTCTTCATACCAGTCAGTTTGTTCTCCTTGAGGTCGACGCATATTCTCAAGTTTGACAAATACCGTTTGGAAATTTTAGGCCCTGAATCTACCTACAAAGTCTTCCTTTATACTCCTTCGCTAGTAAAAAAATTGCCTTTGGCTGCTTTAACTTTCCATTCCCCTCCTCTATCAAATACAATATAGGACGTCTACATATTTCTTCCAAGTCCAACCTGGCCATCGGATTGTCTTTCGTCTTCCTCTTTACGTATATTATAGTATTAATTATGTTGTCAAACACATTCTTCTCAATATGAATAACATCAAGGTTATGTTTGATCAGATTGGTGCTCCAATATGTCATATCCCCGAATATACTCCTCTTCGTCCAGTTATAAGTGCGACCAAATCTGTAACAGATGTACCCCTTAGCAGGAGCTTCGATAGCACTTGGTAAATCTTTTACCTCTTCCCATATCATATATCCGGGCCACCATGGCGAGGGATTGGCCTTCTCCACAATGTTGGCATAAAAAGTATTCATGTTCCTCCGGTATGGATGATCTTCTGACAGGAATTGTCAATGACAATCAAAGAAACACGGTTTGCCTCTGTATTTTAAATGAAAAGCCTTAGTGCGGTCCATGCAATACGAACATGAAAGACATCCATACGTGTTGGCACCTACTTTCCATACCTGATTCAAGTCATCTATCAACGACGGTAAATACACATCGATGTTCCTCTTTGGATTGTTCAGACCCATAATAATAATAGTTAGGAACATATACAGAGTCTTCATGCACATCCATGGTGGTAGATTGTACGGAGGGACGATTACAGCCCAACGTGAATATTGGGAGCCTAAAAGTCCGAATGGGTTAAAACCGTTGAAGGTGAACCCCAATCTGACATTACGCAGGTCCGAGGTAAAATATGAATACTCTCGATCAAAGTTCTTCCATACTTCTCCATTAGATGGATTATCAAACACTCATTCGATCTGTTTTTGCCTGTGCTAACTCATCTTTTCTGCAGTCTCCATCACCATAAAAACCTCTGCAATCGCGGCGTCAAAGTCAAGTAGTGCATCGAATCGGTAGGCTTCCTTGCACCGATAAACCTTTCTCTACCAGTGGCCTTGTAGCGATTAACACGACATAATCTGTATACGTCTTCATCCTTGTCGTCTTTGTAGTACAATATGCACCCATTATGACATGCATCAATTTTCTCGTATCCCATCTAGAGCGATCTCACCATCCTCTTAGATCGGTAGAAGTCTTTAGGCAACTTAGCACCCTCTAGCAAGATCTCTATAATCAACTCCATCAGTCGGTTGTAGCATTCTTGTGACATATTAAAATTAGACTTGATGCTCAAAAATCTTGTAACCACCTCCAACGGTGAATGATCCTCACAACCATGATATAATAGAGTCCTTGCATTCTCTAGCAACTCCATAAACTTCACAACATCGGCATTCGGTGCCTCCTCAGCTACATCATGATTGTTCGAATCGAAACTAGGCTCCGCCGCATCAAAAACCATGTTCACCCACCCGTCGTCGTAAGTAGCGTGGTCGTGGACATCCATATACGGCTCCACATAAGGCTCCAACTCCGATGGTAAAGACACAAATTCTTCGTGCGCGGTCCACTGATAGTAATTCAACGTGAAACCCTTTGAGTACAAATGATATGTGACTTCCACTTCTGGATGATATTTCAATTTGCGACATCTCACACACAGATACTTAATTTTAGTAATGTCCATCTATTGACGGAACGCCTTCACGATCTGCAGGAACTGCTGTACAATCTATATAAATTTATTTCGTACACCGTACATGTCATCTCGATGACGGTTGTACATCCACGAACAATGTCGTATGAGTCACGCCCTGATTATGTGGAATCGATAGTCATCCCCCAGGCGTGACGCCATGCGTGCCTAGGTTGCGTGTCGCACAAGCCTAAGTTATTTTATATAACGAGCACATAATCAGAGTACGCAGATAATTGAAACACAATATTGAAACATGGAAAAGTTCTCTTTATTGATAATGAACATCTTTTACAAACTCTTGAACGAGTCAGATAATAGACACACGGTCTTACAAAAGTGGACTCAAAATAAGATAGCCGTCCTGTACATACATCCTTTTACTAAAACTTTAAAATCTTAAAGACCTTCTGGCGAAGCTATCGCCCTCCCTTGGAGCTGCATAAATTTGATGCATGAGCTCCTGGGTCTTCAAAATGCTTCTACTAAGGCATGATCAGGGCGTATCTGTTGGTGGACTTGAATGGGAAGTAGCTTTAGCTGCTCGCAGGATCTTCTTGGTGTGTGGTACCTGTTTTAACGAAGGTCAATACATCAAAATGCACTGGTGAGGGCAAGCTAACCCAACTATACCAAATCACAAGTTGTTTATATAAATTATACAAGTTATTTTGTGGTCTTTCTATCTTGTCTTAGTTTATTTTATAAGCAAACATTGGATATGCAACTTTACTGAAATAAATATGCCATCGTTTGGTGACTTTTACCTACCCGTCTGGACCACCTTGCACAAATACTTACCATGACCTTCCCTTCCACGAAAACATGGTTAGCTTGCATAGTTTAAATGTACAAAGGTATCACTGGCATGATGCCATAATGGACGAGTTATAGTACATGAATGAAATGACATGCAACACAAGGAAAAGGGGCATAATAGGTAATTCTGTCTGAAATAAACGACTATCAGGAGTTCAGTATGGATCGGATCAATGTCAGTGCCCCAGCGATCGTCCGCACGAAATAAGACCTTGTGCACAAGTTGACCATGATCAAGCCGCGTATATACTAAGTTATCAATTTATGTAGTTAAGGCAACATAAGCACAAGACAAGTAGCAAGACATGATTTATTTTGCATAGTCTCCCTGATCAGTTTATTGTATTACAAAGTATGTTCTATACATAGCACAATTTATAAAAGAAGTATACATTCTAACTAAAATTGAAGCATAGGAAGAATATTCTAAAAGAACCAGCATGCAATAAGGTAACCGTTCATAAGTAGAATGACAAGCATAATAACCCAAGTCTATTCATTTTCTTTATCTTGACATTTTTTACTTATTATGATATCGTTTGATCAGAACAAGCAAGATTTTTAGATGTGAAGACTTGGAAGAAGGGTCAACTGAATCGAATATATCCACTCACAAGATGTATTAGAGAAAGGAAAGAGGTGCTTCAAGACTCCGCTCTCACGACGTCTACTGCACGATCACCTGTATTGCCGCGAACATTTAATCAATACCTCTTCTACTATTTCCAAGCTCGAAATGGAATGCAATTCAATGAACGAAAGTAATAAAATTTATCAAAACCGTTAAAGAAAATGCAAATCGAAAAACTAACTCAAAAGCACGAAAGCAATAAGGTGACAGCGAAAACTAGGTAAGAAAACTTGCAGTAGAGAGGTCCCTTTTTACTCTGTCGCTAAGTCCATCCTCGGGGCACAGTCTACTGAATATGGGAATCGATTCCAAAGAAGCAAATCCATAACGAGGATAAGATCTTGATTTAATCTATCCCGATTGAGCGATACCGATTTGAATTTCTTAGCCGCGCTCCCCGAATAGGGGAAACATGGCACCACAGTAGGTAGTAATTCATATTCATTTTTAGATACTTTTGTAAGATAGATACACATTATTCAAGTATATATCATTCAAATAGAGGCAAAGATGGATACAAATACATGTTAATTAATAATGGACCTAAATAAAGAAGGATATAGGTGTCTTCATATGCCTCTTGTGAGCCATTACCTAGCTAGAAACCTAATGAGAAATAGGTAAATGAACCTAGAAGGCATGATACCTTTGGCTCTACCTTACGCTCTGGTGCCAAAAGTCATAAGACTGAAATATGAAGGAGAAGAGAAGACATATTTCAGTCTCATGGCTTCCGATACTAGAGCGAAAAGTAGAGCCAAAGATTTCAAACTCTAGCAAATGGATAACTCAGAATAAGAATCAAGCCTCTACATACATAATTTTAACAAAAACATACCTATTATATACAAGCATACAACCATCATGATCATAATGCTTTCTAAACTCAACCACCACTAACACTTCTCATTGACATTCTAATATTCTCTATTATAAGCTAGACTAATTCATGACCTTTACACTATATTAATGCATAAGTAAAATATCTTCCGACTTGATTCCCCTATACCTATATAGAAATCCTATTTAGGATGAGCACGCATATCATTTATTAATTAAGTTAAATTAATTGCTTAAGTTTTGAATTAATTAAAATTAGTCAGTTAAATTAATTGCCCCACTATCTAAGAATTGTCATTCAAAACTATGAAAAGTTGCATATAAGTACATAGAATTATATATATATATAAAGTTCGATATAAGTTCTTTAATATATAAATTTTGGAATCCGTCTGTTGAACACCATCAAGTCTAATCTCGTGGAGACTCTAAAGAGGCCAAGTGCGTCCGGCGCACCGTGGACCGTGTATAGCCTAACCCGCCGTCGGGCCCGAGCAACCCTTTTCTTGGCCTATAGTCTAGACCGGTTCATTAAGCTCGACATCCTAGACCGCGAGTCCACTGCCCGGGTCAATACCCTATATATGTGTGCGTCGTGTTTGTGTCAATATCATGTCTGTGTCAGTATCGTTTGTGTCAGTATTGTATCTTTGTTAGTTTCGTGTCACTATGTGTATGTTGTGTCATGTCCGTGTCTGAGAGAGAGAGAGAGTTAGGGTTTACCTAGAGGTGGCCGGAGCTGTGGAGAGGAGGAGGAGAAGCCTGAGGTCGTCGGAGGGAAGAAGCCGCGTGAGGGGAGCAGCCGCGCTGGGGAGGATCAATGCAAGAGGGGTTGTTAGGGCGGAGTGAGCCGTGCTGGTAGGGGGCACTCAGGGGGGAGCTATTGGTGGGGGAGGGGGCGATCATGGGGGTGGTAAGAGCTCTGTTTAGTTTAGGTTTCAAAAAAATTTGGGTGAGAATGGGGGAAAACGAAACAACCAACCCTTTATTAAATAATTTAGCGACGTCTAAATAGAGGAACAGAACGACTTTGAATTGTCCTAAAATGATAAGCCTGGGTAAGTCAAGTCTCCAAAGCACGCGCACGAGAGAAACAAAGGACTTTGAATCAGCTTCTCCTTGTAATCCAAGTTCCGCACAGGATGTTCAACATAAGTCAAGTCTGCCTTTAATCCCAGTTGATCAAGATCCACCACATGACTTGGGTCGTAGATGTACTTCCTAAGATGTGAAACGTGGAAGATATTGTGAACTTCAGATAGTGACGATGGCAGGGCAATTTTATATACGACCGGGGCGACTCACTTAAGTATCTCGAATGGGCCGACAAATCTTGGACTTAGCTTCCCCTTTGCTCCAAATCTGGTAACTCCTCGCATGGGCGAGACTTTGAGAAATACTCGATAGCTTACTGAAAACTCAAGAGGTCGTCGATGCTTGTCTGAGTAGCTTTTCTGACGACTCTGTGCTACCTTCAGCCATTTACAGATCAAGCAGATCTTCTGGACGGTTTGCTCTACGAGTTTAGGGCCAAGAATTTGTCGTTCACCAACTTCATCACAACAGATCAGGGATCTACACTTCTTCCCATACAATGCCTAATATGGCACCATCTGAATGATGGATTAATAGCTATTATTGTATGAAAACTTGGCCAACAGTATATGTATGTCCCAACTTGTCTTCAAGTCAAAGGTGCAGAGTCGTAGCATGTCTTCCATTATTTGGTTGACCCGCTCTGTCTGGCCGTCTGTCTGAGGATGGTAGGCAGAGCTGAACTTCAACTTCGTCCCTATTGCTGACTAAAGGCTTTCCCAGAAGCGTGATAAAAATCATCAATCTCGATCGAAGATAATGGATACGTGCACGTCGTGGAGTCGAATAATCTCGTTGAGGTAGATCTGGGTCAGGCGGTCGGCAATCCAAGTAACTTTGATAGGGAGAAAGTGAGCTGACTTGGTGGGTCGATCGAAGATGACCCATACGACATCGTTCCCCCATTGTGTCTTTGGCAAATTGTCACGCCCCACTCCCAAATATGTAGGACTAGAAACACGTAAGCATGCCAGCCGTATGTATATGGCAACTCCAATATATGGATACCATAATACACACGTATACTGTAATATGAATAATACTCATATGTGGTATATATTTATTGTCACAAGTCACAGAAATACTAGTCTCATCCACACAACAAGTCACAGAAAAGAGTATAACTAAACTAGAATAAAGAGTCTGAATAATCCAACAATGATAGTCGGGTGGAGACAAATCCACTACCAATGACTATATCAAACTTAAATGAGAAAGAAGAGTAAAATCACCAATATAAAATAAAGTGATGATATAAGAGTGTCAGCTAAAGTATCCATCAATGATGCTCAGTGAGTAAGGTCTCCTTAGAAGAAAGTAATATGTCAGGTCCGGGTCCGTACTCCTGTGGGTACTCCTGGTCATCTATACCTGGCAAAGGACCAGGTCCTCAGAGGACCTAACAAGATACATAGAAGCATGCCAATTGAATACGGTAAACATGCATAATATTTGAAAATATATAAGTACGCTACATAAGACAATCTATATAAATGTAAATGAGGAAAACTTTTTGACGTATGGGCAAGGGTAGGCTACTCGATCTAAATCTCACATCTCATACACACGTCAGGGACATCAAAAATTGACATACCGCGGGGGTAGCGACCAGCGGGTCTCCAAAAATTGACATATCGCGGGGGTAGCGACCAGCACGATACACTACCGTAGTGCGAGCTAGATACTACGGTTTACCAGAGTGGTTAAAGCCCATATGCCTAATGGTTGTCCTCTCATGATACTATGTGTCAAGTGTGTGTCAACATATCTAATATATAGTAAGGACTGAACGAAACTACACATGTAATCAATATACAGAAATATAAATAGCATGCAAAGTACTATAAATAATTTGGTAAGGTATACTTGCCTGGTCTGAAAAAGAATGAAGTTCCAACTCAAGGCGTCATCCGATCTACCCGTCACATAAATTAAACAAGTTAGGTTACAAAAGTAGGTGAATAGGTTCCTCCAATTTAATCTATTTTAATTCTAAATAAAATAAATTAAAATAGTATTTTAATATTATTATAGTCTGATTTTATTGTTAAACCCTAATTTTGGTCCAATGAAAGTCAACTTTACGGATTTGTGATCCATGACACGCAAATCGAGGCAATCCATTGACCAAAAAGTCAACCTAACCAAATCCTTGATTTGTGTGTAGAATTCTATAGATTTCAGTACTATATAAAAACCAGAATCGACGGATTTATAAAATCACAAGTCGGTAAAGAGTTATGTCCATATGGCGCACAGATGATAATTTTTGGTGGTTTCCTATTTACGAATACGCTGCACGAATTTTACAGTAAATTAAACTTACATGTTAAATTTTAAAAATATTAATTTATTTAATTTCATCATGTCAAATTTTTGAAACTTTAAACGGTTCATAATTCCAAATTCGGGATCTCCCGAAATCTCGAAAATACGAAAACGCGTCTGATTTCGGACAGCTGACACTTTCAGAATATTCTAGAAAAATAAGTTCTAAAATTATTAAAATAATTTATATATTCAGAAAACTAACCTTTATATGGTTCTAACAAAAAAACCTGGAGGGCGTTTGGAGTCCGGAGCTAGGAGATATCGTCTATTTAATTCGTCATAACTACTAGAAAATGAGGCTGAATTTATGGCGAATTTTGATTCTTTTTGGACGAAAATGAGGAGAATTTGGGAAAGAAAAATATGAAGGATGAGGTATTTATAATGGTGGACACTACTTAATTGAATACGACTAGGATTGGCTAATTTGGATAGGATTATGATGAGTTTAAGTAAGGATAGGATATGCATGAAGTTGCTTTCCTACTAGCATCAGGATTTGAATTAATTTAAAATAGAGTTTGAGTTTATATCAATAATTTATAATCTTAAATAGAATTAAAGATAATACAAATAATTTATATATAATATTATTAATATCTATTAATACTAAATTAGCATCTATATAATATTAAGACTATATATATCCAAATAAATCCTACATAATTTTAAAAAACTAAATAAATTTCTTAAAATTTTAAATAAATTATAGAAAAATATAATTAAATATTTTAACCTAAAATAAATATTTAATAGGAATAGTATGCAAGTATGGTTTCATAGTAAATCATGAAAGTTCTAGAAATTTACGTTCCCTATGTTTTAATTACCTAAAAATTCTAGAAAAATCTCCAAAAATCTAAAATAGCCTAAAAATAATTCTAAATAAATATTTACATAAGTAAATATACTAAAAAATTTATTTTCTAATCAACTAATAGAATATTCTAAAGTAATTCAATAATCTATAATAAATATAATAATATAAAATACACATAAAATATCTATTTTGGGTGAGGGGGTTTACACAAACCAACAATAAAATCCATTATTCTGTGTTCCCATTTCTACTCCGGTATAGCAAGGTTCTACAACTCTCCTCCCGGCTTCTGATGCTCAGTCTTTACTCTCTAACAAACCTTGCATTATGACACAAACAACGCCATATCCTTTTTTATGCCGTGCCACCAAAATGTCGTACGGAGTTCTCGATACATCTTTGTGCTACCGGGATGCGAAGTGTAACTCGCATGGTAGACTTTGGTGAGAATCTCCTTTTTGAGGTTTGCATCGTTAGGAACATACAATCTTTCCTTCACCCGCATCATTCTATCCATGCTTACTACAAATTCGGTTGCCTTTCTTGCTGAGATAAGACTTCACATCTTTTCCAGGAATAGGTCATCATTCTGAGCGGACTTAACTTTTTCTAATAAATCTAGTTCAAGGCGCAGCTGATCCACTTGTGTCCTCTTTTTATATCTAATTCGGAGTGTAATGCCTAAACTTTCAAGAACCCGTCACAGCCTGTCATCGATAGCCAAGCTCCCAACGAACACTCGACTCACCGCATTAGCTACAACGTTGCCCTTGCCCGGTGTGTATCGGATTATCAAGTCAAAGTCGATAAGGAGTTCAAGCCAGCGTCGTTGTTGTTGATTCAAATCCTTTTGAGCATAGAGATATTTTAGGCTTTTGTGATCCGTAAAGATCTTACACGGCACACCATAGAGGTAATACCTCCACAACTTTAGCGCGAACACCACCGCTGCGTGGTCCAGATAGTGCATTGGATAGTTCTTCTCGTAAGACTTCAACTGCCTCAACGCAAAGGCTATCACTTTGTCCCTCTGCATAAGGACATATCCCAAACCCTTATTCTTCGAGTACACTAAGATGTCGTCTATAAATACTACCACAAACATATCGAGAAATGGTCGGAACACACGGTTCATCAAATCTATGAAAGCGGCAGGGGCATTCATCAGTCCAAAAGGCATAACAGAAAACTCATAATGGCCATAGCGGGTTTAGAATGTTGACTTCGGCATGTCCTCTGGCTTAATCCTCAATTGGTGGTACCCAGAGCGAAGATCGATTTTTAAAAACACCGATGCTCCTTGCAACTGATCAAAGAGGTCATTTATCCTAGACAGGGGATACTTGTTTCTAATAGTGACATTATTTAGCTTTCGATAGTCTATGCAGAGTCGTAATATTCCGTCCTTCTTCTTTACGAAGAGCACAGAAGCGTCCCAAGGAGACACGCTCAGACGAATGTATCCATGGTCAAGCAATTCTTGTAGTTGGTACTTTAACTTCTTTAGTTCAGCAGGGGACATTCTGTACGAGGCTTTGGAAATCAGTTGTGGATTTGGAATGTGTCAATAGTGAACTCGATTTCTCGATCTAGTGGCATGCCTGGTAGTTCGCTCAAAAACACATCAGGAAACTCTGCCACAATGGAAGAAGACTCAACGTTTGCATAATCCAGCTGCATGTCTCGAACCGACGCTAAGTATCCCTCGCATCCAGAGTATAGCATCCGCCGAGGTGACATCGCAAAAATTATCATGCAGGCCATCGACGCATCTATCGCTGAACCACTCGTGTAGCAGAATTTGGCTTCTCCAGGTAGACGAAAGATGACTCATTTCTCTGCACATTCAATGGTTGCCGAACAAGCGTCGAGCCAATCCATCCCCAAGAAGATGTCATAATCCCGAACATCTAGGAATAAAATATCTAGCGAGAGTTTTCTTCCCCCAATACAGACGTGACCGCCCTGACATACTGAACGAACATGTATTTTTGTGCCCGACGGGGTGCTAACACTAAGGTCTAGATATAATGGTGTCATTTCTATCATATTTTTTACGGCAAAATTTGTGGATATAAAGCTATACGTTGCACCAGAATCAAATAGCACATGTTCATGTATGTTATTGAAAAATAATATACCTGAGACGACAGTGTCCGATGCCAGGGCTTCTTCTCGTGTCATAGTGTACACCCGGTATTGAGCTTGACGACGCTGTTGCTGCGACGCGGCTCGGTTGGCTTGGGGTACTGTGGCAGGATTTGGATGTTGAGGGTGGGAGCTTGGAGGAGAGCGGACAGTTACTAATCATATGGGTTGGATCACCACAACGGAGGTATGACCCGATCCTTCGGCGGCAATTGTTGGCCGTGTGCACTGGTTTGTTACAGAAATAGCAAATAGGCCTATGGTCCCCTTTTTGATGACCGTCATTGTTTAGGCACTTTGGAGTGTTGTTTCCTTTTTTGTTGCTATGGCACTTGTGATTGGAAGTATGCATAATGCCGACAGCAACTGGAGGATACTACGATTCAAGAGAAAGGGCATGGTTAAGAACTTTCCATATCATCTGGTACTGAGGAACGACCATGTGTGCATGGATGGAAGGTTGCAGGCTTCCTTCAAATTGTCTGGCACGACTTGCTACATCAGGTAAATATGAGCTTGCAAATTTGGCGAACCGATTGAATTTGGCGAAATACTACTTCACGGTCATGTTGCCTTGCCGAAGCTGCACGAACTCGTTCTTCTTTTGTCAACGAATGCGAGGGGGTATGAACTCCTCTTCGAACGTACTTCAGAAGGTAGCCCACGTGATCGTCTCGCCTTCTTCTTCTATGAAGAGAGACCTTCGGTGCACATCCCACCAATCGTGCGCGTTCTAGTGAAGCTGTAGTTGGGCACATGCGATACGCTTCTCTTCAGGTACCTCTAACAGTTTGAAGTGATCCTCAAGCTCTTCCAGCCAATCTAGAGCCATGATCGGATCTTCAGTCCCCTTAAACGGCGTGTTGCAGACATTCTTAAAGTCAGTAAAGTCAAATGTAGTCACTTCCTTCTTTCTTGGAGTTTGAGGCGTTTCAATTTCAGGCGTGGATTGCTCCAATAGTGTTGCTGCTATTGCCGTGAAATGGTTGGAGGCCAAGGTTTGAATGATCTGTTGCAGGGTATCTACCTGCTTTTGTTCGACTGCAAATCGGGCTTCTAGATTACCTTCGAACTTGCTCTGTCGTTCTTCCGTGCTTCTTGGCTCGCTCATAATGAGCCTCATCCCTCTGTTGGATAGCCTCAAGCATCTGCATTATTTGCTCAATCAGGTCGACACGAGGCATGGCTCACTGGATTCTGGAACTTGCCGAGGTGCCGAAACTAGTTTCCTAGGCTTGTAACCCCTCTTTGTGCTAGCGCCGATGCTTACGCTTGAGTCATTCCTTCAAAAAGAAGGTAACTTATATCAGGCTCATAACGTATTATGGACTCATTCTATGGAACGTATCTCATTTTGGCCAAACGAGTTCAAGAGTTCGTATAGAGAATAGATTGTTAAAGGAAATTTTCGACACGAGGGTCAAATGAACATGAAGCTGTGCTCTGATACCAATATGTCACGCCCCAATTTTGTGGAATTGATAGTCATCCCTCTGGCGTGATGCCGTGCATGCCTAGGTTGCGTATCGCATAAGGCTAAGGTATTTTATATAACGAGCACATATTCAGAGTTCACAGATAATTGAAACATGAAAAAGTTCTCTTTATTGATAATGAACGTCTTTTACAAACTCTTGAATGAGTCGGATAATTGTCACACGGGCTTACAAAAGTTGACTCAAAATGAGATAGCCGTCCTGTATATTATGTCCCTTTACTAAAACTTTAAAATGTTAAAGACCTTCTGACGAAGCTATCGCCTTCCCTCGGAGCTGCATAAATTTTGATACACGAGCTCCTGGGTCTTCAAAATGCTTCTACTAAGGCAAGATCAGGGCATGCCAGTTGGTGGATTGGAATGAGAAGTAGCTTTAGCTCCTCGTAGGATCTCCTTGGTGCGGGAAACCTGTTTCAACGAGGGCCAGTATATCAAAATGCACTGGTGAAGGTGAGCTAACCCAACTATACCAAATCATAAGTTGTTTATATGAAGCATGCAAGTTATTTTGTGATCTTTCTATCTTGCCTTTGTTTATTTTACAAGCAAGCATTGGATATGCAACTTTACTGAAATAAATATACCACCGTTTGGTGACTTTTACCTGCCCGTCTGAACCACCTCCACAAATACTCACCATAACCTTCCCTGCCACGAAGACATAGTTAGCTTGCACAGTTTAAATGTATGAGGGAATCATTGGCATAATGCCATACTGGATGAGTTATACATGAATGAAATAACATACAACGCAAGGAACAAGGGCATTATAGGTCATTCCATCCGAAATAGGCGACTATCAGGAGTTCCGTCAGGATCGGATTGGTGCCAGTGCCCCAGCGACCGTCCAGAGGAACTAAGACCTTGTGCACAAGTTGTCTGTGATCAAACAACGTATATACTAAGTTATCAATTTATGCAGTTAAGGCAACACGAGCACAAGACAAGTAGCAAGGCATAATTCATTTTGCATAGTCTGCCTGATCAGTTTATTGCATAACAAGGTATGTTCTATACATAGCACAATTTATAGAAGAAGTATACATTCTAAGTAAAATTGAAGTATAGGAAGAACATTTCAAACGAACTAGCATTCAATAAGGTAACCGTTCATAAGTTGATTGACAAGCATAATAACCCAAGTCCATTCCTTTTCTTTATCTTGACATCTTTTAGTTATTACGGTATCGTTTGATCGGAACAAGCAAGATTTTTAGATGTGAAGACTTGGAAGAAGGGTCAACTGAATTGAATATAGCCACTCACAAGTAGTATTGGAGAAAGGAAAGGAAAGAGGTGCTTCAAGACTCTGCTCGCACGACGTCTACTGCACGATCACCTGTATTGCCATGAACAGTTGATTAATACCTCTTCTACTCTTTCCAAGGTCAAAATAGAATGCAATTTAATGAACAAAAGTAATAAAATCTATCAACACCGTTCAAGAAAATACAAATACAAAAACTAACTCAAAAGTACGAAAGTGACAAGGCGACAACGAAAACTAGGTAAGAAAACTTGCAGCGGAGAGGTCCCTCTTGACTCTATGTCTAAGTCCATCCTCGGGGCACGGTCCATTGTATATGGGAATCGATTCCGAAGAAGCAAATCCATCAGGAGGATAAGATCTTGATTCAATCTATCCCGATCGAACGATACCGATTCATATTTCTTAGTCGCACTCCCCGAATAGGAGAAACGAGACACCACATTAGGTAGTAATTCATATCCATTTTTAGATACTTCTGTAAGATAGATACACATTATTCAAGTATATATCGTTCAAATAGAGGCAAAGATGGATACAAATGCATGTTCATCAAAGATGGACCTAAATAAAGAAGGATATGGGTGTCGTCACGTGCCTCTTGTGAGCCATTACCTAGCTAGAAATCTAATAATAAATAGGTAAATGAACCTAGAAGGCATGATACCTTTGACTCTACCTTACGCTCTGGTACCGAAAGCCATGAGACTGAAATATGAAGGAGAAGATAAGACATATTTCAGTCTCATGGCGTCCGATAATAGAGGAGAAAGTTGAGCCAAAGATTTCAAATTCTAGTAAATGGACAGGTCAGAATAAGAATCAAGCCTCTACTTGCATAATTTCAACAAAAATATACCTATTATATACAAGCATACAACCATCATGATCATAATGCTTTCCAACACCAACCACTACTAACACTTCTCATTGACGTTCAAATATTCTCTATTATAACCTAGACTAATTCATAACCTTTACACTACATTAATGCATAAGTAAAATATCTTCCGACTTGATTCCCCTATACATATAAAGAAACCCTATTTATGATGGTCACACCTATCATTTATTAATTAAATTAAATTAATTGCTTAAGATTTGAATTAATTAAAATTAGTCAGCTAAATTAATTGCCCCACTAACTAAGAATTATCATTCAAAACTATGAAAAGTTGCATATAGATACATAGAATAATATATATATATATATATATATATATATATATATATATATATATATATATATATATATATATAAGTTATTTAATATATAAAATTTGGAATCCGTCACTTGAACACAATCAAGTCTAATCTCGTGGAGGCTCTAAAGAGGCCGAGCGCGTCCGGAGCACCATGGACCGTGTATGGCCTAACCTGCCGCCGGACCCGAGCACCCCCTTTCTCGGCCTATAGTCTAGACCGGTTCTTCAAGCTCGACGTCCTTGACCGTGAGTCCACTGCCTGGGCCAATACTCTATACATGTGTGTGTCGTATCTGTGTCAATATCGTGTTTGTATCAGTATCGTGTCTGTGTCAGTATCGTGTGTGTCAGTGTCGTGTATGTGTTAGTATCGTGTCACTATGTGAATGTTGTGTCGTATCCGTGTCTAAGAGAGAGAGAGAGAGAGAGATATGGTTAGGGTTTACCTAGAGGTGGCCGAAGCTGTGGAGAGGAGGAGGAGAAGCTCGAGGTCTTCGGAGGGACGGAGCCGCGCGAGGGGAGCAACCGCGCAGGGGAGGAGCCATGTCGGAGGGTGGTGTTCCGGGGGGGAGCCTTGCCGGAGGGGGGCGCTCGGGGGGTGGGTAGCCATTGGTGGGAGCCATTGGTGGGGGAGGGGGCAATCAGGGGCGGTGAGAGCTGTGTTTAGTTTAGGTTTCAAAAAATTTTAGGTGAGAATGGGGGAAACGAAACAACCAACCCTCTATTAAACAATTTAGCGACGTCTAAATAGTCGCTAAATGTCGCTATAAATTAAATATGTAGCGACGTTCAGCGACCTTTGCTGGCGTATTTTTTTACAATATAAAATTTTGTCGCTGCATATCGCAAAAATGTCGCTATTTATCGAAAATGTAGTGACGTTCAGCGACCTATACCAACATTTATTTTTACAATAGAAACTATTGTCGCTAAACATCGCAAATAGCAACGTTTTGCGACACTGTTTATTAGAGTCACTAATATTACAAAAATTAACGACTTCAATAACTTACGTCGCTGAAGACGTCGCTAATAGCACATATTTTGGTAGTGATAGAGCCCTTGCCTAACAAGATTGAGTCATGCCTTATAGGGCCCTTAGTGGTCGGAGTTGCAGGTAGCACGAATATTCTCCCGACCCAATGATCTATATGAGTTTACTAGTTAATTAATCCTACAAGATTCATTTCCAATTCTCAAGTCATGGACACTTGAGAATTGTCCTAAAATGACAAGCCATGGGTAAGGGTCGCTCGCAAGTTATTACTGGCAATGTTCTCGTAACTCACAACACATGATATATTAGACAATGCTCACACTTGATTGCCCAATATCAAGATGCAATAGATTATGCACAGAACAAATATTCCATGGTGTTGTGAAAAACTTAATTCGTGTCAAGTATATGAAAAAATTCAACTTCCCAAAAAACTATATTTAGCCATACAAAAAATGGTCAACCCCTAATAGCAAGTATCAAAAAGAAAACTCGAAGAGATGTTGAAAAAAAAAGGCAAAAACAAACACCTAAATAATATATATTCATAATTTCTCAATTAAATAAAAAAAATTTAATGAGTTCTACTTATTCTTAACTATTTTTATTAAAAAAAAAATCTTCTCTACTATATTTTTATTATTATTAGTTTCAAATATTGGTCTAAAGCCTAGATTTTCTTAAATAAACATAGCCGGTCCGAACCCAACCCGGTCCATGTCTATCTAGATTTTGGGTCGAACTGGATTTAGAATTTTGGTTCACAATCCGAACAACTTTCTTGATTGAGCCGACCGGGTCTAGACCGAACTCAATCAAATTCGATCAAAATTAGGCCTACTTAGTCTGCCCAACAACATGAACGGATAATGTGACAAAGGTTGTTGCTCAACCAAACCAACCATACCATCACAATTCACCTTTCCAGTCGCTTAGGGCAAGTAAAGCCTTAAAAGCATTTAAAATTCTTGTCATGGAGTTAATTCATATCATTTATGCCTCTCTTTTTTTTCTCCGGTTAAACTTGCATGTTTTTCACAAACTCGATATTAATTTATGATAAACTAGAACTAGTCTGAGAACAAAAGCTTTCATTAGTTTGTCTAAATAAGTAATATGGAATTACCAAAACGAGAAGGGGCATAATCATCCTGTTGTAGATTTTATAAAAAATACTTTTCATTAGTTTATTTCTATCTTTATTTTTATAATGAAACTTAAAAACGGTTCAAAATTGAACAGTCTAAACGATTTTTAAATACTCCACTAACTATTTTTTTTTAAAATAACTAATTATTTAACTATCTAATATTATTTATTTATAATTAAATAATTCTAACTCAAGTGGTTAAAGTATAATATATTTTTGTTGTTGTTTGAGTTCGATTCCTAAAAATGACAATATTTATAATAATTTTATATTTAAATTTTATTAACAATTTTTTTTTACGCACGTATAATACACGTACACGTTACTGATCTAAATAAATACTTTGGAATTACCAAAACTAGAAGTGGCATAATCATTCTTTTGCTGATTTTATTCTTATTCCAACTTCGAAACAGCAATAAATAAGAAGTCGAACAATTTTTCTGTTTATACATTTCTTCAACATGTTGAAACATAAATTACCATAAAAAAAAAAAAAAAAAACATAGTACTACCGCTGCCAGCATAATCAGATGTAAGGATATGGCTGGTTTGCAAGAAATTATGAGCTACTAGTTTAGTTTCTGCAATATGTCTTTTCCTCTAAATCCCATTGCAATTGTAAGTGAACTTGCAACTTTTCCCCACCTTAATGCTGTACATGTGCGTAGTCTTCACAAGGAACGGAGGCAAGCGGAGCAATGCACCACACACGCAGCTCTCGTCCAGCTCCTCCAGCCACCGGCAGCAATCTTTGTTCGCACGTGGCTCGTCATCATGCTCTCCCCCACGCTTGTGCTTGCGCCCGTGCTTCCTTTGTTTGCGCCCTTTCTTCTTCTTCTTCTTTCCATGGCCGCGCTTGAGCCTACGTTCGCTCTCGCCTTCGCCTTCGTCATCATTGTCTTCGCCGTCATTGTCTTCGCCATCATTGTTGCGGCTATCATCCTCATCGCCGTCTTCATCGCCATCGTCGCCGCTGCCACCACCGCTGTCGGCATCAGCCAGCGACAGCGTGTGATTTCGACTTCCGAGTGCCTGTTCGGATGGCAAAACGCTGCATGCTTGGTTCGCGAGCGCGAACTGGGAGATGCACATGGTGGTCTTCTGGGCTAAGCTGAAGTTCGCCGGTAATAACATGAGGAGCCCTATGAGCATAAGGAATCCCACTATTGCTCTCTCCATTTTCTCAGATATGTTCATGGAGGAAGAGAGCTACTTCTCACATATATGTATGTACCTTGTCCGTACTCCCCATGTTCTTTGTGCTTCCGGGCATACAAGGCTCAGAAAAGAAGCATGTACCCAAATAAATTAATCTGAAATTATGCTTCATGGATATTTTTGTTGGTGGGTTAGTAGGTTTTCACCAACAATACCTAGTTATTCATATCAATAATGCTAAGTTTACTACCAAATATTTACAATCTTCTTACAAGTGACCCCACCTCTTCCCCCCTCCTCCAAGCTGTCACGTGACCGCCACATAGCAGTTGTAAGAAGGTTGTAAGCATTTGGTTGTAGGCATAGCATTGCCCTACTCATATAGATTCACTAATTGCATTAGTAATGGGAAAGTATTTCACAGCATGGTAGTTTGAGGATAGGTGACTGTTAGGATACTAGTCACAATTAGGTTTCAACTCAGGTTAAGTATAAGCTGCATCACTTACACGATCCAGAATTCAAACCAAATTGTTTACAGGGCTGAAATCTAGATCTGCACCTGACCATTGTTTTTATAGTTTGTTAGGAAAAAATAATAGAGATAAAACAAAGATGGCTTTGAGGCGTATTTGTATGCCGACATTTTGTCTAAAAGTTATTTCTTCCCATTCAGAAAGAGTTTGCAGACGGGTACAGACCGATACTCCTCCCAGGATACAACAAAACCTTAAATAAACGACACATACATCAAATTTGAATCTTTTCTTCTTATTGAGTAGTAGTAATTTGTGTTATGCTTGTAATGGTATTATATTTTAGGCTTGGATATACTCAGGTGTTTATAGATATTTATGTCTTTTCATAAACAGATATACCTCTTCCAACATGTACAGTCAGAATAAAAATGAAAGTGAACAAATCTGAACGAATAGTCACATCCAAATCCCAACAAATATGAAAATTTGTTCAACCCAATGAATCTAAAGATCGCTCAAATCCAACGAATCTGAAGATTCATTCAAACCCAAGTGAATATGAACTAGGAAGTTTGTCTTTGTGAATAGAACTTAAATCCTTAACAATCCCCCATTTCGATTAATCAAACTTCCATTTTCAGTCCATCACTTTGATTGTATAATCACATAGTTTATCAAACACTACACAAAATAATATTATAATGAATACAATAAGGTGTTTTTAACTTAAACCTTCAATTAATACAAATACATCAAAGTTTAATTAAAGTTATTAGTAGACTTAGCGTTAAACCAATTACTCTTTACAATAAAACCGAAGGTATCGAACACATTACAACATCTTAATTACAACAATTTCAATAATTTCAAACCTAGCTTTACAACTTTTATGGCCATGTGCTAATCTCCTAGTTTCGTGAATGGTCCAATGTTAAACCTCAAAACTCTCGTAAAGAGCGGCACCACTCCTATATTCATATAAGTAAATTTAATTTATATATCCCCACTACTTATGTATTTATTTAACTTCATTAAGAGCAAATCTCACCCTCGTCATCTTAGTGGTCATACTAAAACTGTCACAATCAAATGAAGCCATATTTGTCAATCAATGTATCTCAATCACTTCCAACAACTTCTTTTAACCCATTAAATATTGTATTAATTGGTTTATTAGTATAAGGTTAGTTTTCCATTGTTGGTAATTTTTTATAAGAGGTTATAACCCCATTTCTTTTGATGTTCTTTTTACATCTTGTTACGTCCCGCTCCCAGAATACTTGATAAATACGAGGACGGACTGGCCAGCTACTTCGTTCAAGGTATGAAAATGTCGTACGGCGGTCACGACTGTCAAGAAGACAAATGGGTAGGACTCTAGCATTCTAAGACGTCAGTCCTAATGCCGACAAATTTTAGTATCTCAATCCATCAACAACAATACAAGCGTATATCATACATAAAAGTAAAGAGGCACCCCAAGTTACATGTCACATAGGATCATGAAACTAGTGAATACAAAATACTGCACTAGCAGAGTATAATTATATATGTTCAAATATACCAGCCATGGTCAAATATATACATCATGTTGACTGTAGTCTCAAAAATAAAAGGAGTTAACTTTTAGTCTAAAAATAAAAGGAGCTAACTCTGCCCCTTGCTGACATAACAAAATGAAGTAATCAAAATGAGGGGTGGAAGAAGAAAACCCATTCGCGAGCTTTGGCCGCAGTCCTACGATTGTGAGCCATCTTGCTGGAAGTATGTATGGGGAATCCTGGTTCTCCTTTGATAAATCTGGCCAAACAAAACCAGTGGGGTTAGGACCCCAAGCAACAACTACCACAAAGGAGCTCAAGCTGATAGGCAAAATCTACCATAATATCATGCACAAAAGAGACATAAATAATAAATGCGAGTCGAGACTTGCACGGTACCAATGTACAAGAATAAAGTAACGATATAAAATAAAATATTTAAACAAACTAGCTAACAGAGCAGGATAAAGCGACTAGCAACAAGAGGGCATGGGAACTACTCTGGATCAGGACCACAACCCTTAAACCATACAAGGACCGGGGTTGCAGACTTTCACCGTGCATAACTTAGCACCTTAACCACGTGTCGGAAGAATGAGATACAAGGACAAGCTAGACGAATAGATAAACATTCATTGCACGACAAAATATGCATACGGCTTGTTGTAATTAACTAACTTGGGTTATCATAACCTAGTTACTAATAAATGCATGTTTTGAAGAATATTGTAACCAACGATACTACAGTCAACCCGGATGGCCAAGGATACGCTTGTCTTGAAAGAATACACATCACAATCAAATATAACTTGTAATTGACATAAACTTGAACTTATCCGAAAATCATAAACTTGTTTGAAAATCATAACTTGTCTTGAAATCATAAACTTATCTTGTAGTTATGAACTTGTCTTATAAACATAAACTGGTCTTATAAACATAAACTTGTCTTGTAAGTGCCGCAACACACGTAAACTTGGTAGGTCATTGAGTCCTTGCCTAGCAGGGTTGTCACATGCCTCATGGGGCTCTTGGAGATCGGGGTAGCCGGTAGCGCCATATTATTTTCTTCCAATGATCTAGGTAAATTCTTATCTTGTTTAATCATTACCAAATTATTTTTTAGTTCTCAAGTCATGGATACTCAAGGAACTTCCTATAATGATGAGTTACGGGTATGAGATTTTTATGAGTTATCACTGGCGAACTTATCGTATCCGCGACACGCGATGCATTAGGCAATACTTACACTCGATTTTCTAATACCAAATATAATATGTTTATCATACGCAAATAATCCATGGTGTCATGAGGATCATAAACCCATGTCAAATAGGGAAGCACAACATTCGACTATGCTACAATACTAAACCAAGATAATAATTCGAAAATCGAAAGAAATATCAAAAATAGACAAAAAATAGCCAATCACATGAAAAACATGCAAGTGGGAAAAACTTATGATTCATGATGAAACTGCTTGCCTCATAGGCAACTTGCCTCATAGACACTTTGCCTCATAGACTGCTCGCCTCATAGACAATTTGCCTCATGGACTGCTCGACGCATAAACAACTTGTCTCATAGATAATTTGCCTCATAGACAACTTGCTTCATAGACAATTTTTCTCATGGACTACTCAACGCATAACATGCTCGACGTATAACATGCTCGACGCATAGACAACTTGCCTCATAAACAATTTGCCTCATAGACAACTTGCCTCTTGGACTGTTCGACACATAGCATACTCGACGCATAGCATGATTGACGCATAGTATGCTTGACGCATAGCATGCTCGACGCATAGGGTTCATCGTCCCAAACTCATCAGGTCCAAGAACTAGAAAAAATCTAAAAAAAAAATTGGCCATAAAAACTTTATTTTAAATCCAAATTAAGCGTTTGAAAGGTCAAAATCGCACGAAATTAATTCTCCACAACATGTTACAATTAGTTTTTAAAAAAACATTTTTTAATAGATTAAAACCAAGAAAAACTTATGGAACCACGAAAAACCCTAATTTAAAACTCAGATCTACGCCAAACCATTCACCAAAACCTAAAACTCCAAGAACTAAAATAAATAAGAACATCAAGGAGAATACTTTTCATCAAACACATTTTTAATTGCTACATATATGTAAAAATCTTAAAAATTATGGCTTAACCACTTTAAGCAAGATGTGCTTGCCTGGAGTGGCTTCTTGGCCTCTACCTCTAACAGTCCAAGTGATCACAACTATCTCTTCTAGGGTTAGGGTTTGATCTAGTACAAGGGAGAGGAATAAGTAGAGGAAAAGAAAAGTAGAAATGAAGAAGAATCATAGAAGAGAGAGAAAATACTTATATATATAAGGTGAGAGAGGGAGATGGTTTAGTCATGGGTTCAACTAAAATGAACCAAATCAAGTGTCCAATCTACATGCAGGTCCTAAACCGGGTTTATGGCAATGACAATGGGTATTCTACTGGTCTCGGATAGTCTCTCCAGACAACAAAAATTTAAATACACAATAATAAGAACGGGAACCCTCATGAAAATACAGCAGAAATACATTATCTGAAAAAAATTTAAATCTCCAAAATTCAAGAAATACTAAATTTGGAAACGGGTGTGACACAACTTCTCTAGTTAGGACTTTTGCAAAAGGATCTGCCAATTATTATTATTATTATTTTCTAATACATTATTGTGAACACGCCATCCAATATCAATTATCTCACAAACTCATGTCTTAGACTTATATGTCTAGACTTTCCATTGTAAGTAATATTATATATATGCTTTTGTCATAGTAGCTTGACTGTCATAATGGATGGAAATAGGAGATATTGGTTTAGGCCATAATTTGATTTCTAATAACAAATTCCTAATCTATTCAGTCTCCTTACCCATAGATGCCAAGGCTATATATTTTGACTCTATAGTCGAATGAGATATACAAGTTTGTTTCTCAGATGGCCATGAAATGGCATCCCAACCAAGGAGATGTCACATACTGATTTTCCCAAATCGCTATGTTGCCACCGGACGTAATGTTATATAAGTCTAAAGTGCACTAGTACTAGGAAAGAACGTGCAATTGTATAATTTATTTGAACACATGTTGAAATTATATTGCAGTAGAAAGTTAAATACAAAGTATAGAAAGAAAATAGCTTTTCAATAATAACTTACAGTAAAAATTACATTGATATTAAATACATTAATATGCCATATCGGGTATATTCATAAAATAAAAAAAGACTAACAAGTTGTCATGAAATAATACTTGTCGTTATATACATTATGCCCTTGTATATATTGAAAACAAAATGCCTCCAAAATAAACCGACTTTAAAATACTTCAAATAGGAAGAGCGTTAAGGCGCCTCTCCGAACTTCAGCTAGTACCATTCACCCTCAAGGTTCTCGACACTTTAGAGTTGGGGTCAGCACACTTAGGAATGCACTGGTAAGCGGGACGAACCCACCGCGTAAACTGGCACTACTTATTAAGGGTGTCACGACCTGCACCCAGAATTTGGGCATGAGCCATGGGTACATGCAGCCTACGTCGTAGCAGCGACGGTAGAATGCTGCCTACTCAAAAATACTAACACAACTCACAACGTAACCTATCAATGATCTCAACTCCATAAGGAGGACAATAAATAAGCATGTGATCATAAATTCATAAGGTACTCGATCACAATAGCTATAAGAAGGTAAATGGCACGATAAGATATGAAAAGATACAAAAAAGTTTCGACATAACTCTAGAACACAACTCAAAAATGAAAGTTTAGAGTCTAGCTATCTCAACATAAATAAGTCTTATCATAATACAACCAGAGTCTCAAAGTTAGAACAATCTAATACATAATTAAACTAGGCTAAGTGTTGTCTAAACGACTGCGGGTGGTGTCTCCTCTAAGGAAAGTAGCTCCTCTGTAATCTCTGGGATGTAGTCACCATCTACTCTTGGACCATAATGGATAAGACAAAAATTCTCAAGATCCTCTGAAAAATGTTATCCAGTCAGGATTGGAGCGAAGTACAAACACTAACAATAATTTCAGTTATATTGACAAAAACTATAAGACAGTGTAAGAAAATACATGATGAATGAAGTACTGGAAGATAAGGAATATTTGAGAGACATGTAATCATCATATAAAACTAAGCAGCAATGAACAGATATATGTGAATGCTAGAAATGAGATATAGGAATTCTAGCTAAGTGTTATAAAATATCAATTTGCTATGTGATCGGCTTGGGACTAGATCAGGCTTGTTATATATGATTGGCTATGATACATGTGAGGTATGGCTAACCATCTGGTTAGCTATGATGCGAGCAATAGTTAGGCTAATCATATATAAAAGGCTATGAGGCATGCAAAATGGTCAGGATACACCTTACGTGATATGTTGGGTGAGCTATGATGCATGTAAAGTGGGGTATGATCACATAACTTGCTAATATTTTTTCGTCCACAACTAGTACGATGGATTCCAATTATGACTCTTCATGACAGGTATCTATGATACTAGCTCATGTATCCGCTGTGTCGAAAGTATACACTACAACTAGAATCATAGTAATGATCAAAATAATAAAAATTGTCAGAGATTGTACTCTCCTACGGTCCTGAGCAATATGTGAGGATCAAGGTCCTAACTGGAGTCACAGAGACCTAATATGAGTTATCAAAATTATTTGGTGCATTGGAATGATAAACTTGCTTAAATGAGCTAAAATATGATTTCTAGGTCCATTTAGGCCATACTAGTCAAATTCTAGATCATACTAAGGTATCTAGTCTATATTAGTCAATATCTAGCTAACATTAGTCAATATTATTCTACTCTAGGTCACTTGGTATCATACTAGGTCAATACTAAGGTTTAGAGTCAATAAACACATATGAATTGGGTTTCTAGGTGATAATAGGTCTATACTAGCTATATCTTAACTTATAACTTGATATTTTAACAATACCTCAATACCTAACATATTACCTATACTAATACTCCAATACCTTACTCTAATCAATTACCTTAGTATCTAGGTGTTAGCTTAAGTCCAACACCTATAACTTAACTATATATAATATTACCTTAACTAACCTAAACCACTGCACTATGATATCTTACCTACTTAATACTCAACCCAAGATACTAACTGTATCTAAACTGGTATACTAGTATCAGTTGTGATACACTAAGAAACTAAACCCAGCATCTCACACACAAGTCTAGGTCTGCCCCCTACTGGATACACTGTATGTTCACATATTTTACTTCAAAATCCCCCCATATCAGTGAATACTCCTTGAATGAACCTAAATGTACTCATTAAACAACTGAACACTCAAATACCCTCATCACTGGTACCTTTTATCAATAACCTAGGTGCTCTACATTGATGCACAACCTGGCACTATACATATTCCTCCTACATCCTCACACTAGAACTGATGCACTCCCAAGTATCAAAACCTGAGCCGCCTTCTTGCAGAACTAAAATACCAACATCTCAGTACTCTAACACCAAGTCAGCAAGCAATTATTGCTGCATAAAAATATAGTAGCTCAAAGTTGGGCAATGCAACTTGTTGTCTGCAAGTGGCACTGCTGCTCCCTATAGTAGTTTCCTGAGCATACTGCTGTTGAAGTGTTACACTGCCCAATCCATTAATTCAACAAGCAATTACTCACTCCTAATTGAAGTTCCCTCAATACCCTGACCTGCCCCATACTGAACACGAAAGCAACTTTGTCATGCCCCAGTCCCAAAATGCATAGGACTAGGACACGTAAGCATGCCAGTCGCATGGATATGGCAACTCTAATATATGGAAACCATAACCCATACGTACGCTGTAATATGAATATCAAATCCATAAGTGGTATAAAATCTATCACAAGTCACAGGGTACAAACTAAATCTCATCCACAGAAAATCAATATAAATGAATAACCAGCATCTATATAACTAGATCTCAATAAGAAGTATCTAAAGATGAAAGTTGGATGGAAATAAATCCACTACCAACTAGAATGGAAAAGTACAACACAATAAACACAATATAGGAATACCAGCTAACAATCATGGGGCTCGGAGAGAAGACATCCACGAAACATATATAACCATCCAAATCTGTGCTCCTGCAATTACTCAAGAACAGATACACCTGGCAGGGGACCAGGTCCTCAGAGGGACGTAACTAGATACAGAAAAGCGAGCCAATTTGAATACAGTAAACATGCTTATAATTTGAAAATAAATAAATACGCTATACAAGACAATCTATATGAATGTAAATGAGGACAACTTTTCGATGTATGGGCAAGGGTAGGCTACTCGATCTAATCCTCACAACTCATGCACTCATCAGTGGACATCATCAGCCGACATACCTCGGGGGTAGCGACCCTCGGACTCCATCAATCGACATACCTCAGTGGTAGCGACCATCGGACACGACCACCATAGTACGTGCTAGTTACTACGGTTTACCAAAGTGGTTAAAAGCCTATACGCCTAATGATTGTCCTATATGATACTAAGTGTCAAGTGTGTGTCAACATATCTAATATATAGTAATAACTAAAAGGAAGTACACATGCAATAAATAGAAATGCAATAAATATACATAAATATACTAAGCATGCAAAATACTGCAAGCAATTTGGCAATGTATCTTGCTTGGTAAGAAAGCTGCAAGGTGTACTGTCCATAAGTCAAGCACACAGGATCAGAAGCTATGGTCTCCGAACAAATATCTTCGGATGCTGAAATAGATGTCACCAACGTTCCCAGAATAAGCAAAATAGCTAAAAAGTAATTCCCTTTCGTCCAATTTGGACACAGTGGCAAAACGGTAATTTCGGATAAAAGTGGGGTCCACGTTTGGCCCACTTTGCACCGAAAAATATGCCAAGGGTAACAGTCTCTAAATGGGACAAATTATAGGTCAAACAAACTCTAGATGTCAATACGAACCCAACGGTATATCCAAATGTGGATTCCGATGAGCCGAACACAATTTTGTCCAAAAAGTTAACTGTGGGGCCCGCCAATTGGCGACTTGGTCAACTGTCTCAGAATTGGATGAAAATTGGGTCACAGGACCAGCGCGTTACCATGAGTCCAGTGGTGCAAGTTTTGTCACAATTTGACAAGCGTGCATAAAATGCGCGCAACTTCCACAAAAGTTATGATACGGGGTGTGTCCGCGGATACGGGCTGATTCCGGCGCGCACACGCGTCCGAATCAGTCTTCGCAAATTTTTACATGTCCGGTTATACTGCGCGCACCGTTCAGTATACTTGGTACACGATGGGGCAGTCCCGTTTGGCGGGGCGCGCTTCATTTTAAAATTTTTAGAAATCTGAGAAAAGTGGTATCGCGGGATTTTGTGACAAATTTAGTTTTGTCTACAACAATTAATAATCTAGGATTATTTAACAAAAATTAAACTAGGTCAAGTGGTCTACGCATACCAAAAAGAATCATCGAATTCGGATCTCTGTGATGGGAGATACAAAATCGGAGACATGGGTGGTTACCGTAGTTTTCTGCGATCCAAGAATTCGGTCTGTTTATGCCAACTTTGGCGCTATTTTCGCCTAGGGTTTCATATTGTTCGAGGTCTACTAACACACAGATATGGAAGAGGGTTAAAAGCTGAGCATACCGGTCAAGACGGGGTGGCGTTTGGTTGAGTGAGTCGACGAAAAACAACTCTGGAACACAGGTACCTCCCTGTGGGAATCTGTAGTGCGCGGGATCGCGGTCGTCGGGATTGGTTTGGACGGTCTGGCGAGGTTCTCCGGCTGTGGTGTCGACGCTCTCTAGGTTTAGATGGGAAGAGGAAGGGTCTGGATGATTAGGTTAGGGTTTTAAAAATAGAATATATATATATATATATGTATATATGAATGGGAGAAGGGGGTGTTTAACATGGGCTAAGGGGTCGGCCAATTGCTAACAAGGCTCACAAGGTCTTGGGCGGCTGCTGCATGGAAATGTAAGGGAAGGAGCCAGCGGTGAATGGTTTTTGGTTTGCAAAGGAATGGTTTGGTAGTTTTAGTTTAGTAGGAATTGGTATTAGTTAATAGGTTATTACTAATAGTTTATTTAATAGTTTATTTTATTTTATTTTTTTTTACAATTCTTTTTCTATTTATATATATATATATATATATATATATATATATATATATATATATATATATATATATATATATATATATACTCATAGAAAAATTCTAGATTTATATTAATGCACATCATTAAGCTAGCGACTGCTCAAGGGGTCTCCTACATGAAATAAATTCCAAAAAATTCCTAATGGTCCCATAAATCCTCTAAGTGCCCCAACACCTAAAATAAAAATTAATAAAAATCTATTTCTCCTAATTAGCCACTAATTACTATAATTAAATTAATAATTAATAAAAAAAGATTAATACGGTTTTTAGGATTTTGGGTTTTACATTCTACCAAACTTATAAAAAATTTGTCCTCAAAATTAAAACTAAGCCACGATAGAATGTCAAGGATGGTATAAGATTCACATTGTTTAAAATGCAAGGGTAGGTTTAAAGGAGTGGACGATGTTGCGCGACCAAAATGTTGTACAAGGGAGCGTAATTATAAGTTGCACGAAGGTAGGAATGGAAGATAGGCATGTCTAGGTTAAGGGTGTGGAATTTATAGGAAGACAGTGGCTAGTGTAGTGCTCCAATTATTGAAGTACGGTAAGGTGCACTAAGTGATATAATTATTGCAAATATAAAATTATCGTGTTCTATCTCTAACTGGACTCAATCTAACCTTGGTCCCACTATCTCAGCCAAGTAGGTCTAATTTTGGGTGAGGGTTCACAATCTACCAAACTTAAATTTATCCATCTATCACCTAAGGCTATGCATCTAGGAAAACTATTCCTCAAATTATTTAATCTTGTTATTCAATCCTTAAAGTTTTAACACCAACATATCATCTATGATATGCCCTTAATCAATTATAAAAGAGAGTCACTAGGTCATATGATTAGCCTTATGGGGTATATCTAGTACTATCAGTGTCAACTTATACCAGCACGAGATTTCGTCTTTCCGAAATAGGGGAAGACGGAGAGCAATAATAAAGAATTCAAGGTGAAGGTGACAGAATACAAGTACGAGGTTCAAAGAGATTTAAAGAATTCGAAAAGAGAGTTGTCAGGACAGTTGTGGATTGAAATCCTATTTTGGTAATTTTCTATTTACATGCTCGTATCAGTACAGTTATGTAACCGATACGATATGTTAGACATGTCTAGGGGCAAGTATATCCGTCTACTACCATATATCTCAATCCACGTAAAGTAGTCATGCGAAGAGCGAACCAAGCGCACTAAGGTTAGCTAGACCTTAATACACCGATTCTGATTAGGCAATTGTATCATTGTGTGCACCCAATAATACATATGTCATGAACAAGCTCGATAAAAGAATAAGCTTGCAAAAACTAGGCTACAATAGCAGCATAAGTCAAGGTAGTACAACAAATATAAATACGCTGGATTATGATGAAAGAAGGTACATAACAATTCAAGTTCACAAAAAGATAAGACTCTTACAATCTCTACAGTTGTCATACTAATTCCTTGTCTAAGTCGATAGTCGACAAAGTAGGGGTATAGCCTCTAAGTTCTACAGTCCGAAAATACTGTCGTTCTAAGCTAGCATACAGTTAATGTTGTTCACTCACACTTTAATAATAGGGCAAAAGACTATGTGACACTAGGTTGTGAGGTATATTACCCAACTTATAACAATAAACTAATACTGTAATTGCCTTAAGGATACCGTAGAAACTCCTGTTAAGGTCTACGGGAAGGGGTCTTGATACTTATTAGGGTATCCTCTTATATTGCATAGGTCATGGTCGTACTAAGTCTAAGTCTTAGTGAAAGTGTCAATAGTAAGAACGGAACAGTTACTGGCCTTCCAGGGGGAAAGGGGATATAACTCGTATCGAGGTGGGGGTACAGGTTACATAATTTAAAACTAAGGGATAAGCACCAAGTCTCAATCTACAAGAATAGCTTAAACCATCAAGTGCTAACTACTAAGCACACAATTCAAAAATTCAAGAGGAACAACCAAAATCCTAGCAAGCTATATATATCCTAAAATAGAATAAATTTACTTGGTCTATAATCAGAAGTGTCAGATGGCACGAGTTGAAAGATTAAGAATAGAGGAACAAAATTTAGTCATCGCATAATTTAGCGAACGCTAAGGACGCAGAGGAACAATATATATGAAATTGAAATAGGGGCTCTAGATAGCATCATGGTTTTCTAAGGAGGAGTGGTATGCTAGTTGCTATGTTCGAGATATGATCAAAAGAAATGTTATATTCATTGCTCCTGGCTTCCTAAGGTACTGTCTGCTACTAATAAGACAATGATCTAAGTTTTATTGTTCTCCACTACTTATCTAACTATGAAGGTTAGGTGCAGTCCAAATTTTAAATTTTGTTTTTTTTTCTATTGGTTCCTCAATACTAGGGTCAAACATTATGGTAAAACTTTAACTAACTCTAGTAGTATATATGCTACTCACAAGTCCTCATAATACATCAAGGGGTAATGGTAAACCAATCTATAGATAAAAAATTCTAGGATTCACTAGATATTCTAAATTTAGTGGTGTGTCTATATTCTCGTTGTATTCTTAATAGGTGTGCTACCATATTTATCATCCTAATAATAGGGGTTCCTATATTCTAGCAGAAGGCTATACTCAAAGAACTATTAGGAAAGTACAGGAATCAAGCAGGATATAATTATTCAGACAGAATGGATTGGAAGGAGAGCGAACCATAGTCAATTGTGGATGAGATCCTATACTCTATTCCTAGGTACAGGCTTATTCGGTACAATAACGTAACCGAGACAATATACTCTCGACCTGCATGGGCCACCACAAAAATATGTCACGTCCCAGTCCCAAAATGCATAGGACTAGGACACGTACGCATGCTAGCCGCATGGATATGGCAACTCCAATATATGGAAACCATAACCCATACGTACGTTGTAATATGAATATCAAATCCATAAGTGGTATAAAATCTATCACAAGTCACAGGGTACAAACTAAATCTCATCCACAAAAAATCAATATAAATGAATAACCAGCATCTATATAACTAGATCTCAATAAGAAGTATCTAAAGATGAAAGTTGGATGGAAACAAATCCACTACCAACTAGAATGGAAAAGTACAACACAATAAACACAACATAGGAATACCAGCTAACAATCATGGGGCTCGAAGAGAAGACATCCACGAAACATATATAACCATCCAAATTTGTGCTCCTACAATTACTCAAGAACAGATACACCTGGCAGGGGACCATGTCCTCAGAGGGACGTAACAAGATACAGAAAAGTGAGCCAATTTGAATACAGTAAACATGCTTATAATTTGAAAATAAATAAGTACGTTGTACAAGATAATCTATATGAATGCAAATGAGGACAACTTTTTGACGTATGGGTAAGGGTTGGCTACTCGATCTAATCCTCATAACTCACGCACTCGTTAGTGGACATCATCAGCCGACATACCTCGGGGGTAGCGACCCTCGGACTCCATCAATCGATATACCTCGGGGGTAGCGACCATCGGACACGACCACCATAGTGCATGCTAGTTACTACGGTTTACCAGAGTGGTTAAAAGCCCATACGCCTAATGATTGTCCTTTATGATACTAAGTGTCAAGTGTGTGTCAACATATCCAATATATAGTAATGACTGAAAGGAACTACACATGCAATAAATAGAAATGCAATAAATATACAGAAATATACTAAGCATACAAAATATTATAAGCAATTTGGCAAGGTATCTTGCCTGGTAAGAAAGCTGCAAGGTGTACTGTCCAGAAGTCAAGCACACAGGATCAGAAGCTATGGTCTCCGAACACATATTTTCGGATATTGAAATAGATGTCACTAACGTTCCCAAAATAAGCAAAATAGCTAAAAAGTACTTCCCTTTCGTCCAATTTGGACACAGGGGAAAAACGATAATTTCGGGTAAAAGTGGGGTCCACGTGTGGCCCACTTTGCACCGAAAAATATGCCAAAGGTAACAGTCTCTAAATAGGATAAATTATAGGTCAAACAAACTCTATATGTCAATACGAACCCAACGGTATGTCCAAATGTGGATTTCAATGAGCAGAACACAATTTCGTCCAAAAAGTCAACTGTAGGGCCCGCCAATTGGTGACTTGGTCAATTGTCTCAGAATTATATGAAAATTGGGTTGCAGGACCAGCACGTTACCATGAGTCCAGTGACACATGTTTCATCGCAATCTAACAAGCGTGCACAAAATGCGCACGACTTCCACAAAAGTTGTGACACGGGGTGTGTCCGTGGATACGGGCTGATTCCGGCACTCACACATGTCCGAATCAGTCTCTGAAAATTTTTATGTGTCCGGTTATGCTGTGCACACCGTTCAATACATTTGGTACATGACGGGGCGGTCCCATTTGGCAGGGCACGCTCCGTTTCACAACTTTTGAAAATCTGGGAAAAGTGGGTTTGCGGGGTTTTGTGAAGAATTTAGTTCTGTCTACAGCAGTTAATAATCTAGGGTTATTTAACAGAAATTAAACTATGTCAAGTGGTCTATGCATACCAAAAAGAATCATCAAATTCGGATCTCTGTGGTGGGAGATACGAACTCGGAGACATGGGTGGTCACCGTAGTTTTCTGCGATCCCAGAATTCTGTCTGTTTGCGCCAACTTTGGCGCTATTTTCGCCTAGGGTTTCGTGTTGTTTGAGGTCTACTAACACACAGATATGGAAGAGGGTTAAGGGGTGAGCATACCGGTGAAGACGGGGTGGCGTTTGGCTGAGCGAGTCGACGGAAAATAACTCCGGAACACAGGTACCACGCTGTGGGATTGGTTTGGACGGCCTAGCGGGGTTCTCCGGCTATGTTGGCGACGCTCTCTAGGTTTAGATGGGAAGAGGAAGGTTCTGGATGATTAGGGTAGGGTTTTAGAAATAGAATATATATATATATATATATATATATATATGAATGGGAGAAGGGGGTGTTTAACGTGGGCTAAGGGGTCGGCCAATTGCTAACAAGGCTCACAAGGTCTTGGGCGGCTGCTGCTTAGAAATGTAAGGGAAGGAGCCAGCGGTGAATGGCTTTTGGTTTGCAAAGGAATGGTTTGGTAGTTGTAGTTTAGTAGGAATTTGTATTAGTTAATAGGTTATTACTAATAGTTTATTTTATTTTATTTTATTTTATTTTCTTTTACAACTCTTTTTTTATTTAAATATATATATGTATATATATATATATATATATATATATATATATATATATATATATATATATATACTCATAGAAATATTCTAGATTTATATTAATGCACATCATTAAGCTAGCAACTGCTCAAAGGGTCTCCTACATGAAATAAATTTCAAAAAATTCTTGATGGTCCCATAAATCCTCTAAGTGCCCCAACACCTAAAATAAAAATTAATAAAAATATATTTATCTTAATTAGCCACTAATTACTATAATTAAATTAATAATTAATAAAAAAGATTAATACAGTTTTTAGGATTTGGGGTTTTACAAACTCTCTTATCCACACTTAATAAAAGTATCTGAACCCCACAACACTCTAGTACTACACAGGCTCAATGTGTGCCAGAGTATTGTTGTACTGTAGAAGGCAATGTCTCTTGACACTGCACAGATATAGCAGTATTTCTCCCAGTCCAAACTCCTAAACAACCATAGTACTAACACTGCACACACTTAGGCATATAAACATATATTTATACATCTAGTAATATATGTATGCACACACGAATGATACTATGGATAGGTGCATACTCCTATTGGTCATTTCAATGAACACCTTGAGTGCACAACCAAAATACTCATGATACACAACCAATCTTCATACCAAAACCCTAATACCCTATTAAACATACTAATACATATTAAATATATCTATTTATAACTATTATAATTAGTTGTAATAAAGAAAAGAGAAAATACATCCATGAACACCAAAACCCCAAACTATGAACAAAATCTCATGAAGGAAACACTATGAAAACCATTGGAAACTAATTCTCTCCCCTTGTGGCTATTCCTAAACCATGGGTGGGCTCCTAATGGGCAACAAAATCATAAAACCATAATTTAAAGGGAAGATTTCAGAATTTTACCTCTTAGAAGATGGATTCCTAATACAATCCAAGGGTTCTCTAGCCAAGCCTCTTCTTCTCCAATGCTCTGTGAATCCTAAGCTTCTAGGCTTCTTAGATGAAGGAAATAAGAGAAATTAGGCTTTGTTTATAGGAATTTGGTGGAGGAATGAATTACTTTGAGGAAGAACTCAACTTAGGATTTTTTATGAGCTATTGAATGAACTAAAGGGAGGCTTCCTTTCTCCTATATAGGCCGGCCACATAACCTAGGGCTTGGTTAATACACAATGTCCCATTTGCCCTCAATGATTTGTCATGAAAAGATATTCAATTAGTGGGGTTTAAATCCAAGTGAGGGTTTAACAATTTCTAGTTAAATAAAAAGGGGATTAACTAGTAGGTCCCAAAATATCTAGTCTAAGGTTGAGTCTAATGGTCACATCAAGTCTAGTCTACTAACCCATATCATTAATACTAATAATATAATAAATTATACCTATTATGTAACTACAACACGATATATATATAAATATTGCAAATGACAACAATGCCCCTACTCTAGAAATATGGTAGTGATAAAGGAAAGCATGCATTCAAAGTTATCTTGTTATTTAGAACTATGATGAATTACAGTTCATATCAAAATCATACTTGAAAGTAGTAAACATATAACTATATAACTTATCAGTGATACCTTATTAAATCGATGTACCCGTCCCTGTATAAGAATAGAGATAATACTTATCGTCCCTGTAGAAGACAATATGTTAGCATGCGACCTATATATATGCGGTCATTAGTGTATGGACACCATGAAGGACTACTATGTGGCATTGTGATGTGTCCTTCTAGTCTGAGTTGCAAGCACTTTCCACATAATTTTGTCCTAAGTCAATTTGGTTTTATGCCCCCGAATACCATTTCTAGAAAAGTCAAATCTTATGCACAAGTTGTCCATGACCATGCAAATACGTGAACAAATTACTATAAAACATATACATAGCATGGAACAAAAAATAAGCAATATAATCCATACTCATGCTACAGTTCATTTCCCTCAAATATGTATGTTCCGATTGGCGACCTGTTGGCCCAAAATATTCTTAAGCACCATGCCACAACCAATATTTTGGGTACCGTACCTCTTCCAATAGTTTTGTTGTTTTGAACCATAACTACTCGCTTCGCATATGAAGCTTCTTATTACAGGTCTCGTTCATAGGTGCACTTGACACTTACAGTTATCCTATGTTCTTCTCATAGTGGTACAATATACATTGGCTATCATTTACTAGTTATATTCTACTAGCATCATCGACTAGAACATTTTGAGGCAATAATAATTTTTTGGCGTGAAGGAGTAGAAAAGAAGGGTCAAAACCACCCACTAAGTAGATAATATGCCGAGAGAAGGAGACCCGCTTCGCAATGATCAAACATCAGTTACACGCACTCGTGCAATAACACCAACATAATATTAGAATCATTTTTCTATCATTCCTCTCAAAATTCTAAGAAAATGAATGTAGAAATCGACATGAGAACACATTTATCAAAAACAAGTAGCAAAAATATTCAAGAAAAACTACAGGGAAAAGGTCCCATGAAGGGACTCTTATATAGAGCTTATTCGTCGAGACGCAAGCCGCTACATTTAGGACTCATTCTAACGGATGTCAATCTATGAGTTGGAAAGGTTCTCACAACATCCATCCGAATCGATTAGATGCTGAAAGATTTTTCCAATACTCAATTTTGACTGAGTCAATCTAACAACATCCGAATTATATAGTGTATTGCTAGGAGCGGGTGCACTACAGGAGAAACATCCAACCAGATGTCTTCCAAGTATTGCTAAAAAAATCATTATAAAATAGGCCAAGTCTAATAGTTTTCTTAGGATAACAAAATACTCTACCTATGGCCTTCCAATATATATTTTTCCAAATTCATTACAAGTAAATCTACTTAGTTTACACACAGCAAAATTATTATATGTGCTAGTACAAACCTTATTTTCATTATCGGGAAGAACAAATCCTTTTTGTTGCCATCAAACTGATCAAGTTCATTTCTCGAGAAAGTTATTTGTCCCTACTCAGAAATAGTTTGTTTACGGATTCAGGCGAATATTCCCTCCAGGATACAAAAAGTCTTAAGCAAAAGATGCAGACAACAAATCTAATCTTTTTTTCTTGTTGAGTAGTAGTAATTTGTGTTATGCTTGTAATGGTGTAATATTGAAGGCTTCAGTGTATTCATGTATTTATAGAAATTCTTATGCATTTTGTGAACATGTATACATCTTCCAACAGTTAGAATAAATATAAAAATGAATGAATCTGAATGAACAATCACAACCAAATTCCAAGAAATATAAAAATTTATTGAACTAAATAAATTTGAAGATTCGTTCAAACCCAACGAATCTAAAGATTCATTCAAACCTAATGAATTTGGCGATTCGTTAAAATCTAATGAATCGAAACTAGAAAGTGTAATGCCCCATTTTGCTCATTTCAGCAAGATAGTTCATTAGCACAATGTCATTTGGGTTTGGCTCATTTAGAGGCTTGCTAAGAGTTCTGCTCAGTCGAGGTAGAGACCTTCTCTAGGTAGGTAGCTTCGATGAACCATTCTTTGCCTTACCTTCATACTTAAGAAACTTCTTGCTAGTTTTTGTTGCTATAAGTCGATGCATGCCAATAAATAAAAGAATCCACCTAGATAAGAGAGTAATCTCATTTATATCTTGTTGTTACAGAACATGGAATTAATAACTTGCTGCTAGAGATAGACTTCTTGCTGCTTCAGATATGGACTCGTTACATATGTTACAAACTTGTGTAAAATAGACTATCTAACGTGCTACCAGAGAAGTAGTTTTCCATACAGTTGATATATCATACTGTTGATGTATCTTATCGTATTAGTAATAACATTATTTTTGAGTATTTAAGTAAATATTATTCTATTATTATTGACAGAAAGACTACCAGATTTAGTTCTATGGAAGTATCCCTAGACTGGGAGCTGAATAGATAGTCCTTGGACTAGGAAGAGTTATGCGAGCGATAGCTTGACATAAAAAATGCTCAGTAGACATGTCGTATGCTTCTTTTCAAAGTTAGTACCATACAATTGTGTATAGTCTAGATATTCACGTATTTGCATAGTTATGGATAACTTGTTCATTAGGTAAAGTTTTCGAACGATCGTCGGGGCACCGTGATCGTATCGGTCCGGGAGAACACCGTTGATGTACTAGAGTGGTAGTTGTGCTAGCTGACGTACTAGCCCAGATGATTAAAAAAAAATTAGTGTAGCTAGCTGAAAGGATCAACATCTAACCAGCTATAGTTCAGGAAGTCTTGGAACCGGGTATTTTCCAGACAATTTCGTAAATTGCGCAAATTCCCGAAATAGGACTATTATGCAATTTATGGAAATTACAGGGACTTTCCTGCAAATCGCAGTGCGAAGTGTCACCCCCTCACTGGCCGGTGAACCTGCGCCGTCCATTAGGACGCGGGACCCACCCGAAAAGATCCCGGAAATATCCCAAAAATATTCCGAAAATATCTTGCAAATATCTCGAGATATTTTTAGATATTTTCTTAATATATTATTATAATTTTCTTATAAGTAAAATAAAAAGAAAAGAAAAGAAAAAAAATAAAAAATAAAAAAACCTTTTTCCCCCCCCCGATCCAGTCGGACCCCCCTTCCCCCCCGAAGGCGACCCCTCGCCGGAGTCGCCCGCGACCCCCTGGCCGGCGGCGACTCTCCTCCCCCCCCCCGCTGCTCCCTCTCTCTTCCTCCACTTCTTCTCCATCTCCACCCCGCGACGACTGCTTTTTCCCCCACCCGCGGCTCCCTTCGCCGGAGCCGACCCCGCGGCGGCCGCCCTCCGCCCGCCACCGCTCTCCTCTCCCTCTCTCCCCAGCTTCTCCCCGCTCCCTCCCTGCCTCCTCTTCTTCTCCGCCTCCTTCCTTTCCAGCTCGGCCCGACCGCCGCCTCCGGCCTCCGCCCGGCCACCTCGCCCGACCCCCGCGGCCTCGTCGACCACCGCCCCTCCGGCGCCAACCTCCCCTCTTTCCCTCCACTGCCACCACCATCATCTGTCACCACCACCACCACCATCATCATCACCACCATCGACGCCATCTCCTCGCCGCAGCTCCGGCCGACGACGCCGCAGCCCGCTGCCCGACTCCCCAGCTCCCTCTCCTCCACCCGCAGCTCCGGCCAGCAGCTTTCCCAACGGCCAAAACGCTAACCCTAGGTGGGATCCGACTCGGACACGCCGTGTCGTGTCGGACACGTGTCGGACACGAGTCGAACGCGAGAAATCGATTTCCCGGAGCCCTGTTCAGGTATATTTTCCTCTCACCTCGTAGCCCTGTTTTCAATTCCGTCAGTTGTGTCGTGTAGACTGTGTAACCACCTCGGTGCCCGTGCAAACCGCTCGGAGCATCGCGCCCTGTGGCGATCGCGGCACGCGATCCAAATACAGGAAAAACAACGACCCGATTCACCCCGAAACTGGGTACGCCCCGCCAAACGGGACGACTTGGTCGCACGCGGTCTTTACCAAAACGTGCGCGACGTTGATACGGACGTGTAGGAACTCGGAGAAGTTGATTTGGATGTAAGTGCACACCGGAATCAACGCGTATCCGCCGACACCGCCCCGTATCCGTCAGTTCTGGAACACGCTGCAACTTTGTGTACACACGTCGGATCGAGACGAAACTTGCGCCATCGGACTCGTAGCAATATGCTGGTCCTGTGAGCCAAGTTTGGTTCGATTCTGAGAACGTTGACAAATCGCGTATCGTGGGCCCCACCGGCTCCACTTAACGGACGATTTTGTGATCGGCTCATCGGAATCCAATTCTGGAAGTTCCGTTGGGTTCGTATCGACGTTCTGGACTTGTGGACACTAAGTTTGGCGAATTTGGAGACCTTTGACCCTGACACATTTTTCGGTGCAAAGTGGGCCACATGTGGACCCCGCTTTGACCGGAAACTGTCATTTTTGCCCCTGTGTCCAAATTGTACTTAAGGACAGGCGTTTCTAGCTATTTGATATTTTCTGAGACTGTTAGTGATGTTTATTTCAGCATTCAGAGACATTTATTCTGAGGCCATAGTTTCTGGCTTTTGGCATTTGACATCTGGACGTTATATTTTGCAGCTCTCCTGCCAGGCAAGTATACCTTGCCTTGTTGTACTGTTTAAATTCAGTTATTGTTAGTTACATGTCTATTTATTTAATATTATATAAATGTGCGCGTCCGAGCAGACTCGGGTGCAGTCAACGATGGCGTTGACGTTAGGACTTGTGTCTGACCTAGTGTCTAGTAGACCCACCTAAAGTTGTGAAGTTATTGATATAACTTTTCAGGCCTTGACACGTATCATTACACGTCACAGAGTGAGTACATGTAGGGACGCGTGCCTCATGCGCGACTGGCCATCAGTGTGAGCAACACGTGTAGTGGTATTTAGCCCAGTTGTTTATTTTATTGAGACTTGCATCATAGTAGGAGGTGTCCACGTCGTTTTCACGACTTGTACATCTATATTGGGCAGGAAAGACACTTAGTAGGCGTATGGGACACCCCCTCCTTGAGTCTTTTATCCTTCGATCCATGCTCCTCGGAGATGGACGATTGCAGAGTTCCCTGAGTCGGGGGCATATGACACATATACTAGCCAGTCCCGACGATTGGTGAATTACGTCAGCATATGTCTAGCCACACATTCCCATGCGTACTACAAGGTCTTTAATTTGCATTCACTTAGATGGTTAGCACACCCCATTTATTTTTTTAGTATTTACATTATGGCATGTCATTTTTCTGTATCTTGCTATGTCCCTCTGAGGACCTGGTCCCCTGCCAGGTGTATATGTTCTCGAGTATTCGCAAGAGCACAGATCCGGACATGTTATGTATATTCCGAGGAGATCTTCTCTTCGAGCCTCGGGATTGTCAGATGTTGTTCTTATATGGTGTGTATTCTGGTTCATTTTTTTATATTCTATTTCGGCAGTAGATTTATTTCCATCTGACTGTCATTCTTTAGATACTTGTCATTGAGATCTAGTTACATGGTTATAGTTTATTCATATTTGATTCTGTGGATGAGATTTAGATATTACCCTGTGATTTTTTGATTAATTATACCACTGGTGATTTATTGGTCATTATACAGCGTACGCACGTATATATGGTTTCCATATATTGGAGTTGCCATATATACGGGCGGCTGGCATAGTTACGTATCCTAGTCCTACGTATTTTGGGACGGGGGCATGACAATGTTTTTAGTGGTGGCCCATGCAGGTCGAGAGCATATTGTCTCGGTTACGTTACTGTACCGAGCAAGCCTGCGTCTCAGGGCATATTGTCTCGGTTACGTTACTGTACCGAGCAAGCCTGCACCTAGGATTAAAGGATAGAATCTCATCCATAATTGACTATGATTTATCTTCTTTCCAGTCTGTAATACTTACATAATTGCATCCTGCTTGATTCATGTGCTTCCCTGATAATTCTTTGAGTATAGCCCCTACTAAAATATAGGAATCCCTGTTGATAGAAGGATAGTTAGAGTAGTATTCCTATTAAGAACACAACTAGGGCAATAACATATCATTAAGTTCAGACTACTAAGTAAACCCTAGTCTTCAATATTACCTAGTGAACCCTAGCACCACTACCTATAGATTAACTTACCAATGTCCCTTGACGTATTTTTGTATGACTGGAGAATAGTATAAACACTACCAGGATTAGTTAGAGAATTGACCATAGTGTTGACCCTAGTCTTAAGAACCAATAGAAATCCAAAGTTGAATACTAAAACTGAGAACTCATCCTATGTTTGGATAAACCCAGTGTTACGCCAGAAACTTTTTACCCTTGTTGGCCTAAAAGCCAAATGACTCTTGGTGGAGTAGAAGCCAAACGACTGCCTAGTTGGCGTAAAAGCCAAATGACTTTCTTGTTAGCGTAAAAAACAAATTATGCAGGAGATTGTCTCCATTACGCCGCAGTCATGACAACTGCTACCCACGATCCCTTAATCTTCCTTATCCTGCATCATGCAAGTAACGTTGGTAACTGCCCTGCGTAAACTTGATAATTCTTGAATAATTAGATGACCAGCGTAGAGTAACTTGATTAGGCGTAACATAAGGATATGATGTGAGCGTATTGTTATAGCCTTAGCTTTCCCCAGGCACGACCAAATCTTGTGCATTAAAGGCAGAGATACACCTCGAGCCCTGTGCAAAAAGAAACAGCTTTCTGACAGGACATCTGATTTTGTCTCACCTCGAGCGTAAAAATGACTAGTATCCAATAAAGTCACTAAACGACAACCTGGGTCCCCGTGCAAATTCATCATCAAACCGTCCACTCGATCGTTGTACAAGTACTTTTGTCAGATATCAGAATTCACTAATTTTGACTGACAAACTCATGAGTTTCTCGTACAACTTTACGCTACGACGAATGTTAGACTTTACGCAGGAGAGATTTTTGCGCAGACTTTAGCGCAAAACTTTTACGCTCAGACTTTCACCCAGACTTTTACGCAGACTGTTAAGCACAGACTTTTTACGCGGACAACTCTGAAGCTCTACCTTACGCTTCTCTGTTTTACACGGATAGTTCTGAAGCCATGCGTCACGCCAAATTATTTTATCTTTGCTTTACGCAGACAACCTCGAACCCCTACTTTACGCGGACTTCCTTGAAATCTCTGTTTTAGGCAGACAACCTATAGTATATATTAAGATTGTAGAACTTAGAAGGCCATACCTCTTTTAGGTCAACTAGCGACTTAGACAAGGAATTAGAATCATAACTGTAGAGATTTTAGAGTCTTATCTTTTTGTGATTGTGAATTATGTTGTAATTTCTCTCATCATAATCTAGCATACTTAAAATTGCTGTCCTACCTTGACTTATGATGCTATTATAGCCTAGTTTTGCAAGCTTATTCTTTATCGAGCTTGTTCATGACACATGTGTTATTGGAGCCTGATCCACCCCACTAATACAATTGTCTATTCAGAATCAGTATATTACGGTCTGATCAACCTTAGTACATTTTGATTCGCCCTTCGCATAACTACTTTACGTGGATTGAGATATATAGTGATTAGTAGACAGATGTACTTGCCCTCTAGTTATGTCTGAGCATATCGTATCAGCTACATGACTGTACTGATACGAGCATGTGAATAGGAATTACCAGAATAGGATTTCAATCCACAACTGCCTTGACAATTCCCATTGAATTCTTTAAACGCCTTGATCCCCACACTTCTAATATATTACCTTCCCGTTGAACTCTTGATTACTGTTTTCCGTCTTCCCTTATTTCGGAAAGACGAAACCTCATACTTAGTATAAATACGAAAGTATATGGTTTCTGTAGCCATTTCTGTTTGTTTCTTGGGTAATTACCAAACCCTAATATTAGATTTGATTTCAGTATATAAACTGTGCTACCTTTAGATGACCCTTCACTACCTACTTACGTTCCTGATACGTGTGCCACTATGGCAGCATGAAATTTTTATTTTGTCTCGTAACTCGGGTCAAGTTCAGAACCCAAGTGATACGATGAAGAATGTATCATTTTGCTGTCAGGAGTCTAAATGGATTTTACCTGGATGAACAATTGATTGACTCCTGAAAAAGAATAGCAGCACCTATGACTAGGTTGACTTATTAGGATTAAGAATTCCTATGGACCAACGAGTGTCAAGCCGCTTTCGAGGATTAAGAAGCGACTGACCACAGCACCGTATTGATTATTCCATCCGGATCAGGCGGTTGTGATCTACAGACGTATCAGAAAAAAGTTTGGGATGCGTATTAATACAGGATGGCAAGGTAATGGCATATGCATCTAGACAATTATGAGTACATGAGAAGAATTTAGAACTTGCAACCGTCGTAAGTTCTCTGAAGCTAGGAAGACATTACTTATATGAGACAAATCGTAAGATGGCACGGCATACCAGTCAGCATTTTACCAGACAAGGATTCACGTGACCAGAGTGGTGGTCAACACCGTAAAGACAGTTAAGTAAATACAAGGACACTTGCAAGCAGTGCAAGACAAACAGAAGTAGTAGACAGACCGTCATCATCGTCCCGTGGAATTCAAAGAGGGCGATCATGTCATCTTGAGGATATCACCTACTAGAGACACCATTCAATTCAGAGGACGCAGCAAGTTGAGTCCAAGGTATGTTGGACCATTGACGTACTAGAAAAAGTAGGAAGTAGTGGCAAATCAACTTGCGCTACCACCTTCACTTGAGAAAGTACTTGATGTATTCCACGTGTCACAACTCAGGCAATATGTGACAGACAGCAGTCATGTTCTCAACCATTCGTAGATCGCCATTAGGTCGAGCTTGTCATATCAAGAGCAACCCGTGGGAATCCTTGATCATTGAGGAAGGGTATTGAGGAATCAGTCTTTTCCCTTGGTCCGCGTGGCATGGAAGCATGGCACGCCAGGAAAATCTACTTGGAAGAGTGACAACGACATACTAAAACGTTTTTCGAACCTATTCGTAAACCAAGATATAAATTACTTTGTTAAATTATATCTTATGCCATCTTTGATTTCTACCGTGGCTTAGTTTTAATTTCGAGGACGAAATTTTTATAAGTTGGGTAGATTGTAAACCCCCTCGACCAGATTTCAGTATTTCTGGGATTATTTTTAACAATTTAGGATTTATGGCAATATTTTAATTTATTTTGCCTACACACCCTGTTGACTTGTACACCTGTCCGTCACCAAATTATTTGGAGCCTTATCTTGACTGTTAACCCCGAACAAGTTCACATACCTGTCCTAGACATGTCAGACTATTTTCTTGAATTTTGTGCAACTCTCAGATGCTTTATTTTGAGCCTCGTTTGAGACGCACAACTATCGTTACAAAAGTCCGTATTTATTTCCTATTTAATTTCCTGCTCTTTACCCACCTCTGTACCCCTAGAGATTTGAGGCCCAACATGCACCTGTTTTGCCCAAACAAAAATACGTTATTTTTCTACACCAAGTATACTACATTTAGTGTATTGACACCGTAGAAAAATTATGACCCTAACTGCCTCTAAATAATTAGAGAACACCGTGCGCAGTATTTATTATTTAATAAATACGGTGACCCGTATCCCCCAGAAACCAGGCCCAGTCCCTGCCCAGACTCACCCCCACCCCCTCGGGACCCTCACACAGCTTTACCCTTCAATTCTGTGATTTTTAGCATTTTCAGGAACCGGGTGTTTTCCAGACAATTTCGTAAATTGCGCAAATTCCCGAAATAGGACTATTATGCAATTTATGGAAATTACAGGGACTTTCCTGCAAATCGCAGTACGAAGTGTCACCCCCTCACTGGCCGGTGAACCTGCGCCGTCCATTAGGACGCGGGACCCACCCGAAAAGATCCCGGAAATATCCCAAAAATATCCCGAAAATATCTTGCAAATATCTCGAGATATTTTTAGATATTTTCTTAATATATTATTATAATTTTCTTATAAGTAAAAGAAAAAGAAAAGAAAAGAAAAAAAATAAAAAAAAAATAAAAACTTTTTCCCCCCCCGATCCAGTCGGACCCCCCTTCCCCCCCGGCGGCGACCCCTCGCCGGAGTCGCCCGCGACCCCCTGGCCGGCGGCGACTCTCCTCCCCCCCCGCTGCTCCCTCTCTCTTCCTCCACTTCTTCTCCATCTCCACCCCGCGACGACTGCTTTTTCCCCCACCCGCGGCTCCCTTCACCGGAGCCGACCCCGCGGCGGCCGCCCTCCGCCCGCCACCGCTCTCCTCTCCTTCTCTCCCCAGCTTCTCCCCGCTCCCTCCCTGCCTCCTCTTCTTCTCCGCCTCCTTCCTTTCCAGCTCGGCCCGACCGCCGCCTCCGGCCTCCGCCCGGCCACCTCGCCCGACCCCCGCGGCCTCGTCGACCACCGCCCCTCCGGCGCCAACCTCCCCTCTTTCCCTCCACCGCCACCACCATCATCTGTCACCACCACCACCACCATCATCATCACCACCATCGACGCCATCTCCTCGCCGCAGCTCCGGCCGACGACGCCGCAGCCCGCTGCCCGCCTCCCCAGCTCCCTCTCCTCCACCCGCAGCTCCGGCCAGCAGCTTTCCCAACGGCCAGAACGCTAACCCTAGGTGGGATCCGACTCGGACACGCCGTGTCGTGTCGGACACGAGTCGAACGCGAGAAATCGATTTCCCGGAGCCCTGTTCAGGTATATTTTCCTCTCACCTCGTAGCCCTGTTTTCAATTCCGTCAGTTGTGTCGTGTAGACTGTGTAACCACCTCGGTGCCCGTGCAAACCGCTCGGAGCATCGCGCCCTGTGGCGATCGCGGCACGCGATCCAAATACAGGAAAAACAACGACCCGATTCACCCCGAAACTGGGTACGCCCCGCCAAACGGGACGACTTGGTCGCACGCGGTCTTTACCAAAACGTGCGCGACGTTGATACGGACGTGTAGGAACTCGGAGAAGTTGATTTGGATGTGAGTGCACACCGGAATCAACGCGTATCCGCCGACACCGTCCCGTATCCGTCAGTTCTGGAACACGCTGCAACTTTGTGTACACACGTCGGATCGAGACGAAACTTGCGCCATCGGACTCGTAGCAATACGCTGGTCCTGTGAGCCAAGTTTGGTTCGATTCTGAGAACGTTGACAAATCGCGTATCGTGGGCCCCACCGGCTCCACTTAACGGGCGATTTTGTGATCGGCTCATCGGAATCCAATTCTGGAAGTTCCGTTGGGTTCGTATCGACGTTCTGGACTTGTGGACACTAAGTTTGGCGAATTTGGAGACCTTTGACCCTGACACGTTTTTCGGTGCAAAGTGGGCCACATGTGGACCCCGCTTTGACCGGAAACTATCATTTTTGCCCCTGTGTCCAAATTGGACTTAAGGACAGGCGTTTCTAGCTATTTGATATTTTCTGAGACTGTTAGTGATGTTTATTTCAGCATTCAGAGACATTTATTCTGAGGCCATAGTTTCTGGCTTTTGGCATTTGACATCTGGACGTTATATTTTGCAGCTCTCCTGCCAGGCAAGTATACCTTGCCTTGTTGTACTGTTTAAATTCAGTTATTGTTAGTTACATGTCTATTTATTTAATATTATATAAATGTGCGCGTCCGAGCAGACTCGGGTGCAGTCAACGATGGCGTTGACGTTAGGACTTGTGTCTGACCTAGTGTCTAGTAGACCCACCTAAAGTTGTGAAGTTATTGATATAACTTTTTAGGCCTTGACACGTATCATTACACGTCACAGAGTGAGTACATGTAGGGACGCGTGCCTCATGCGCGACTGGCCATCAGTGTGAGCAACACGTGTAGTGGTATTTAGCCCAGTTGTTTATTTTATTGAGACTTGCATCATAGTAGGAGGTGTCCACGTCGTTTTCACGACTTGTACATCTATATTGGGCGGGAAAGACACTTAGTAGGCGTATGGGACACCCCCTCCTTGAGTCTTTTATCCTTCGATCCATGCTCCTCGGAGATGGACGATTGCAGAGTTCCCTGAGTCGGGGGCATATGACACATATACTAGCCAGTCCCGATGATTGGTGAATTACGTCAGCATATGTCTAGCCACACATTCCCATGCGTACTATAAGGTCTTTAATTTGCATTCACTTAGATGGTTAGCACACCCCATTTATTTTTTCAGTATTTACATTATGGCATGTCATTTTTCTGTATCTTACTATGTCCCTCTGAGGACCTGGTCCCCTGCCAGGTGTATATGTTCTCGAGTATTCGCAGGAGCACAGATCCGGACATGTTATGTATATTCCGAGGAGATCTTCTCTTCGAGCCTCGGGATTGTCAGATGTTATTCTTATATGGTGTGTATTCTGGTTCATTTTTTTATATTCTATTTCGGCAGTAGATTTATTTCCATCTGACTGTCATTCTTTAGATACTTGTCATTGAGATCTAGTTACATGGTTATAGTTTATTCATATTTGATTCTGTGGATGAGATTTAGATATTACCCTATGATTTTTTGATTAATTATACCACTGGTGATTTATTGATCATTATACAGCGTACGCACGTATATATGGTTTCCATATATTGGAGTTGCCATATATACGGGCGGCTGGCATAGTTACGTATCCTAGTCCTACGTATTTTGGGACTGGGGCGTGACACTATTTGATGCAAAGATGAACAGGAAATATCACTCATATATTTATGTAAATTGTTGCTAACTTGTATGTCTGTTACACGAATAACCGTTCGACGAAGGGTAAGAATCACTGAATAAGTGATGTATTAATTTCTGATTATGCTTGAATTGTGTACTGCCCTAGACTTGTATATTTTACTTGATTACGCTACTGCCCCTTATTATAGAATGAATAGTCTACTATATGCACTACTGGCTTAAATTGAGATGAATAGTCCAGTAGAGATAGCTTATTTTCCTAAGAGTTAATAAATATGGCTCATGAGACATACTACGCACTACATGATAGAACACTGTCCCTATAGCATGCTTGAATGTATTGAATATACAAATTATTTTCAAAGACATGTTTTCGAAAGAAGTAAACTGACTCTGATCATGTACTGCAAAAAATGAACCTAGGTAAAAGTAGCAAGATCACTAGTAATGTAATATTTTATCACATGCTTACTTAGTGTTGGTTTTAGAGAGTATTGCTTCTGTTCGTTGCTTTTATACTCACCAGTGCTTTTCCCCAAAGTGTGGAACCCCCACCAGTTCTATTCACAGGTACTGGATCGTCCGAAGAAGCGATATTATATCCTCATCCTCAGGAAAAAAAATCTGGAGTCGATGCCTTGAGCCGTATCGAGAAATTTTGAGATACTTTTCTAGAAAGGAATATAATATATGGAACAATGTCATTGTAATCTGTATTAATGTAGCCTATTGGCAAGCCTTGTAATTATTTCATATATCAATAAAGAGATTATTTTCTTATACTATTGTTTTCATTTACTTTTCTATATTATTGTGTCGCTGCTTGTATCTTGAATAACTTACTTGTCCTTGTTCAAAGCCTTGTCCTTGTATATACGCAACTTAGGCTTGTACGATATCACTCCCATGCAAGGACGATCGGTTCTGCAAGGCGCTCATGAGAGGATGATCTGCCCTTGTGGGAATTGGGGCATGATATAATGGTATCAGAGCAACTCGATCCTTTGGCCATTTCGTTGTTTCAATTTGACTCAGAGATGTCCTAGATATTATTGCTGCAATGTGTGTTCCATACAATAAGCCCATAGATATTCTCATAGATACATGCAAAAGTTTTTTTGAATATTTTTTTGATGGATTTAGAGATGATTTCGTGATTCATGAATTGATAGTATTTTATCGATTGAAGATGGCGAGGGATAAGGACTATCGCTGCCCTGGATATCATAAGTTTCTCCTTTAGTTTCAAGGACAACTTTTTCTCTGTGGGTATGTAGTGCCCCGCTCCACGATGGAACTATATACAAGAGATATCGGTTTGCTGACTTAAAAAAAACTTTCTGAAAATCTCATTGTTGAACCAAAAGATGACTGATCTAGGTGAGTGGACAGAACTTTATTCTCTGATTCTTGCACGCCTTAATAATGAATATGAGTTTTTATAATATTTGTTGCTACGTAGATAATGCTCGTATGAGAATGATAGCACAAGAACCTGTATTGCTTAACTAGAGAACTTGTAATGCTTGTCATTGAAAAAATCTTTTCCATGCTAAGTAAAAGATTAGAATATTGCATGCTAAGTTACTCTGACACAACTATCGAACGAACCATTGCCATGCTAATAAAAAGAGTAAAAGATGCTTGAATATATTCCTTCATTATATGCTAAACAAGAGTAAGATTATATTCTTGTTAAAAATAGAGATAAATGTATGCTTGATAGATAAAACTGTAAGATATTGCATGCTAAAATTATAGAACTTCTATCTTACTTGTTTCGTGTTAAAAGAACTAATGCTTGAAACGTAGACTTGTTATCGAACTCGTTCAGAGAATATCTTGATCGAGTGCCAAAGCAGCTAGTATTAGCATATACTAGTGTAGTGATGGGTTATGAATTGAACATATCGATCGATTGATAAGAAGAAGAGATAGAAGTTTGCTTGATCACTGCTTGCTTGCATTATAGAATTATCTGATAAGGGTGTATCCATGCATCAGTTTGACAACTTATGCACAAGGTATGGGGTATCGTGAGCGATATCCTGTGGCACTGGGAACCATTTGGCCTGGGAGAGGCTAATCGGAACACCTGAGGCAATGAAGTCCTCGTTATTAGGCGGGTATTTATATCATTAGTTAGCTGTTTTCTTACTTTGGCGCACTTTCCATTAATTTGATGATGACGCACTATTCATAGAGTAGAAGAGTGACACACTTTCTTAATGTTACGAAAGATGGCTCAGAAATGATATTCTCTCTCTCAATATTTAATGCAGCAGACTGATAGTTGACAGATGTAAAAACCGAAGAGTCAGAAGTCATCATTACAACAGAGCTACGGTACACAGACCCAGGTTGTCGTTAGTGCAAATCTCTTTAAAAGTGCGCCGTAGTTCCATTTTCTTAAAAAGTGTGCCGCAGTGCCAATTTCTTCAAAAGTGTGCCACAATGCTATTTCCTTCAAAAGTGCATCGCAGTGCAATCTTTTCAAATGTGCGCCATAGTGCTATTCGTTGTGCCAATCTCTTCAAAAGTGCGCCGCAGTGTCATTTTCTTCAAAAGTGAGTCGCAGTGCCATTTTCTCCAAAAGTGCATCGCAGTGCCAATCTCTTCAAAAGTGCGCTGCAGTGTCATTCTCTTCGAAAGTGCGCCGTAGTGCCATTTTCTCCAAAAGTGTGTTGTAGTGCTATTTTCTTCAAAAGTGCGCCGTAGTGCTATTTCCTTCAAAAGTATGCTGCAGTGCCAGTGCCATTTCCTTCAAAAGTGCACCGCATTGCCATTTTTTTCAAAAGTGCGTCGTAGTGGCAATATTACTATAGGCGAAAGTCTCCAAACGAATTCTAAATTGCGAATACTATCCTAACTGATAGTGAGCAGTTACGAATTCGTGTCTTACATGCCGTATTTCTCGTGAAAGGTGTACAAATAACTGTCCCCCACGACCTATGATTTTCTCGTTTAGGAAGCTACATGTCAAGCAAACAACAAGTCACTCATGCAGAACGTGGGGTATTAATCCATCAAAAGTGTGCATATAATGGTAAAATAGTATTGACTGTCCATTGTGCGCGCATACTCTCGTAACCGCTACTAAATTCTATAAATAGAGACAAAAAGGAAGGAACAAAAAAGAAGAGGGAAGAATACACACAAAGAGGAGCACATATAGACAGATAGAGAGAAAGGGGCTAGAATTTTTAAGTCTTTAAAATTCAAGAGCAGAGTGAGAGAAATAGAAGCTTCTCGTGCTACTGTGCCAGAGCTTTCTTATTGCTCAACTTTTTAGGTCATTCGCAACACTCCCTACATTTCTTCGTCTTCATGTGTAGTTCTCTATCGCCATTTGCATTTTTTCTTCATCGAGTGGTCCAAGGAGTAAAGTGATCGTCTGCAGATCATATCTCTACAGCTATACTTTTCTAGAATCAATTGTACTTAGATTCCTGTTTAGAATCTTTTTTGTACTTTTCTTTCTTTTGAAAGTTTGTAACACAAAAGTTTCGTATAAAATTTTTCTCGCAAACAAATATGACGACTTTGTTAGGGATTTCCTTCTCCTATCATGAGAAGATGATAACTCATCTCAACACTCCTTCGGTCAGCTCGACGTAGAAGACCTTGGTCGTGAAGTTTGACAAACAGGCATATGAAAAATTAATCCACTCTGGCGGTAGTGCTCACCCACATCCGTACTCAAGTCAAAGAAAACTCGCAAAGTGTGGAAGCCTAAATCTTATCATGCATATCCAGAAGTTGCTGACAACAAGGGAAAGAGCATTCTGATTGACGAGAGTTCCCTAGTCAATTTTGTTCAGATCAATGACTTGATGGACAATTCCCTTGCGTTAAACAAGGGATATAATTCGCGCAATTCGCACAATTTCAAGCAAAGGGTGATCCACACCAAAGCTCCTCAGGCCGTGCATAATCGCTGTAATATGTGAGGCAAGCAAGGCATGGACACCGCTGTCCAAACCAACCAGCGCACAAATAAAGTATTGGTCATGGAGAATCATTCTCCTAACATCTTGATTACGCACACAATGGAGAAAAAATTATCTGCCACTCGTGCGCCAGGTCAAGACCTCCGAACAATATTAAATGCGTGTAGACAAACTGCGCCAACTTTGTCTATGCTACAAGATATGCGCCAAACATGAGCAATCTCTACACAACATACTGATTGTGCACGTGTGCACAAGAGGACTGTTAGATACAATTTTCTCTCCTCCCTAAAGAGCAAAAACTCGAGATATAACAAATCACTTGCCAATCAAGCCAACACATCACTCGATACACAAGAGACCAAAAATGTGCACAGAAGATTCAATATATCTTATATAAAGAGGCGGAGTCTACCCTCTACCTTCTCTTCTCTTCTCTCTTTTGATTTACGTGAGCTTATTGTATAAAAATGTAAAGAGAGGGACCATTCTGACATTACAACGGTGTTTCCTAATGAACATCGTTGCAATTATCATAGAGTTATAATCGAATGTTGTTGTGCATCAGCAAAACAGTCTATGTTTGACTGATTGACTTACACTATGTCTCATAAGCCTCAACATACAAAGCTAGTTGACAACCATGAGCGTGATGACGAACCGTTGTTTGCTTCAACATATATGGTTTCACATCTTCCTCGTGGTAGTAGACAATCAAGACGAAGTTCTTCAAGAACACCCAGCCAGAGGAGATTTGACTAACTCGTTGACTCCTTTAAATGAGTATACCAAAATATTCATTCTCAAAGACGGGAGCTCGTTCGTCAAGAAAATCCCCATTCCTCAGAATTTGAGGCTGGGGGTAGCAACCCTCCTAATTCTGAAACTGACAGTTTAGACTCCAACTACACGGTTCTTTCTACCATTCTCTCTATCATATACAGGGATGTTAAAGTCTATGACATCAGTGATAAACAAGAAGTTTCTCCATCAGAAGCCACCGAATAATATCTCAACTCATTAGAGGCCGCTCTCAAGAATATGTACACCATAATACAAAATATGCATTAAATGATGACAGCCCAATATTCTGCTATAACAATACTTGTCCAAGTGGCTTCATTCATACCTGCGCAACCTACTACTGGAACAACTCCTCTGTAAAATAACACAAATCCAAAATCGGTCATAAACCAAGAGTCAGTAGTACAAACTCTTAATCCTCTCAACATTGGGGATGAATCTCCGCTGGTGATGATTCCTGTTCAACCAGGATCCTATCAGTCAGCTACACCATTCTGACCAGAAGATCCTATAGAAGCTATCCGAGAGTTGTGTGCACATATCGATATTTTAAAGAACAAAGACCAACTCCGCAAGATGGGGGTAAAATACCCTTATCCTCTGCATTGGAATAATGTTTCGTTCCCTCCTAAATACAAACCCCAATCGATAGTCTTATTTAAAGGTAGGACATCACTAAGCTAATATATCAATTACTTTAATATGATGACGGCTCATCTGCAGAAAGAGGATGCTCTCCTTACTAGATTATTTGTGGGATGCTTGACCGGCATAGCCTACGATTAGTATTGCAGTTTACTTGATAACTGCATATCCTCGTTTTATGACATAAAATATCTTTTTCTCTCACGATTCTATGAGGGATGCATAGATATAATGATGTCTTCACTCATCGATCTCAAACAGAAGGAGAAGGAATCTGCTCGTGAATTCGTTGAGTGTTTCAGGCAGGGAACTCTTAAGTTACCCCCTGGTATTCCAGAATTCGCATTCATTGATACCTGTAAAAAGAACCTACTTCCTATAGTAGGGCTCTGGACAGGTCTAACTTAATTTTGAGATTGGACGACATTCATCATCGGGGCCAAAGCTGATAAAGGCAACATAAAAATGGTACGCAATTTTGGGTTACAAATGACCAATGCATAAGGGAAGCGTCCCTCCAATAGTGCGAATAATCACAACAGTAAAGGTAATGAGGCATTGGTGATAAATCTGTCAAAGCGACCCACCTCTTCTCTAACACAAAATCCTACATAGTCTTTCAGGCCTAAGAAAGAATATTATTTTGACGAGAGCGATATCTCCAGCATTTTTAAATGCTTGATAAAAAGCAACAAGTTATAGTTGTTTGATGTCAAGCAACCAAATAAGGCTGGAAAAATAGACGACCCAAAGTATTGCTTGTACCACCAATATATATATATATCACCTTACCATGGCTTGTTATATCTTGAAAAGGAAGATACAGTAGTTGATAGATGCTTAAGCTATCACCCTTCACAACAAAGAGAAGACAGTCAATACCAATATGGTGTTTCTTTAATTCGGCGACTTTCCAACACAAGAAGTCTCGAATGGCGTCGTCCTAATACCTTGAGCTACGATGGAAGTGGTAAATCTTCCACCACCTAGAAGTCAAACAGAGGAATTTGTGTTAGAGAAGAGGTGGGTCGCTTTGACAGATTTATCACCAATGCCTCATTACCACAGATTATGGCAAGATTATGTGGATTCATTCCGACCTATTGTCTAATTGGAACCAGGAAGAAGCATCTTCCAATTCAAAATCTAAGAAAGGTAAGAAGTATACATCATTCAATATGATTTCTTTGGATCCTCATTCAGACGGAGATCAGGACCAACATCAGGAAAATGTATCTCTCGATATCAGTTTTCAAAATCTGAATATTGCCCCACCAAGATCTACTTACAAGCTTTGCTTGACGCACTGGCAATGGTCCATGATTAGTAGCGTTCCCCTATATAGGACGTAACAAATCTTTAGTTCTTATGAAGGTGCTCCTCTAAAATTATTTCTCCTTCTTCTGCAACCATTAGAGCATCGACCTCGACTCAGGTGCTTGAGGAGGATCGCCCCAAATTTGATCGATACAACTAACAATCTGTACGCTTGATACAAAATATGGGGTATAATTTCCAGAAAGCTGAAGGTTTAAACTTTGGCAAAGGACAACGTATTCTTTCACAACTCCAAGGATAGTCCAATAAATCCCATAGTGGATTGAGCTACGACGAGACCAGCCCACAGGCTCACTCCAAGAAGGGACATGATAAAAAGAAACTCAAGTCCTGTAACATGGTACTTCTTTCTCCAATGTCTGAAGAAGAAGCCATGACTGGTACCAGGTCCGACAAAGATTATCATAAAACTTATGAATCTGTCCCGGAAGATACTTTTGACCGTCTTCCTACTTTTTCAACTTATGCTCCTCCGGTCACAATCGAACCTGATCCTTCGAAGCGTACAGTATTCTCCAACGGAGCCTACAGGCTTGCTAAGCCTAATAGAGATTTGATAATGATGCCTATCAATAAAAAATTCCTCAAGAAGTATTATGTCTAAGCATAAAATATTCTTCTCATCTCTAGCAGATTAAAATAAGATCTACAGCAAATATATTTTGTTTAATCCCCCGTAACTCATAGCCTACATGGCCTCTCGAACTATTACCTATATTCATTTTTGAATAAGACATGGATAATGGGTCCTCAAAGTTTTCCAGCGGGACAATACTCAGATCCAATGGAACACTCTCGTTGAGATCACCCAAACGATCCTCTCCAAACAAAATGTTACATTTTTAAAGCCCAGTTGTTTTAAGGATATCCTATTCCTGATCCCTAGTTGGGTTGGGAATAATCTCACATATTTATTCACCAATCAATAAGTGTAATATGATTCATGTCCATATTATCTCTGAATCATATATTATTTATTATCCCCTAAAGAGAAGATAATAGTTTACCCTTGAACTACTCTTTCTTCTCTTTCCTGTTGGAGTAAACTCGTAAACTATCACGTCCACATCACCCTGATAGTATTATATCCTATAAAATTTATTATTTATACTCAGCACGAGTATGCCTTGAGTGGTAAATCTACATAATTCATATACATAATTATTCTACCATATCCATAATCCCTCTGAACAGATATATTCGGTGAGATCCCATTTGAAAACATATCACCTCCACATTACCTTTGATCTCGTTCTCACTCTAACCTATTATTTGTATCTAATAGTGGATACGCAATAAATAATGGGTCCACAACAAACAAGCATTGTTTAAAGCTAAAAGTTTTAATATATTTTCATTGAGAAACTTACAAAACAGGAAAGCACATAAGATAGAGCTCGCTCAGGGGAGTAGAAAGATCAAGAAGAAACTGGGTTAATCGAGCTAGTTGTTGAACCTTTTTCAATGTCACCCTCCTACGTGCTTCAAGCATTCTAGAGTCATCTGTAGCAAAAGGATACATAGAAGCATATGACTCTATCAACTTATTTCGAGCATGATCAAGCTCGTTCTTGTTATGCTCAAGCTCCAAAATTTATTCTCTTGCAAGGTCAAAATATACCAGCTCATCCACGCGTCGCTCCACAGTCACCTTCAACTCCTCCCTCGCTTGCTTGAACTGGGCTTCAAGTTCTTGAATCTGAGTGTTAAGCTGTATCACCATATCATTATGTTCATCGTGGGTAGAACGATGAAGAGACAGAGAAGAAGTCACTTCTTTCATAGAAGCATTTATTCGAACAGTCATCTCAGCATGGATTGCCATAATCTCCTGGAAAGTGATCTAAAGTTCTATGAATTCAGTACTAATTGACTCGTATTCAGTCTAAACTAGTGCCAATATGTCCCTACTATTAAGCTATAGATACTCATTAATAGGCTGCTCAAGGCCTATCAATATTTGTTCAAGAGCAACAGCCCTAGATTCATCCTTAAATTTTTTGATAAGTTGAATCATGGACAAGCTAGCATCCTTTTCATCCCCAAAGAATAAACCTTTCTCGAGCACCGGATTTATCAACTCCTTCAATGTTACGTAGAAAGCAGATATATAAGCTTCTACTAAAGCATTGAAATGAGTACTTGAACTCAGATTCGCGACAATTTTTGCTAATCCTCGACCATGGTGCACGAAGGAAGTTGTTGTGACAGTTGTATACTCGACACTGGGGACAAAAGAAAAAGAACATGCTGCTTGTTCTCGCAGGCTAATAGTGGAAGCCATTGTAGCAGGACTAGTCAATTCTACCACAAAAGCAGTTGAAGCTACTGGTGGCATTGATGTGATATCAGCAGCCAGAACTGTTATATCTGCAACTGAAGTTGTTTCAGCATGCGAAACAACCGTCTCTTCATCCCTCTCCGGAGTGACTTCTATCTCATCACCTAAAAAATAAAGCAAATAATATGAGCAATAAACAACATATTGTAATTAAGATATATGCACATCAAGCTAAGGAAAGAAGTGACACCTTGCCTGTGCTAGCCGGAGTTATCATTGCATGAATTCGTGAAAATGAAGCATGTAATACAAGAACTTGTGGTATAGAAAGAATAGAGAGACACATACCAGCACCAGGTGGTATATATTCATCTTCAAAAGTCTGCCCCTCCAAGGAATTCCTCAGGCCTGTCAACGAAGCCTCTACCTCAAACGAGTTAGCATGAATGAGCAAATCATCATAATCACTCAATGTCATGCTTTCTTATGAAACTATAGTTTCAGTATCAATCTGCACTGTAGCATCTTCAAGCCCAGCTGTAACTATAGCTGATTGAGGCTGAGCCTGAACATCCTGGACAGACATATCTTCGGGGGCTGTAGCGGCGATGTCAACTTGTGACTCAACCTGCTCACCAACTTTAACCCAAGAAGGTAAAATTATTCCTATACCGGAATCAGGACTTCCCGGAGCAAGTTGATCCTTTGGATCCATTCGTGAAGGAGGAGGTATGAGTGTAATCAGCATGATAAATTGAGCCATAACATCAATGATAGGATCCACAAAATCAAATATTGCAGCAGCAGGAGCGACACACACTTATTCCTGTAGGGAGAGGGATGGAAGTGCTAATTCTTTGCACCACTGGAGAAGAGATGGACGGTCCAGGCCGCTCTAGCGAACAAGTCAATTCTTCAATCAAACTCCTGCTTAATGGAACATAAACCTTCAATTTTGGCTTCTTAGGATTTGCGACAACAAACTTCTTTTTAGCAGGTCGATCCTCAGTAGGGGATGTAATCCTATGCTTCCAAGATTTCTGCACCAGTATGGCAGAGGCGGGTGCATCTGGTCCTAATGTGGGAGAGCTTCCAATATCTCATCTAATGATGCATCATTATCCTCTTCAATTAGAGAAGGTCTAATTAACTCCGGACAACTACAGAAGGTCTTATTAACTTCGGATTGACTCCTTTCGTCGGGTTTTGAAAACTAATCCGCATGTCAAAGTCCACGTAAAATTGGTTTATGGAGCAATAAAACTGGGCAAAGTAATGCAATAGGCGTAGAGGAGGTTTTGGTTTGGGCAGAGTAAAGGTGGCTCCCGTGCAACACATAATAAAATATCTCCATCCTCGGGCGCCATCAATTAAAACTCTAGATTTGGCTAAGCACGGAGTAGCATTTCCCACGTATTGTTGATCATAACCAAATTGTCTTGCAAAGTGCCTAGGTAGATACGGTTCGCAGGTGCAACCATTTCCACTTTTGTATACCAAGTGAGAGGGTCGAATAATGTCACCCTCACTTTTTCAGCTAGGAGTAGTTTGGTTATTTGGCATGGGTATTTATTTTTTGAAAATATAATATTGAATATTGTGTGATGATTATATATATTATTTAATTAAGTTGAGCTATGATTGTTATGACTAGTATTAGTTAGTAATTCGAGACTTGTGCTAATTAGTTAGTTAGAGAGACTAGACAATAATTAGACTTATCACTTATGGACCTATTTAAATTTTCATGACAAATAGTGAGCCCAACTTGGACCCAAGCCCATTAGTCATCCTACTAATTTAATTAAGAAGAATTAGTATAATTATAATTAATTAGAGACTTCCAAATATATCCATCCTTAATTATTTCTCATAATGAAACATGTAGGGGGCAACTTGGACTTTTGACAATGCTTGGGGAAGGGGGAAGAGGCCGACCATATGAAGAGAAAGGTTCTCCCTCTCTCTCCTCATTTGCATTTCATTTTCTGTCCAAATTCTAGATCCCCAAATTTTCAAAATTTCTTCCATTGAATTTTCACACAATTCACCACAAATTCCTTCTCAATTCATCATTCTTGGAGCCTTAAAGCTTGGAGAAGCAAGGAGCACAAGGAGGAGAAGCTTTGGATCTAGAGATCGTATCTGGATCGTGTCCAATTGCATTTTTTATTGGAAATCCATATCCCAATTGGTAATTCCTAAATTTTTCTTTCATTATAGCTTCTTAATAATGTATTTGACCATTAGAAATGATCTCATGGCATAGGACTACCTATAGGATCAAGTTCTAGGCTATTTGGCCATGTAATGTGAGATCTATGAGGTAATTTGAGTATATATTGGGGGAATTATGAATTTTGACATATCAATTGTGTGTCATGAGGCCAATTAGATATAATTAGATTTAGATCGGGGTTATGGGATTAGGTACGTGTCAACAAATGGATACGTATAGGTCGTATCACGGTATTTTACGATAAAGTGTGATACGGGACCAAATTTGGGTAATTTATATGAATTCTCTTCATTATATGTTATAATGATTTCTAATAGCTATAATTATATATATATGACTTGTACAAATGATTAATTGTTGATAATGTAGAGTTTGGCACCTCAATGGTGGAGTGTCATAGGTATCCTAGTTAATGCACTATGTGTGTGTATGTATATATATATGTGTGTGTGTGTGTGTGTGTGTTGTGCAACATTGGTTGTGTTTGAGAGGTGTTTGTGTGTGAGATAGTGGCATTGGCAGTGTGTGCATGGAGTGATTAGGTAGTCAGGTTCTGCAGCAGGAACTAGCAGAAACTACAGCATTGTAAGCTTTCTTGAATGCATCAGAGCAGCAACAGCTAGCAGTGTTCATAGTAGAGCAGCAAACAGCAGCAACTAGTAGCAAGTGAAGCAGGTTGCACTAAAAGCAAGTGCAGTATCAGTAGCATATCAGTGATTAAGTATCGGGTTGATAAAGAATTACTTTAGCAAACACTTGGTGGAGAGGGGAGAAAATATGTGCATTAATGCACTGATGTGCTAACATCGGAGAGCATCCAAGGGAGGGTACACTAATGTCCAGTAAAGGGGAAGATGATAGGTAGTGTAGTAAGTGTGTGCAATAACTGTTGTAGTGAGGATTAGGTATCTAGAGTTAAGTATCATGGAGCAAGTGTCATTGTTTTAATATTCAGAGTGTGTTGCTGATAGGAATACTATGGTGTTTGTGTGCAAGATTCAAGTAATACACAGTAATTTGAGTGTAGGGGACTGGTTTTGTACAGTGCACAACATGGTGTATTGAGTAAGGCATTGTGAGTGTGGGGGCAGGTAAGAATTTGGGTGAGAGAGGGAGTCTAGAGTGTTGATATACATCAATGTACAAGAGGTAGAAGGTTGGTATCAGGACATATTGATTATGTGCTTCTTGCACAATAGTGAGTGTGATAACTAGTATCTATGTGTAAAAGTAAGGTATCAGTAGCTAAAGGGGGTGACTTATAATAAATGGTATCAGTGAGTGTTGGCTTATCTAAGGTGAGTTTTAAGTTAGATATTGGAATTTGTCTATATATGTAGATATTTTGGGCACATGTAATGGGTGAGGGAAGTTGACTGCCATGTATGATACTTGAGAATATGTAAGTATGGGGTAGTGGGTAGTATGGTACACATGTACCAATGTAAGTTATGAGTTAGACTAAGATAATATTTAACATGGGTTTATATATATACATATTGGTTTATGGGTATACATATAACTAGCTAAGGTATTGTTGATACTAGTATAGGTAATTGGTAAGCTAGTATTTTATGTTAGGTAAATTATATTGATACTTAAGGTATTCTAATATCTAGTATTAGCTAGTATAGCATGTATCATTGTGATACCAACCTCATAATTTAAATACATGTTCATACAACCTATGACCTAGTTTGACAGTTTGGACCTAGAAATGACCTAGAAATTCATATTGGTGCATTTTAACTCTTTTATCTTCTATTACACCTAAATAACATTGATAATTAATATATAGGACTATGTGACACTATATTGGGCATCTAGAGACACACCTTACTCAGGACCTCAGGCGAGTACATTTCTCTGTTAGTTTTTATATCAAATAGTGTATATATCTCATGTTCTAGAACTGTATACTTGATTCTGAAATAGTGGTTTCACGAACTGGTACTATATGGATCCTGTCAGGAGATGTTATCACTTACCATGTTCAGCGGGTACTCCTTCACATATATTTTATCGTGTGTGTCAGGTTTTGATTTAGTGTACTTCATGTTCACACACTGCTCATGTTCAGTGTGCCTATATTCGTGTACACACACTGCTCTTGTTTGGTGCGCCCATATTCGTGTTCGTAACATGTTATGATTGGATCCATTGGTATTAGTTGGGGATGGGGGAGTAGGAGTTGATTATATGATCAAGCTCAAGTATATTCGTATACATGTCGATTACATACCATACTTATAATCGAGTTACCTTATTGTATTCGTGTTCAACCTAAACCGATCACATAATAAATTTGTATTCTATTTCACATTAGCTAGATGTCATTTATTTCCTTATATTGTAGATATTCTATTGCATATTCTTCTTTCCAGTATATTACCTGTTCACTCTAGTTTATTTTATTTTTTTGTTTTGTTAATTTGTATTCTTTTCTATTATCTGTTTTATATGCTCGATTATGTATTTGAAACTGCTTTCAGAGGTATGTACTTCGCTCCAATCCTGACTGGATATATTTTTCAGATGATTGGCTCTTAGACTAGTGTCCTACAAACTATGGACTGCAGGACGGTGTTCCATTAGAGGATATTCCTGTAGACCAGGAGGACTTAGTACCAGCGGCTGAGAAGGTTTAGATTATTTTGTTATACTCTTATTAAGACTTATGGCATGTATATATTCTTTTAGTCTTGTGGATGTTTTATGATTCTCTTTCTTTCGTTATTCCATTCGTGCTCTATCTTTCTTAGTTTGTATTGTGATTAAGTATAGTTTTCATTTATGAGATACCATATTTTTTCTCCGTTCAGAGTTGAGATGATTGATAGGTACCTTATATATATATATATATATATATATATTATGTGAGATATTTAGATAGTAGAGTTGACCCAGACAACATTCTACTGCCGATACTGTGGCGTAGGCTGGACGTACCTACGTGCTCATCCTGAATATCTGGGTACGGGTTGCGACACATTTTTAGTGGTGAACCATACAGGTCTAGAGTCGCAATTAGTACGATATCATAGTAGTGCTCACCTAGAGTACTGCTACGAGCCTACTTTAGGAAATATGATTTATACTGAGAGTATACTCAATCACAACTAGGAAACACTTCCAATATCAGTTTTGATATCCTTATCTGTTGAATGTTGCTTTACTTTGAATAAAATTTGTCCTTCATTAATGATATCGTATCTTATTCAATATTGATTCCTTTGTTCAATCTATCTTCAGGATGCTACCAAAGACGTGTTCCCAGCACTCAGGCACAATGTCAGCGAAGTCGATCACTTCATCGCCTCTGAGGGCAGCACCAGCAGATGCTATTCCAATAGCTACATTCCAGAGGTCAGCTTCACCGATCCAGGTAGGCATTTTCGTAGCAGCTTTCGGAGGTGCTCTACCTCCAGTACAGAGGGCAGCGCTAACAGTTTCAGGGGATCTTCCTCCCCCACCATCCGCAGTTGATAATACGTAGATATTTGTGCTTTTTTCAGCATATGATTAAGGTGCAACAGCGTCAGTCAGAGGTTATAAGACAGGGCATTGAGAATGCTCACCAGATTGCGCTCGCAGCAATCGAGAGAGTTGTCTTGGTCCAGCCACAGACGGCACCACCTCAGTTTACCCCAAAGCAGCCGAGGCCGGGGACTATCATAAATTTCAAGAGGATGGGGCCGAAGGACTTTAAAGGCACTGAAGGGATCATTTATGCTGATGATTGGATAGAAGACATTGAGCGAAACCTGTGGCTGGCGCAGATTCTAGCGAGGTTGCAAATAGATGCCGCGGGGAGCATGATGTTCGATATTGCGTTGACTTGGTTCAGGACGGACCCCAGGATCTCAGCACCAAAACTTACTTGGGAAGCTTTCAAAGAGCTCTTCAAGGAAAAGTTCTTTCCAGATATGGCTTTGATATCTCTAGAGAGCCAGTTTTAGTACCTTGTTCAGGGAGGTATGACGGTGGATGAGTATGTGGCAGAGTATTACAGATTAGGCCACTTTGTGGAGGAGCAGAACCCCAGAGGAAGAGCCAGGAAGTTCAGGAAGGGCCTGAACAGGGAGATTAAATCACATAAGAATGGAGATCTCGTCGCTACTTTCGAAGAGATTCTGAGATAGGCACATCGTGCAGAGGATGATGTAGATCTTGGCTGTAAGTGGCCGAGAGACATAGGACGATCCAGTACCAACACGGTTCCAATGTATCACGATCCGCACCAGGTGAAGGGGTACGAGTACGTGGGTACGTCCACATCGGTGGTATAACTCTGTCTAGGTCGACTATATTATCTAATCATCTCACAATAGTATATAATCTGTCAACAATATCTCAACTCCAAGAAGGAGGACACTAAACTTAATGCAACACAATACTCAATCATAATTCTATAGCACGATAAGATATCAAAGGAGTCTAACATAACTATGCAGTTTAAAATATAATAACAACAAATAGAAATAATATCCAAATCTCAAATATACGTTAGAAGTAAATCCGGTACCAAAATGCTAAAGAGAACTAACTATGCTAACTAGTAATTTCTAAATACCAATCCGTGTACCATTTGTCAAGAATCATAAGTAACATTTCTAAATACTTAATTTATAGTAGTAATCAAATAACGAAAACTATGAGAGAATGTACTCGCTTGAGGTGCAGCGCAAATGATGCAAATTTGTGTCCGAACTAGTGTCACACAGACCTATATATGGAATATAGCATTAATATAAGACTTGGAATAAAAATAAGTTCATCTAGTCAAACTTCTAGGTTATAACGCCATTTCTAAGTCAAAATAGTCAAACTAGGTCAACTCTAGATCAAACTAGTCAAATTTGGTCAAACATGCTATTTTTAGATAGTATGAGTACCTCTCTAGGATATTGGGTCCATACACTATCTATCTAGGCTATACTAGCTATGTCTAGGATACTATAAAACCAATAGGATACCGTATCCTAAGATACACAAGTAATTACTATCTGCGTTATCGTTCGTGGATGTACAACCGTCATCCTGATGACATGTGCGATGTGCGGGATAAATTCATTGAGGGTGTACAGCAGTTCCTGTAGTTCGCCAAGGCTTTCCCTTAGTACATGGACAGTACCAAAACTAAGTATCCGTGTGTGAGATGTCACAACAGGAAATATTATCCAGAAGTGGAAGTTACATATCATTTATACTCGAAGGGCTTCACGCCGAATTAATATCAGTGGACCGCGCACGGAGAACTTGTATCTCTAGCATCGGAGTCGGAGCCCTATGTGGAGCCGTATATGGATGTCCAAGACCACGATGCTTACGACGACGGGTTGGTGAACATGGTTTATGATACAGCAGGGCCTAGTTTCAATCCGGACAATTATGATGCGGCTGAGGAGGCACCGAATGCCGATGCTGCAAAGTTTATGGAGTTGCTGGAGAATGCAAGGACTCCACTATATCCTGGTTGTGAGGATCATTCACCGTTGGAGGTGGTTACAAGATTATTGAGCATCAAGTTCGATTTTAACATGTCACAAGAATGCTATAATCGACTGCTCGATTTGATTATAGAGATCTTGCCCGAGGGTGCAAAGTTGCCTAAAGACTTCTATCGATCTAAGAGGATGGTGAGATCGCTTTGGATGGGATACGAGAAAATTGATGCATGTCGCAACGGGTGCATGTTGTACTACAAAGACGACAAGGATGAAGATGCGTGTAGATTCTGTGGTGCTGATCGCTACAAGGCCACTGTTAGAGGAAAGTCTGTCGGTGCAAGGAAGCCTACCGATTCGATGCACTACTTGCCTTTGACGCCGCGGTTGTAGCGGTTGTTTATGGTTAAGGAGACTGCAGAAAACATTAGTTGGCACAGGCAAAAATAGATCTAAAGAGTATTGGATCATCCATCCGATGGAGAAGCATGGAAGCACTTTGATCGAGAGTATCCACATTTTGCCGAGAAAGCGCGTAATTTCAGATTGGGGCTCTCCTCTGACAGTTTTATCCCATTCGGACTTTCGGGCTCCCAGTATTCGTGTTGGCCTGTGATCGTTACTCCGTATAATCTACCGCCTTGGATGTGCATGAAGACTCCGTATATGTTCCTAACCGTTATTATCCCAGGTCGGAACAATCCGAAGAGGAACATCGATGTGTATTTATAGCCTTTGATAGATGAGTTGAATCAGCTGTGGGAAGTAGGTGCCAACACGTATGATGTTTCTAGAAAGCAGAATTTTTAGATGAGGGCAGCACTTATGTGGACCATCAACGACTTTCCGGTCTATGGAATATTATCGGGATGGAGCACCCATGGTCGTCTCTCATGTCCGTATTGCATGGACCGTTCTCAGGCTTTCCGTTTGAAACACGGAGGCAAACCGTGCTTCTTCGATTGTCATCGACAATTTTTGCCGAAGGTTCATCCGTACAGGAGGAACCAGAATGCTTTTCGTGCGGGAGTTGTGGAGAAGGCCAATCCACCGCCAAGGTAGCCCGGATGCACGATATAGAAAGAGGTAAAAGATTTACCAAGTGCTATCGAAGAGCCTGCTAAGGGGTACAAGTATGACGGATTTGGTCGCACCCATAACTGGACGAAGAGGAGTATATTCTGGGATCTGCCATATTGGAGCACCAATCTGATTAGACATAACCTTGATGTCATGCATATCGAGAAAAATGTGTTTGATAATATAATTAATACTGTAATGGAGGTAAAGGGGAAGACGAAAGATAATCCGAAGGCCAGGTTGGACTTAGAAGAAATATGTAGACGTCCTGCATTGCATTTGATAGAGGAGGGGAATGGAAAGTTAAAGCAACCTAAGTCAGTTTTCTCACTAGATAAAGAGGATAAAGGTAGACTTTGTAGGTGGATTCAGGGTCTAAAGTTTTCAGACGGGTACGTGTCGAACTTGAGAAGATGCGTCGACCTCAAGGAGAACAAACTGGTGGGTATGAAAAGCCACGATTGTCACGTATTCATGGAGAGGTTAATTCCGATTGCATTTCGGAAATTCTTACCGCAGGTCATTTGGGACCCATTGACAGAGCTGAGCATATTCTTCAGAGATCTTTGTTGTACTAAGTTGCTCGTCGATCGTCTAGAAAAGCAAGAGAGGGACATTGCGGTAACACTATATAAGCTCGAGAAGGTGTTTTCTCCTGGATTCTTCGACTCTATGGAGCATTTGCCAATTCATCTTTCCTATGAGGCACGTATTGGTGGTCCTGTCGGTTATCGGTGGATGTACCCCTTCGAGCGGCATCTAAATCACCTAAAGAGAAAGGTAAAAAATAAGGCACGGGTTGAAGGCTCTATTTGTGAAGCTTATGTTCTCGAGGAGATTACAAACTTTTGCTCGACGTATTTCAAACTGCATATTGCTACTAATAGGATGCAAGCTCCCAGAAATGATGACGCATATCAGGAATCTAATGATGCAATACTCAAAGTATTCAATGCGTCCGGGAAGCCTTCGGGAAAAATGAAGAAGAGATATTTGAATGACGATGAGCTAAGGGCTGCTCAATTGTATATATTACTCAATTATGACGAGGATGAAGTGGAGAAGCTAGAGGGGTAAGTAATTAATATGTCCATGTTTACATCATCTCAATGTAATAGTATAAGATACTATTATGCTACTAATCAGCAGTTGCTTCATTGTTTTTCAGCACATATACCTGGAGAGGCTGGTACTTCGTCGCAGCCCGCTCCATCTCCGTCGGCTGACGACCTGTGGGTGACCGCAGCTGGTGGTCTCCAGAGTGGTACGTACTACGGTATGGGCTCCTATGGCGCCCTGGTTGCGACGCAGTCATCTAGGGCCTCCTCGACAGCTGCGCATTCCACACACCCCTCGCAGTCACAGCCCTCGCAGTCGGCCAGAGTCCTGGAGGTCGTCCAGGAGGCCGTTGACCGTCAGATTGCGTCTCTCTGTGACGAGTTGCTGTAAAGTATGGAGGAGCAGCCCCGGTCCCAGCCGCAGGAGGACGATCCGATGCTCATCGCACGATTGGATATGCTCGACCGCAGCATGACGGAGCTACGGGATTCGACAAATGATATTAGAGCCTCCAATGACCGCAACATCATGGAGCTGCAGGCGTCAGCGCTATCGATAGGCGAGAAGTTGACGAGGATGCAGGATTCAATAGGTCATAGCAGTACGAGGTTGTTATCTACCCTGGATTCTTACAACCAGCGACTCGCAGACTTGGAGCGGGCACGGCCTCCACCGACGTTACTGCCTTCTCCATCACATCGGTATCGATTCTACGGGACGAGTATGAGGAGTTCTTATCCTTCAAGCGCGCCGGTGGTCAGCCTCCTGCAGATCCGCAGTAGTATAGTTATTTTTATTATTATTTAGGATGCGATTGTATATTATGAATTATTGATACTTCAACAATAGGCATGATGTATGATGCTTCTTGTGGTCTTTAATTTTTTAGTTAATTTAATTGGATTATATAGTTATCTTACATATCCACATTTGTCCTATAATAAATAATTTTTTTATGTGGCCCGACATTTCGCACGGGACTTTGTGCATACTTCGTTGTACGTCTTGTGGGCCCACTGTCCCCCTCAACTCCCACCATTAATAAATGGAAGGAATAATACGCCTCCATGGCTTGATCCGTTGATCTTTTGCCACCTAGTCAGGAACTTATGCCTCTCTTCGATAAACACAATGGTCACTCGAGTTCGATTTCTATATTATGAATTATTGACACTTCAACAATAGTCCTTAGTATTGGATACTTATCCCGTATTTGTACTGTTCATCTTATATATTGTTAAACTTTGGCTACATGTACAATTCCAGCATTGAATACTTAATTTCAGCATTGAATACTTACTTGATATGTCCCCACAAGGCATAATACAATGTCTAATATATATAGTTCCCAAAATATTAATATATATTGAATACTTACTTAATATATACTTACTTGATATGTCCCCACCAGTAGATTAATTTAAGTAGCCCCAAGTTCAATTCCTTCTGGACACAAATTTTTTTTAATTTTTTTAAAATTAGCAACGTTTTCAGCGACGTTTAGCGACGTTTAGTTACGTCGCTAAATAAGTCGCTAATTAGCGATGCTATAACAAGTCGCTAAATACGTCGCTAATGACGTCGCTAAAAATGTTGCTATACGTCGCCAATTGCTGACATGGCAGAATAGCCCAGTCATTACAGACGTCGGTGTAACGTCGCTATATAAGTCGCTAATCAGCGACGTTTAGCGACTTTGAAAACGTCGCTATTTAGTGACTCGGCGTCGCTAAACGTCGCTAAATTTTGCGACACACTAAAGTCGCTAAAAACGTCGGTATAGCGACATTTAGCGACATTTTTTTTTGCGACTTGGTTTTATCCGACAACTTTATAACGTCGCTAATTACGTCGCTAAACCAAATTAGCGACGCCATTTCGTTCCTTAGCGACATTTTTAGACGTCGCTAATTTGACTTTTTCTGGTAGTGTACTAACATACTAAAACATATATAAATATATACATACCTACATATCCCTAGCTAGAGATACAAGTATATATAACTACTAAATATCAATACGCAACTACATATATATGACTAATATATATATATATATATATATATATATATATATATATATATATATATATATATATATATATATATATATATATACCAAAGCAACTAACCACACCTCAAGCTAACTAAACTATCTACTAAACTATTAATTAAACTGTCGACTAACTAACCATAATTACATATACATATAACTATATAACAAGGTAACTAATTAACTTATTAATTAAACTATCAAGGAACTAGACTAACAATAACTAACTACTAATGAACTACTAGCTAACTAACTTACCTGCTGGTACCCAGCTGTTGCCATTGCGTTTGCTGCTACATGATGTTGCTCAAGCTGCTACTGGTCGTGCAGTACTTGCTACTGCAGCAGTTGCTGCCACTGCATGCTGCCTGCTACTAGTTATTGCTGTTGCGCATGCCACTACAGTAGCTAGCTGCTACTGTACTGGCTGATGTGCACTGGATACTGGCTTCAGCTGCAGTTGCTGCTACTCTATATTGTTGTACATCTAGTTACTGATATACTAATTTTTGATTTGCTGTTTGCTTTCGTTGATACATGCTGCTGCCCACTGATCTGCACATCCCGACCCCCCTCTCATACACATCTATGCACAACCACACATACAACTATACACCTATGAACATATATATATATATACATCTATATATACATATATATATATATACATACATATAATATATATGAAACCCATATGGCCAGAGATGCATAGGACGCATGATGTCTAGGACGCGTGGATCCAGAGACGTGGATTGCATAGAGTTTGGGACACATAGGGTCAGAGATGCACGGGACCGCATGGAGTCTGTGACTCATGGGGACAAAGATGCATAGGATCTCATAGAGTCTGGGATGCATGGAGCCAGAGACGCACGGGACCGCATAAAGTCTGGAGCGCATGGGGCCAGGAACGCATGGGACCGCATGGAGTCTGGGACGCATGGAGCCAGAGACGCACGGGACCGTATAGAGTTTGGGACGCTTGGAGCCAGAGAAGCATGGGAACGCATGGAGTCTAGGATGCATGGGGCCAGAGACGCATGAAACACATGGAGTCTGGGATGCATAGGGCCAATTATGTTGTACACGTGGTGCAGCACATCCATCGAGAGTAAAATTCTGTGCTGACGTGAGACTTCTGACGATTAGCGTGTTCAAGTTTTTAAGGAAATCTGAAAATCATTTTGGTCAGGATTTTATGTCAGAGACTATCCTACTGACGGAATGCCACGTTAGGTCCTTCTTCGCCCAAGCTGCTTTAGTTGATTTGGACGCATGGATGTCATCTTTTTGGGCTGCAGAGTGACTCTGCGACCTGATTTGAGCCTCCTTTTGGGGGCGCATGGCTGTTGGACATATGAACCCGTTCTACCAAGCTGCCATTTAGGCTTGGTTCAACCATTTTGGGGAGCTTAACCGCCTTCTTGCAGACTTCTTGAAAACTTATGCGTTGGTTGCATGATAAATTTTTGGAAGCCAAACCGTCGGATTCGTCCTTTCTAGGTTTATCATTACAATTATTGCCATCACGCGAACTGTCGCTTTCTTTTATAAATAGCACTGTCGTAGTCCGTCGTGTTCCACTTCGTGAAACATGTCGTCCAAGGGAGATTCTACTTGGGAACCCTGGCCACCGGCCTCGCTTCCTCGTCGTCTCCTCCCTGCTACATCTTAGTGCCCGGGTATCGGAGGGTCTGGACTTGGAGGGTCTCGTGAGGGACGGGCTTTCAGCTCTTCGTCGGTTATCATATTATTTTCGCCTAGAGAAGGACACGGGATGAGGGTAAGATTTCTGCTGCTGAAAGCTTTCTGTCCTCTTTGGGGTTATCTTTGGAGGCACTTTCTCGGCTTCTAGAGTCCACTCAGAATTTTGCCTTGCTGCTCGTAACTCCAGAGGAGAGGAAGACATTGGAATTGAGGGAAGGAGTGCGCCGCCAGTTTTATTGTGTGGGAATACGTTCGCTCCCGGATCTTGCAGATGTGCTTCGTGAGGCTTGCGGCTCTTTTGACTGATCGCGTCTTCCTCTTCTTATTTTTTTATTTTTATGGGCCTTGATGGCTACATGTTGTAACCCCCCTTTTGCAAAATAAACTTTTTGTTTAGTTTTGATCAATTTTTCTCTTATGAGTCCCCCATATTCTTAGGATGATCAGACCGCATGAGGGCCACCTATTAGATTGGCTGTTCTGATCACATAGGTCCCATGATGCCCCATTCGGCTCGCTTTCATATTGGAGGTGCCTGAGCTCTTATGCGGCCTGCATGAATTTTATGCTTCTACAATATGCTCAAACAAACATGCACCCCAAAGTCGACTCGTAAGAAATTAGGCAACAAAATAACCATGCGGCCAAGAAAATGCAACATCCATGCGCAAAAAAATTTGGCCGCATGGATGCTTGACACCAAGATTATGTTTGACACAGAATTCTAAAAAATAGTTTTTTGAATGCCTCGAAAGATGTGATCATACTAAGCAACAAGAAGCTCTCGTCAGACTAATAATAACTTCTGACAAGCATGCATCGCCACATGTACGAGGCCTCCTGTATCCCAGACTCTATGCGCTCCATGCGACTCTGGCCCTTTGCGTCCCAGACTCCATGTGCTCCATTCGACTCTGGCCCTATGCGTCCTAGACTCCATGCGTTCCATGCGTCTCTAGCCCAATGTATTTTTGACTCCATGCTTTCTATGCATCTCTGGCCCCATGCATTCCAAATGCCATATGTCCCATCTGTCTCAGACTCCATGCATCTAATATTACAAGGTTCCCTGAGAACAAATCTTTATGTTGTGATTCTCTCCAACTGAATGTAGGCCGTGTGAAGCTTACCAAGTCATGCAAACAGAAGCTAAGAACCACCAGGATCTCCAGCAATAACAAATACCAACAAGACATCCACTTGGCAGCTTGCCCTAGACATAACCCATATTATACGCCTACAGTTGCAACCGTATTTTGTTGAAGGAACCCCTACGACCACTAAACTGAAGTACATGTGGCACCTACAGCCCATCAACATAATGGCTATAAATAGATACAACTTGGACGTCCTAAAGGCTGGCTTTTTTTGCTTCAGAGAGACCATACCCCTCCAGACGAGCTTCGTACGTGTACACAAACTTGAGACAGAGAGAATATAAGAGAGCATCCCTCAATCCCTCTTCGGATCGTCAATGGAGTAAAGGAGTCACTGCAGTACTCGATCTCCATCGTCACATTACCAGATTAAATTTTGTTCTTAGATTTTCTATTTAGGACTTCTTTATATGTTTTTATTTGTTATTAAACGAAGGTTTTTCCAAACTCAATTCAATGGAAAACAAGGTAGCGACTCTGCTGGGGACTTTCTTTTCATCTAATGAGAAGGTCATGACATAGTCTGACGCATTGAAGCTGGGTTCGACCCAGAGGATGCTGGTTGTACACTTCGACCAGCAAGCCTTTGAGGAAATGCCCTCTAAGGGCGGCCATTCTCCAAGGCTGGCAAAGCATAAAAAGACCCTCAAGACATGGGTTGAAAAGGCCACTGTGCATCACCCAACTGCGGAGCACGTGCTCTCCGTCTTTCCATCTGTCATAGGGACCGCACATTATGCATCCACCTCTCACGCGGCAGCCTCTTCTAATAAGAAGAGTGCCCAGCACCTGAAGACCCGCAGGACGTGGGCAACAAAGGTCGTTATGCTTTACCCAACTACGGAGCATGCTCTCCCCGTCTCTCTCTATCTCTGACGTAGGGACCCCACATCATGCGTCCAACTCTCAGGCGACAGCCTCCTCGGATAAGGGAAGTGCTCAGCACTTGAGCTCTGCCAGAGAAAAAACTGTGATACCAAGAGTTCGAGTGCAAAGACACGTTCCATGCGGCCACGTCAAAAGCCGTATGAGGAGGACTATGCGATACTGCTCGACAACCACAAGTTGATGGTCGCGTGCAGATAAAATAATCACAGAAGCTCCATCTTCTTTTGAATCTCATGTAGCGCTGAATCCATGTGCCATGCTGAGAAGAGAAAAGATGTGAACTTCAACTCTTTATACTATGTACTGGCATATGCTAGGGTAAAGAAGTCTATGACAATACGAGCTCTCCAAGCTCAAGCAATTGCTTATTCGACCGACCGTCAGCAAGTGCTGCTTATAATGCGTGCCCATGATTGAAAGTCATAAAAAACTGGCTCGTGCGTCCAGCCGCTAGTGGCGATCGGACAGGGTCGGTCTAAAAAGTCTTCTGTTGGCAACCTAGGGAAAATTCTTGTACGAAACCCAGGTCTGGAAAAAAAAATCAACACATGTGCACCCGTGTGCTCTATCTACCCTAGCTTATAAGGAGGATGCAAAGGTGAATCATCCCTCTAAAAGTGAAAGAAACAACCACAAAATACAAAGTGTCCTTCCCAGGGCATCAATGTGCCAACATTATCATCAACTTCTGTTGTAACAAAGTTGCAGTACCTACAAATAGGCAGTCGATATTCTAACGGCTACAACCAAAGCCACCCACCCGGTTGCAACCCGAAGAATAGGTACAAGTAACAGAGGAAGAGAAGATGCCTATTGCCTCGTGCTATTCTACTTTGAAGTCCCCTTCCATGAGGGGGGTCAGAATTGCTGCACCTCCACTTCGTCGCTCTCGGCCAGTGAGTCAAGAAGACGTATCTAAGGAGGACAGGCAGCATAACCTGCGGAAGGTGTTTTCCTAGGAACCCGCTCAAAGAAGAAGTTGTCAACCTCTGGGGGTAATTCTTTCTCAGCACCTTACAAGGCTACACAAGCTAGGGGTTTTAATCCCCCGGACCTTTATGATAATTCGGTATTCCGAGAAGACGATGACTGCCAAGGAACAGATGTCGAGATCCCTGAGGGCAGCCACCCTCGTTAGGAGGACGGAGATTCCTACGCTGGAGGTTTTGTTATCTCCAAGTCCAAAGACGATGCGGACCTACCAACTTTCTCGCATGGCTATTCACGGGAAGAGTTTGAGGAAAAAGTGCAACATCCACCGTCCCATCCATTTCTTCCCATATGAGAATAACATACGTGGAAGGGGACGATCACGATGGCCCCAACGATCGACAGCACCTCGAAACCCTCTAGGCCATGATGTATACCATGAGTGCATCGATACAAGCCTTGCCCAGAAAATGTCGCAAATTAAGGCAAATATGGCCCCACAACTAGCGAGAGCTTCTAACCAAGCAAGTTGGACCCCGAGACCAATGGGGATTCAAATGCAACCGCTCCACCCGCTGATGGTAACCATCCCCTACTCGGATCGTCTGCTGCTTCCGCAGTCGATGAAGCTCGGGAAGCAATGCGGGAGGTAAGAGAACTCTGGGCTAGCCTAGACTCAATGGGCGATCGGGATTTGTCACACCCGTTCCCAGATTTGGTATTCTTAAATTAATAATATTTAAAAAAATTCATGTAGATATATCTATGCTGTATTTACATGTTGGTTCATGTGATATATGTCGTACTTATTTAATTATATTCCTCTTTATTATGGGAGACTACCCGAGACTAGTAGTGAACACCTTGGCAATTGCCATGGACCCATGCTAGGACCCGTATATAGGAAGGATACCAGACCCGGTTCCCTCTTAGAACCACTAAGCCTATTTGGATGGTTGAGATTTGGTTGGAGAGTGTCATGACTTAATCCTAGGGCTAACCTTATTTCTCCACTTGGTATATATATATATATGGATTTCTCTCTCCTCTCTCATTATTCCTCATTTCCACTTCCCTTCTTCTTTCTTCATCCTCCTTCTCTCAAGAGATCCCCTTGACCGAAACCCTAAGCCATATCCCAATACTTGGTTCTAGAAAGAGGTTTGTTAGTCCACCAAGGCAAGTACATCTTGCTCAAAGTGGTGAAGCCATAAATTTTTAGATTTTTACATATATGTTGTTTTAAAAAATGTATTTGATGGAAAAAGTCATCCTTGAGTTGCTGATCATAATTAGTTCTAGGAGTTTTGGATTTTTATGTATAGATTTGTGTAGATCTGAGTTTCAAGATTAGTATTTTTGTGTGTTCTATGTATTTTTCTTAGTTTTGATCTACTAAAACTTAGTGTTTTCAAAAACTATTTGTTTCTTATGTTAGAGCATTTTATTTCGAGCATTTTGGCTTCTTTTTTTACTGTATTCGGAGTAAAAATGAAATTTTCATGAAGAAAACAAAATTTAAGTTTTTAGAGCTTTTTTGCGATGGTCGAACCTGTTGTTGGAGAAGACGAAATTCCAATGCGGCTAGTGAGCATATGCGGCTGAGAGTACCAGGCGGCCCGAGATGGTTATGCAGCCTATACTCTTATCGCATACTGAAAGCATATGTCCATCTTATTGGACGCATGACTGCTGATTTACACAAGTGTCCTTGAATACCTTGTGCTTTTACTCGCTGAATGAATGAGAATTTTGCCAAGTCCAAGAGACCTCCATACGGCATCGAACTCGTGGCATTGAACTCCATGTGGCGCCGACACCTATGCGGCCTAGAAAGCATGCGGTCCTAATTTTGGACGCATGGATCCGCACCGTTGGCACTTATTTATATTATTTTGTCTTTTCTTCCTGATACACTTTATGGCTTGTCACATCAATTGCTTCAGTCACATCACTGAAACTTTATTTATTGCCTGTCACTTTGACACTTGTTCCAAGAGAGTAGACTTTTGTTAGGAGCATGCGGCCAGCTTGTCCATGCGGGTAGCTCGTCAATGCATCGTGTCCATGTGGCCAGTTGCTCATGCGCCTGATCAGTGCATGCGGCCTGACACATGCGGTAATCCATGTGTGCACTTCCCATGCACGTATGAAATCCTATGTAACCCTAGTAATCTATGTACACGTTCCACGATTTCTTTGGTTTAATTATTTTATTTGGAATATTTCTTATCTTACCCTATGTGGCTGATTATGGCTTATTCTCTGTGTTATTCTAAGGAAGTGCGGACTTAGTAACCAGACTATGCTAGACCTGGCTATGTTCTAGAACTGACTATGTGCATAGTATGATTATATTTTGTAGTAGACCATGTGGCAACCCAGAGTAAATCAAATTAATAGATTAACTTATCCTTGTTCGTCGGATAGAGTGAGGGGCATAGTTCTGCTTGGGAGACGATCTGCAGTCCCGATCCTTGTTTGGTTTAAGGAATATGGATCTGCTCCAGAGTGGTTCATACTTTTTTCCTTACTCATGTTCGACGGCAAAATTATTGATTCAAGGATTTCATCATAAATTTGGACTTCCGATTGATTGGTAGTCGGTGTACATGATTTGAGGAGATTATATTTTGTCACGCCCCAGTCCCAAAAAATATAGGACCAGGAATACGTGACACGCCAGCTACGCTTTTGACCAGACTCAGGTCTGACTCGAATATGTATAAGCAGTAATATAAAGGGCACTATCTAAATATCCATAAATGTAAACCTCTATGTCTCAATCCACAATGTACAACAGTATACAAGAAAGAGCTATATGTGCTAAAGTCAGTCGCCCAATAACATACAAACTCGAATAGACTCGAGAAGAGATGAGTCTACAATACTAGGCTACAACAGCAGATGAATAATCAAGAAGAATAAAGAACCATAATGCCGGTGGAAATGATATGAGTACCTGGTACAGTGCCCGCAAGACATGCAACTCCATCAGCAACTCCAATGCTCCATAATCGTCTATATTGTAAAACTGGCAGGGGACCATGTCCTCAGAGGGACATAACAAGGTACAAAAATACAGCATGCCAAGTATAACAGAAAGTACAAGTGCAACGATGGGGTAATCTAGCATAACCAACTAAGTGTGACATAGTTTGAAGACAATGTTCGACACGTAGGCTATCCAAAATAAAACCGTAGCTCCGAACACAGAGACACACGGGGCGTACCGTAGCTCCGAGCACATAGTCACACGGGTGAGACAACTACTCTAGAATACAGGATCACTACATATACATATATAAGCGCGTGCAGAGGAGACCAAACGTCTAGTAACTGTCTTTCCCTTCCCAAGCAGTCAACGATGGTTCGCTGAACTTGAACCTCTATCTAACAGTCTTGACACACAGAAATAACTCAACAGACATGACCCTAAGGTCGTCCCAGTCTCTGGTCATGATGTCAGTAACAGGATACAGGAATCTAGCACAATTACAGTGTATGAGAGTGTTCTGGGGTATCGATATACTCAGGTACGTACATCAAGGTGTTACGAACATCTAACATTCATTCTAAGATGTTACGACGAACATCTTCACCCGGTTGTGATCCGGACGCGAAGTATCGATCGTAAACAAAAGTACGCACATAATTTACATAAAGAAACAATAAATAACAGTAATCTGAAATACAGGGTGGCAAGGTACACTTGCCTGCGTCCGGCTGTGATGACAGGGATCCGGTACAACGTCCAAGTCCGCGGGTCCCGTAGTACCTATAGAAGAGGTACAAACTACATCAATAAACTATCATGCGGCAAACAGGGATGTGACAAACGTCTATACATATGCCCAGACTTGGCTACACTCACAGGGACAAGATGTTAGAGGGTTGACCAAGGTTGACCATTGGTACGTTACATCAAATCAAACTAGTCCTCTGTACAATATCATCAACCAAATCCTTAATCCTTGTATATTCATCACAATGTTCAGTAGTTCAAGTATGTGAAATCCTCAAATTCATCCTGGTATCCCCAGACATTATCCTGCACGTTTAATTTTCATCCTCGAAATAAATAATCACCAATTATCTAAACCCTCGATTATAGATACAGTCCACAAATTATTTGAGCACCGCTCCCCAATAACATTATTAATATTTCTCAGTCCTCAATCACTGACTAATGGTTTGATTTTACTCACTATTTTACAATCAATCTCCTGCCCCTCAATGTCCATCAATGTTTTAATATCATAACATTATTTCACAACCATTTAACTATACTCATCTACAATAATCAATTTCATAAAATGAATAAATAACTCTTTAAGAAATCCCTTATGACATTTTACCCTAAACTCGTTATATTTAATATTTTAATCATCAAGCAGACATTCTGTCCCATCAAACTATAAATTTCATTGCATTCACTTACCCTCGATTTCATGTAATAACCCTAAAATCTCTACTTAACATTTAACCATAAATTTCCCGTTAAACTTACAAAATAAATCTTATAATCTCACATATGTAGTTCACAAATATATATATTTGTATTCCTCACTGACTTTGTCACTAATAATCCAATCCTCGAGATGATTAATGACTTAACGGTATCATCACCCCTTTACCGTAAATTGCCTGCTCGTCAAATAATTAAATTGAATTTAAAAACTTGTAATGAAACCCTAAAACTCACATAGCATATTACAATCCGCGGTGAACAAAACTTCGTTATCGCCTTGAGGCGACAACCTCGTGCTCGAGCCCCGAGTACTCCACCTCGGTGTTCTCCCGGGTCACGACGATGTCCACGCTCTCGTGCCTCGTCCGGAGCCCTTCCAGGTTGAAATAGTGGACGAGCGACGCGTAGAGATCGAGCACCTTCCTGAGTTGCATGCTGAGGGAGCTGACCCCTCCGCCGACGGGGGTGGCGATGCTGACTGTGGTGGAGGAGATGGTGTGATGGTACTGGTGGTGGTGACGGCAATGGCAGACTGGAGTGAATGGGGTAATAGTGTTCGACTGGAGGTGCTGTGGGAAGTCGGGGGGAAGCCGATGGAGTATCCGAAGTTTCTGGCGGGGTGGAGGAAGTTGGCGGTGACTCGCCGGAGTAGAGGGTGGTATTCGGTCGGGGGATCTCGGCGTGGAGGCATTGCGGGTCGAGGCTGCTGCGGTGGGGTATTGCTGTGCAGGAAGTTTCAGTCGGTCGGGGAACGGCCGTATAATGGCTCGAGGGGGTGGCGGTAATGACGAATATGGTGGTGGGAAGAGCCGCTGGCCGGAGCAGGGGGCTCGAGGTGTTGGTAATGGCAGACGGCGGTGGCCACGGTTGAAGTAGCCGCAGTTGACGATGGGGAGGTGGCTGCTTGGTCGGAGTAGCCGACAGCAGATGGAGAACGGCAAAAGTGGCCGGATGGGCAGAGGTCGTTTGGTCGAGGAGGGGGTAGCAGCCGGATGGAGGAGGCTCAGCAAAATGGACCTCGCCGGAGAAGGGTGAACGTCGGCGGTGATTCGTGGTGACTGCTCGAAGAAGCTCCGGCGGCCCACCGAAGGAGGAGAAAAAGAAGGAAAAGAAGAAGGAGCAGTAGTAAGTATCACAACCCGTACCCGGAAAATTGGGCATGAGTCATGGGTACGTCCAGCCTACGCCGCAGCATCGACGGTAGAACGCTGTCTAGGACAACTATCTAGATAATAATCTCACACAAAAATCGGCCATGACCTCTCCAAAAGGAGGGCAACCACACAATCAATATATAAACCTGTCAAGATCTCAACTCCAAACGGAGGAGCAATATCAAATTATAATCACAAGTACTCAATCACGAATCTAAGCACGATAAGATAACAAAGAAGACTAACAACTATAAAGTCTAACCAACAACAACTACTACAACAACCACAACATCAATAATAATACATCAACCAAAATAATATACAATACAAGGTCTCAAATCCAAAACCGGAGATAAATCCGGTGCTAAAAGCTAATAAAAACTATAACAAGGTCTCAGTGATCCCGGCTACCAACCCGGAAATTACCCCTAAACTAGAGGGTCCCTGTCTGCACCATCGACAGGCTCAGGTCCATAAAACGTCGGACACCACTCCTCCAGATACTCTGAAAAATATGTCCAGTCAGGACTGGAGCAAGTACATCTCTAACAGCAGTTCCATTTAAATGATAAAAACTATAAAACAGTTATAGCAAGTAGCAAGAAGAATGAAGCAAGTATGAAACAAGAAATATATAAATCACTGGTGCATAAAGTAAAGATGCATGGATATCAGAAGCAAGATAGTAATAACTGTAAGATACAAGAAATCTAAGCTAAGATCAAGTCCGTGCACATGAACGTATAGTGAGTCCAGCATAAAAAATATGTAGTGAGTCAAGTCCAGAAACATGTAAGTGAGACAAGCAAGAATGCAAGAGAGTCCAGACTATAAAGAATAAACTCGGTGTCTTTGAAATACTTGTTTCGACATGTAAACGATTAGGGGTAAGTACGGCTCACCGCGCACTGGGTGCGCGGCTGCTATCATTCCAGATTAGACCAGAGGGAGTGATTCCTGATGATTCCAGATGGGAATGTTTACATGTCTACTCGAGTATTTTCCCACCCCGACTAATACAAGTGGATCCAAGACCCGACACGCAAATCAAGATGAGTCCAGCCTGAACATGAATGATGCCTGTAGTCATGCATGTAGGTGATGCCAGTAGTGATTTCCGAATAGAGGCCAGAAATATGAAATGTACGTGTCGCAAGTAAATAAATCCAGAAATACCAGTCAGTATCCCGTGTTGTGCCAGAATAATCAGATGATACTATACTAGAAGCTGAATCATAATAATCAACTACGGTCAAGTCTAGGTCAAAAACTAGGTTAAAAGTTGACTTTGGCGGTCAACCGAGTCAACTACGGTCAAGTCTAGGTCAAACTAGGGTGCTCCTGAAATTCTAGGTCAAACCGAGCTCATTAAGCTAGAAAACTCTCAAACTCGCCTCCTTGAGATACCGGGATACCCTCGGTATCCGATACCTCAACCTACGCTATATACCCCGCCTATACCTGCTAAAACCTATGTTAGCACGCGTAAATATATACACATATACATATAAAAATCATTCAAATACTATTCCTAGGCTATTGCTCAAAAACCCCGCTCGAAACCCAATACCTTGGTTATCTCAAGGTGTTGAGATACCGCTCTAAGCTCAACCCGACTACCCCTCTAACTAGCTAACTATGCATAAACATATATATTTAGCTATAATCTAGGCTAAAATACATATATCTAATACATATAGGCATATACCTAGGTATCTACATACCTTACCTTACCTTACCTTACCTTACCTTACCTTACCTTACCTTACCTTACCTTACCTTACCTTACATATATATATATCTATACCTAGATATCTAACTATCTATCTAGCTATGTATATATCTATATATATAGATCTATATATCTAGCTATCCCTCTACCTATCCATCTACCTATCTAGTATCAACCTATCTAGTTATCTATCTAACTATCTAACTAGTTATCTCTTAATTTATCTAACTATCTATTTATATATCTATCTCATATATCTATCTACCCATCTAACTGTCTATCTATCTAGATATCTAACTATATCCATCTACCTATCTATCAATCCATCTAGTTATCTATATGTCTATCTATCTAGCTATTTATTTATGTATCTATCTATTAAACTATTTACCTATCCATCTAATATCTATATAGCATCTATCTATTTATCTCTAACTATCTAGGTATCTATTTACCTATGTATCTATCTAACCATCTATGTATCTATTTAACTATCTATCTAACTATCTAGTAACTATCTATCTATTTATATAACTATCTAGATATCTACCTATCTTAGCTATCAAAATATCTATCTATTTATATATCTATCTATCAGTCTAGCTATTCATATATCTACCTATCCATATATCTATCTATCTATCTATCTATCTATTTAACTATCTATCTACTTATATATCTATCTAGCTAGCTAGCTATATAACTATATATATATATATCTATCTTACATCTAGCTATCTATGTATCTAATATCTATTTATCTTATCTTATACCTATCTATATATCTATCTATACATCCATCAAACTATCTATCTAAATATCTAACTATCTATTAATCTATCTAACTAGTTATCTATATATATACATATATCTATCCAGCTAAACATCTATATATCTATTTATATATCTATACTTGCTATCCCTAGCCACTACTGCTCTTGCTCTGAATTGCTGCTGCTGCCTTGAATTGCTGCTGCAGCTGCTGCCTTCAACCTGCCGCTGCTGCTGCCCTATTTGCTGCATATTGCTGCTGCCCTATTTGCTGCATATTGCTGCTGCTCTTGCTGCAGCTGCTGTGGCTGCTTGCTGCAGCTGGTGAGCTGCTGCCTGCTGCTGTTCCAGTTCCAGGTTCTGCCCCCCCTTCTCTCATACACACACACACACACTCCTATAGACACACACACACACACACACACACACACACACATATATATATATATATATATATATATATATATATATATATATATATATATATATTTATATATACATACATATATATACACACAAGCTCCTATATATATATATATATATATATATATATATATATATATATATATATATATATATATATACACACACACTAATATATCTACTAACACATACATATGTATAAGTACACACACACACACAAACACAAGCACACACACACTAATACATATATAGACACGTATCTAGATATATATATATAAACACACATATATCTATATATATATATACGCTAATATATCTATATATATCTATACCTATACACACTCACACACAAATATATATCTATATATCCTCACTCACACACACTCACTCTCACACACCCTCACACACTCTCACAAACACACAACCACACACATAAACACTCATACATATATATATAAATATATATACATATATACACACAAACTCAAACTCATATATATATACCTATAAACACTCACTCACCTACACACTCACACAAGCACTCACTCACACACTCACCTACACACATACACTAGCACTCACTAACACACTCACACAAGCACTCACTAACACACTCACAAACACATAAAAACACACATATAAATAGAAATATATATATATATATAGAAACACACACACAAATATATATACATATATATAAACACAACACTAGACACAATAATACACAAAACGCTCACCAACGCACGCCCAACGGCCCCAACACGCCCAAACACCTATAAATATATAAAATATAGCCCGAGAATTCTATTACACACTCCCCGATACTAACCCAATGCGCACACAAGCCCGAAACAAGGAAAATAAGTCGAAATGACCGTTCGGCCATTTCGACGAACACGTGGTGCGTTGTTCGGAAAACCTCCTGAAACGCACACCAAACGAACTCAGAATCGGCCCAAAATTTACTCATGTACTCTAAACGATGCCTATATCCTAGAAAAAGTGCTCCAGCATCGATTCTAGGTCCGTGGCGAAAACGCGCATGCAGTTAGAATTGGCGACGACGAAAACCTCGAAAATGCCCGAAACGCCCGTTTCTCTGCGACACGGCTTCCCGTGTCCGAACGAAGACACGCACTCACCCTCTAGACACCCGACAACATCTACCTAGGTCCGTCTAACCTAGGGCATCACCCAAAATTGGGCCAAATTCGGATTCCATCCGAAATTGACACAAAACCCAGTGTTAAAGTCTCTAAACCCAACCAAACTAGTTCCAACTTCCTCCCACGGGTAGTCTAAGGGTCTAGGAATGTTCTAAACTATTAATTACACTATATAAAAATAATTACAAGGGGGAAAAATTAGGGTTTACCTCTTGGGAGTTGGAATCCCAAACCAAAATCTCAAAAATGCTCCAAATCTATCTCAACTAGCTTCCAAGCTCCCAAATCTAGCTCCAACATCAAATCTAGGCTCTACCCACCTAGGTTGGAGAAAAAGTAGAGTTAGGGTTCAATTAAGTAGAAGAAATGGAAGAAAGAAGGAAGAAAATGGAAGAGAAACTCACCTTGAAGAAGAAGGAAGAAGAAAGAAGAAGTGGAGAAGAAGAAGAAGTGAAGAAGAAGAGTGGAATGAAGAGGGGGGAAGAAGAGGGGCTGTTGTGCTGGTTCTCACGGGTGGAATGGGGTTGGGGGGGACCGGCCAAACACTAATAAAGGGAATTACAAGTTCCAAATTCCCAAAACGCCCCTACTTGACTTGGTTTCTGGTTTCGGGCTCCAAAAGCACTCAAACTAGCTCCAAATCTCTCCCACTAACCTTCTAAAAATATAATAAATATTTCTAAGCCCCAAAATAATTCTCACAAGGGTGTGGGCTGGGTCGGACATGGGTCCACTAGGGTCTGACATGGGTTCAGGCTAGCCAAAATCCTAAAACAATCAATATAAAAATAATACAATCATTAATTAAATATAAATACAATTAATTAAAAATAATACACAATTAACTAAATTAAAAATAAATAAAAAATACCCGGCTTTGGAAATAGGGTGGTGACAAGCCTATCCTCCTTAGAAAATTTCGTCCTCGAAATTTAAAGTCAATCACACTCCCTCTAGGTCAAACCCCCAACAATCACAGTCAAGAAATTATACCTAAACAACATACAAGATCAGGGTCCTACTGGTCATGTTATCACAGTCTCAATCAGGGTTACTACACTATCTACCATAGCACAAAGAAAATCTAACAGGTACTAATGAAGCACACCACAAGGAATGGAAAAAGACAGGAAGAAGAACAAGGAGACAGACCTGCTAACCCGACACCCGTAGCATCGGCCTCCTCGACCGTCAACGCATAAGCCCTGCCCTGCTGGGGTGTATCCCTCTGCTGGTGCGGGATATGATATTGTGCCACAGATGGCCTAGCTCCAACTCTCTGATCCTGTGCTCCACCCAATGGAGGTGCAGTGGGGCAATCTTGCATCTGGTGAGCAGCAGATCCACAGAATAAACACACCTTCAACCTCCTCCTACAAACATCCCAAGTGTGTCCTGCCTTCCTATAGTAGGCACAAGTGGGCACCCTCTGATCCTGACCCTGCTGCGCTGCCTTCTACACATAGGGACGCTTAGCAGGTCCCGCACTACCACTCGCACTGCCTGAATCATCCCTGCCTCTCTTGGACTTGAGCTCTAAGTCATCCTCTGCCCTCTGAGCATCTCCTACTATCTGCTCAAAAGTCGCCTCGCGGTCGCTCCTGGTCAAAGACTTGACCGCCACGACAAGGCCCTTGCGAAACTTCCTCGCCTTGGCTGCCTCACTCAAGGCCTCCACAAATCTGCCAGACGGTAGAACTCCGCTGCGTACTCGTCCACCGTCATGCTCCCTTGGACGAGTGCCTCAAACTGGCTCTCCAAAGCACTAAGCTCCACATCTGAGAAAATTTTCTCCTTAAAAAGCCTCTTGAAAGCCTCCCAAGTCAGCCCTGGCACTGCAATCCTCGTATCTGTGTGATACCACGTCAAAGCGAGGTCGAAGATCTGACTGCCAGCTGACTCTATCTGCATGCTGTCTGGAATCTGTGCCAGCCAGAAGATCCCCTTGATCTGCTCTATCCAGTCATCCGCGTACAGGATCCCTTCTGTACCACGGAACTCCTTGGGCCGCATCCTCTGGAAGTCGATAATACTGCCCGACCTCGGATGCTGAATCTGATCTGCCTGTGGCTGAATCTGTGCCACCCTATCCACTGCCGTCATGGCCACCTGATGGGCGTTCTCAATGCCCAGCCTCATCACATCCACCTGACGGTGCTGCGCGTCCATCATCTCCCTGAAGAATGCAAATAACTACACGGCATCTATTGGAGCAAGAAGTGGTGGAGGAACCACCGGAACGACTGGGGTAGTCCTCGGATCGACAAGTGAAGGAGGATCCCGAGAAAAGCAGATGCTTCCTCAACCGCAGGAGTGGTGAATGGAGCGGTAGCAGCTGCCTGAATACGAGCTGGACGAGAGGTAGCAGACCTCTCAGTGGCAAGTGCTGGAACGGTATGACGAGATCGTGTCTTCGGAGGCATCCTGAACAATGATCAAAAGAAGTCAATACGGCGCAAGATACGATATCATCAAAGAAGGACAGTAATATTTCAAAAGAAAACAATTTCAGAATAATTAGATTGGAATTGTTCCTAGTCGTGATTGAGTACACCCTCATCCTAGATCCTAGATCCTATAGCAGGCTCGCAGCAGTACAACTAAGTTGTTGTACCACCACGATATCGCACTAATTGCGAATCGAGACCTGCATGGGCCACCACCAAAAACGTGTCACGACCCGCACCCGGAAAATCGGGCATGAGTCGTGGGTACGGCCAGCCTACGCCGCAGCATCGGTGGTAGAACGCTGTCTAGGCCAACTATCTAGATAATAATCTCACACAAAAATCGGCCATGACCTCTCCAAAAGGAGGGCAACCACACAATCAATATATAAACCTGTCAAGATCTCAACTCCAAACGGAGGAGCAATATCAAATGATAATCACAAGTACTCAATCACGAATCTAAGTACGATAAGATAACAAAGAAGACTAACAACTATAAAGTTTAACCAACAACAACTACTACAACAACCACAACATCAATAATAATACATCAACCAAAATAATATACAATACATGGTCTCAAATCCAAAATCGGAGACAAATCCGGTGCTAAAAGCTAATAAAAACTATAACAAGGTCTCAGTGATCCCGGCTACCAACCCGGAAATCACCCCTAAACTAGAGGGTCCCTGTCTGCACCATCGACAGGCTCAGGTCCATAAAACGTCGGACACCACTCCTCCGGATACTCTGAAAAATAAATCCAGTCAGGACTGGAGCAAGTACATCTCTAACAGCAGTTCCATTTAAATGATAAAAACTATAAAACAGTTATAGCAAGTAGCAAGAAGAATAAAGCAAGTATGAAACAAGAAATATATAAATCACTGGTGCATAAAGTAAAGATGGATGGATATCAGAAGCAAGATAGTAATAACTGTAAGATACAAGAAATCTAAGCTAAGATCAAGTCCGTGCACATGAACGTGTAGTGAGTCCAGCATAAAAAATATGTAGTGAGTTAAGTCCAGAAACATGTAAGTGAGACAAGCAAGAATGCAAGAGAGTCCAGACTATAAAGAATGAACTCGGTGTCTTTGAAATACTTGTTTTGACATGTAAACGGCTAGGGGTAAGTACGGCTCACCGCGCACTGGGTGCGCGGCTGCTATCATTCCAGATTAGACCAGAGAGAGTGATTCCTGATAATTCCAGATGGGAATGTTTACATGTCTACTCGAGTATTTCCCCGCCCCGACTAATACAAGTAGATCCAAGACCCGACACGCAAATCAAGATGAGTCCACCCTGAACATGAATGATGCCTGTAGTGATGCATGTAGGTGATGCCAGTAGTGATTCCAGAATAGAGGCCAGAAACATGAAATATATGTGTCGCAAGTAAATGAATCCAGAAATACCAGTCAGTGTCTCGTGTTATGCCAAAATAATCAGATGATACTATACTAGAAGCTGAATCATAATAATCATCAGATAATGAAAACTATCAGAGAATGTACTCGCCTGACGTCCTGAGCAACTGGCGATCCGAACCGGTGTCGCAAGGACCTAATATGAAAAGCAAGGTTAAACAGGGTTCTAATGAGTTAAACAGATATAAAATAATTAAAAATAGGCTTCTAGGGTCGTTCTAGGTCAAACGGGTCAAATCGATAAAATCTAGGTCAAAAAGTCAACTCTGGGTCCAAAAAGTCAACCCTGGGTCAAAACTAGGTCAAAAGTTGACTTTGGCGGTCAATCGAGTCAACTACGGTCAAGTCTAGGTCAAACTAGGGTGCTCCTGAAATTCTAGGTCAAACCCAGCTCATTAAGCTAGAAAACTCTCAAACTCGCCTCCTTGAGATACCGGGATACCCTCGGTATCCGATACCTCAACCTACGCTATATACCCCGCCTATACCCGCTAAAACCTATGCTAGCACGCGTAAATATATACACATATACATATAAAAATCATTCAAAAACTATTCCTAGGCTATTGCTCAAAATCTCCGCTCGAAACCCAATACCTTGGTTATCTCAAGGTATTGAGATATCGATCTAAACTCAACCCGACTACCCCTCTAACTAGCTAACTATGCATAAACATATATATCTAGCTATAATCTAGGCTAAAATACATATATCTAATATATATAGGCATATACCTAGGTATCTACATACCTTACCTTACTTTACCTTACCTTACCTTACCTTACCTTACCTTACCTTACCTTACCTTACATATATATATCTATACCTAGATATCTAACTATCTATCTAGCTAGGTATATATCTATATATATAGATCTATATATCTAGCTATCCCTCTACCTATCCATCTACCTATCTAGTATCAACCTATCTAGTTATCTATCTAACTATCTAACTAGTTATCTCTTAATCTATCTAACTATCTATTTATATATCTATCTCATATATCTATCTACCCATCTAACTATCTATCTATCTAGATATCTAACTATATCCATCTACCTATCTATCAATCCATCTAGTTATCTATATGTCTATCTATCTAGCTATTTATTTATGTATCTATCTATTAAACTATTTACCTATCCATCTAATATCTATATAGCATCTATCTATTTATCTCTAACTATCTAGGTATCTATTTACCTACGTATCTATCTAACCATCTATGTATCTATTTAACTATCTATCTAACTATCTAGTAACTATCTATCTATTTATATAACTATCTAGATATCTACCTATCTTAGCTATCAAGATATCTATCTATTTATATATCTATCTATCAATCTAGCTATTCATATATCTACCTATCCATATATCTATCTATCTATCTATCTATCTATCTATCTATCTATCTATCTATCTATCTATTTACCTATCTATCTACTTATATATCTATCTATCTAGCTAGCTATATAACTATATATCTATCTATCTTACATCTAGCTATCTATGTATCTAATAAATATTTATCTTATATTATACCTATCTATATATCTATCTATACATCCATCAAACTATCTATCTAAATATCTGACTATCTATTAATCTATCTAACTAGTTATCTATATATATATATATATATATATATATATATATATATATATATATATATATATATATAGCTAACCATCTATATATCTATTTATATATCTATACTTGCTACCCCTAGCCACTGCTGCTCTTGCTCTGAATTACTGCTGCTGCCTTGAATTGCTGCTGCAGCTGCTGCCTTCAACCTGCTGCTGCTGCTGCCCTATTTGCTGCACATTGATGCTGCTCTTGCTGCAGCTACTGTGGCTGCTTGCTGCAGCTACTGAGCTGCTGCCTGCTGCTGTTCCAGTCCCAGGTTCTGCCCCCCCTTCTCTCATACACAAACACACACACACACACACTCCTATAGACACACACATATATATATATATATATATCTATATCTATATATATATATATATATATATATATATATATATATATATATATATATATATATACATACATACATATATATATATATATACACACAAGCTCCTATATATATATATATATATACATACACACACACACACTAATATATCTACTAACACACACATATGTATAAGTACACACACACACACAAACACAAGCACACACACACTAATACATATATAGACACGTATCTAGATATATATATAAACACACATATATCTATATATATATATATACTAATATATCTATATATATCTATACCTATACACACTCACACACTCAAACACAAATATAAATCTATATATCCTCACTCACACACACTCACTCTCACACACCCTCACACACTCTCACAAACACACAACCACACACATAAACACTCATACATATATATATAAATATATATACATATATACACACAAACTCAAACTCATATATATATACCTATAAACACTCACTCACCTACACACTCACACAAGCACTCACTCACACACTCACCTACACACATACACTAGCACTCACTAACACACTCACACAAGCACTCACTAACACACTCACAAACACATAAAAACACACATATAAATAGAAATATATATATGTATAGAAATACACACACAAATATATATATATATATATAAACACAACACTACACACAACAATGCACACAACGCTCACCAACGCACGCCCAACGGCCCCGACACGCCCAAACACCTATAAATATATAAAATATAGCCCGAGAATTATAGCACACACTCTTCGATACTAACCCAACGCGCGCACAAGCCCGAAACAAGAAAACCAAGTCGAAATGGCCGTTCGGTCATTTCGACGAATATGTGGTGCGCGGTTCGGAAAACCTCCTGAAACGCACACCAAACAAACTCGGAATCGGCCCAAAATTTACTCACGCGCTCTAAACGATGCCTAGATCCTAGAAAAAGTGCTCCAGCATCGATTCTAGGTCCGTGACGGAAATGCGTACGCACTTAGAATTGGCGACGACAAAAATCCCGAAAATGCCCGAAACGCCCGTTTTTCTGCGACATGACTTTCCGTGTCCGAACGGAGACACGCACTCACCCTCTAGACACCCGACAATGTCTACCTAGGTCCGTCTAACCTAGGACATCACCCAAAATTGGGCCAAATTTGGATTCCATCCGAAATTGACACAAAACCCAGTGTTAAAGTCTCTAAACCCAACCAAACTAGTTCCAACTTCCTCCCACGGGTAGCCTAAGGGTCTAGGAAGGTTCTAAACTATTAATTACACTATATAAAAATAATTACAAGGGGAAAAATTAGGGTTTACCTCTTGGGAGTTGGAATCCCAAGCCAAAATCTCAAAAATGCTCCAAATCCACCTCAACTAGCTTCCAAGCTCCCAAATCTAGCTCCAACACCAAATCTAGGCTCTACCCACCTAGGTTGGGGAAAAAGTAGGGTTATGGTTCAATTAAGAAGAAGAAATGGAAGAAAGAAGGAAGAAAATGGAAGAGAAACTCACCTTGAAGAAGAAGGAAGAAGAAAGAAGAAGTGGAGAAGAAGAAGAAGAAGTGAAGAAGAAGAGTGGAATAAAGAAGGGGGAAGAAGAGGGGCTCTGTGCTGGTTCTCACGGGTGGAATGGGGTTGGGGGGACCGGCCAAACACTAATAAAGGGAATTACAAGTTCCAAATTCCCAAAACGCCCCTACTTGACTTGGTTTCGGGTTCCGGGCTCCAAAAGCACTCAAACTAGCTCCAAATCTCTCCCACTAACCTTCTAAAAATATAATAAATATTTCTAAGCCCCAAAATAATTCTCACAAGGGTGTGGGCTGGGTCGGACATGGGTCCACTAGGGTCTGACATGGGTCCAGGCTAGCCAAAATCCTAAAACAATCAATATAAAAATAATACAATCATTAATTAAATATAAATACAATTAATTAAAAATAATGCACAATTAACCAAATTAAAAATAATAAAAAAATGCCGGCTCTGGAAATGGGATGGTGACAGTAAGGAAGAAGAAGAAGAAGAAAATAGAAATTATGTATGTAGAGTTCGGCTGAGAATAGGAAGGGGAGGAGAGAGAGAGAGAGAGTGGTTCTCTAGGCTCCTTGGGATTAGGGCCGGCTTGGGAGAAGTGAGGGGTGATGTGACATTAAATAGGGAAGTGTATGGGGAGTGTGTGGTGAGGATGAGAGCTTAGATTTGAATGGATGTCTCAGACTTAACATGGAGAAAATGGGCATCCAAAGAAAGAGAGAGATGGTGATTTGACCGGTCAATGGTTGAGGGTGAGGCTTCTTCATTGGTCTTGACCAATGAGGTTATGACACATATTACAATATTTGCAAATAAACCCCTTAAATTTGGGTATTTGCACAAACACATAAAATAATGGAAAATTTGTGATGGAATTGGTGTTTGGTGTTCTTTAGGGTGATGGAGTGTTGTGTGTTTGACATGGGCTTAAATAAAAGGTATTGGGATTAATTGGGGATTAAAATAGGATTAGTCAAAAATGGTATCCCCTATTTATATAGAATTAAAGTGTCCCGCGCTTTTAAATTAAATGGGGGCACTTTGGGTCAAAATTTGAAAATGACATAAAGGTCAAAAATGGTAGGGGCTTGGAGTCAGTCTTGGACCCTTAGTTGGTCTGACTCAACGGGTTAAGTTGGTATCCCAAAATTGAGGGTAACGATACAGGTGTCCGACATGGAATTAAATTATGGGATTTAGGATACGGGAAATTGTGCAATTAATTTAAGGCACAACGGATTTGATTTTTGTGTGACAAAAAAGTTAAGTGCCTAAATTGGCAGGTCAAGTCAGAAGTACAATAGTCCGATGGAATTTATGGGCTGATATTGGGCTCCGAACAATTCAACAATGGTTGGGCACGCCAAGGATTTAATTAATAATTAACAGACATATGCAACCCTACTCTAAACCTCAAATATCTGCTGCTAAACCAAAAATTTCCATCCCATACCTGACTATCTATAGAATTAATCAAGGGAGTTTACATCCTTCCCAACTTAGAAAAATTTTGTCCCTGAAATTAAAAGTAAAGCACGATAATAGCTAAGAGAATTTAAAATCAAGCTAGTAATCAAATGCGGTACGTAAATTCGTACATTGCTCCTCAAATAAATACGGGAACAGCTGTCGAATGGAACCCTCGCGCTCCCAGGTAGACTCGCCTGGCGAATGATGCTTCCATGCAACTCTGACCAATCGATTAGTCTGCCATCTCAAAGTCTTCTCGCTGTGATCGAGGATCTCAACTTGCTGCTCTATGTAAGATAGACTGGGCCCGACTGTAATCTCCGAATGATCCAGCACGTGGCTAGGGTCTGCCACATATCTCCTCAACTGTGATACTTGAAATATGTCATGCACTCCTTCTAATGATGGAGGCAATGCAAGACGGTAAGCCACTTCGCCAACTCGTTCCAAGATGTTAAAAGGCCCGTTGTACCTCGGACTCAGCTTGCCTCTGCCTCCGAATCTGATGGTACCACGAGTAGGCAATATCCTCAAAAATACATAGTCACCTTCCTTGAACTCCAATGTCCTACGGTGCGCATCTACCCAATGTTTCTATCTGTCCTGTGCTGCACGCAGGTGGCTCTGAATTTGCTTGACCTTCTCTACTGTCTGTGTCACCAACTCTGGACCAAGTATCTGACGCTCTCCCACGTCGCTCCAACATACTGGTGACCTACATTTCCTGCCATACAGTGCCTCACAAGATGCCATCTGTATGCTAGCCTGGTAGCTGTTATTGTAGAAAAATTCTACCAAGTGTAGATGGTCCTCCCAAGATCCTCCAAAATTAAACATGCACGCTCCCAATATATCCTCTAATATCTGTATCGTGCGCTCTGACTGGCCATCAGTCTGCGGATGATATGCAGTGCTGAACTTGAAACGAGTTCCTAGGCTCTCCTACATACTCTGCCAAAAATATGACGTAAATCTGGAATCACGATCCGATACGATGCTGACAGGCACTCCATGTAGTCGTACTATCTATCTCATATGCATGTCAGCTAATATCTCCGTAGACTGCCCAACTCTTAAGGGCATGAAATGTGCAGACTTGGTGAGTCTGTCCACGACAACCCAAACTGCGTCCTTCCCGCTAGGGCTCCACGGGAATCCTGTGACGAAGTCCATGGTAATGTGTTCCCACTTCTACTCGGGAATGGAAAGCGGCTGCAATAGTCCTGCAGTCCTCTGATGTTCAGCCTTGACTTGCCGACAAACTAAATATCTCGCCACGAATCTTGCAATCTCTCTCTTCATCCCATGCCACCAGAAATGTTGCCTCAAATTTTGGTACATCTTCGTACCCCCGGGATGAATAGAACAATCGAGCTATGAGCCTCGGTCATCAACTCTTGGCGTAGCTTGCCACTCGGAATGTATAGGCGATCTCTATACCTCAATGTTTTGTCGTTATGAATCCTGAGTCCTGTTTGTATGTCGGCCTCTATCCTTTCTCGTAGTCGTCTAAATCTCGTATCTGTAGGCAAGGCTGCCTTGATCCTCTCAATAAATATGGACTGAACCTTGAGATTGGCCATCTGTCCATCCATGCCTGGCAATACGATCTTAATCCTGAAGATCCTCTAACAACCGGCGGTGAGTCGTAAAACTATGCCATGGGCTTCCTGCTTAAGGCATCTGCTACTACATTCGCCTTGCCAGGGTGGTACTGCAACTCAATATCATAATCTGTCATCAACTCTAGCCAGCGCCTATGTCTTATATTGAGCTCCTTCTGCGTGTAGACATACTTCAGGCTTTTATGATTTGTGTAAATCTTAACACGCTCACCATAAAGGTAGTTTTTTATAGCTTTAGTGCAAATATCACTGCAGCTAGCTCTAGATCATGCGTCGGATAGTTCTTCTCATGAACTCTCGGTTGTCCTGATGCGTAGACTATCTATTCTATCTGAACATAACTCATATTTGCTGAGCTTGGCATACAGCCTCTTATTTCTCAGCGTCTCTAACACGATCCTGAGATGTCTCTCGAGCTTCTTCTGGTTTTCGAAATATACCAAGACGTCGATGAACACCACCATGAACTTATCTAAGTATTGGTGGGAAACATTGTTTATCAAGTTCATAAATACTGCTGGCGCATTGGTTAAACCAAACGACATGATTAAAAACTCATAGTGTCCATACTTCATCTGAAAAACCATTTTCGGAACATTTTATCTCCGTACCATGATCTGATGTTAGCCTGTTCTGAGATCGATCTTCGTGAATAGAAAATGCACTGCTAAGCTAATCAAATAAATTGTTACTGCACAACATAGGGTACTTGTTCTTTATCGCTACGGCATTTTATGCCCTGAAATCAATACACAAGTATACTGTCTCATCCTTCTTCGGCACTAACAAGATGGTTGCTTCCCATGGAAAAACACTAGCCCGACTGAAACCCTTATCTAAGAGATCCTCTACGATGGACCTTCCACTCAACCAACTCTATCGGTACTAGTCTGAAGACGAGTAAATAACTGGCTCGGCTCTTGGAGTCAACTTTATAGCAACTCTGTCTCTCTGTCAGGTGGCAGGCCTGGAAGATTCTCTAAAACCACATCCTCAAACACTTATATAATGCGGGGGTATACTGGTTCACCTTTCATTGTGTGTCCCTAAGGTAGATGGGCACCACACTCCTGGGCTCCCTGAAGAAACTCAACTCAGGGTAACCTGGTGGTCAAAAAAAAAATAATGCAACCACGTCAACAATCCAACGTCGCGTGGTATTGGCTCAACCAACTCATGTTAGGACGATGTCATCGTCTAGACTTTAACCTCAAGATAAATTCTCCTGTTCTGTTTTCAACATCAATCCTCAAAAGAAAATTTTTCTTGCCTAATGTATAATTTCTCTTCTCCTCAAGGTTTTTCCTAAAATTTTATTCCTCAAATTTCTTCCTTTTGTTATTTATCTCTCCGAGTCACATAGTACAATAGTGGTATCATCCAAGCACATACTATAATTTCTGGTATCAGATCATTATCTTCCAAGTGAGAGCCTAAAATTTTATCTCCTCTAGTCCATAATATCATTCCTGGTATCGCTATCATTTACAACAACTAATTCTTAGCATCGGGCTATGCACTTCCATAAATTATTCTAGGTCATGATCAACAATCCTTCCAGCTCCCAGTACTTCCAAGATCACTGCTATCTCAAGTACAAATAGGGTACTACTGGTTCCCATTCTCTTGCTACCCTTCCATACTGGTTCTAGAATCCAAAAGAACCTATCAATCTATCCTACTCAGGGTAACAATTTTCTCAGAGAATGTTATACGAACTCTGTCTTCTGTCGTCTGGGCTACGATCTTCTTCTAGAGGGAACCATCAGGCACAAGCGTTTGCCTTCCCGAATAATAGGGGATGAGAAACAAAAAAAACGATATTGACGGAAATTGAACGAATACAAATTGGAGGTCCAAGGGCGATAATCACATACAAAGTAAGTTTTTAAAATCGATTATGGATTGAGATCCTATTCAACAATCATAATATCTATTCCTAATTTGCAGGCTCGCTTGGCACAGTCAGGTGACCAAGACGATTTAAATCGGACCTGTATGGGCCACCATAAAAATATGTCACGCCCAGTCCCAAAATATATAGGACCAGGAATACGTGACACGCCAGCTACGCTTTCGACCAGACTCGGGTCTGACTCGAATACGTATAAACTTTAATATAAAAGGCACTATCTAAATATTCATAAATGTAAACCTCTATGTCTCAATCCATAATATACAGCAGTATACAAGAAAGAGCTATATGTGCTAAAGTCGGCCGTCCAATAACACACAAACTCGAATAGACTCGAGAAGGGATGAGTCTACAATACTAGGCTACAACAGCAGATGAATAATCAATAAGAATAAAGAACCATAATGCCGGTGGAAATGATATGAGTACCTGGTACAATGCCCGCAAGACATGCAACTCCATCAGCAACTCCAATGCTCTATAATCGTCTATGCTGCAAAACTGGCAGGGGACCAGGTCCTCAGAGGGATGTAACAAGGTACAAAAATACAATATGCCAAGTATAACAGAAAGTATAAGTGCAACGACAGGGTAATCTAGCATAACCAACTATGTGTGACACAGTTTGAAGACAATATTCGATGCATGGGCTATCCAAAATAAAACCGTAGCTCCGATCACAGAGACACACGGGGCGTACCGTAGCTCCGAGCACAGAGTCACACGAGTGATACAACTACTCTAGAATACAGGATCACTATATATACATATATAAGCGCGTGCAGAGGATCCCAAACGTCTAGTAACAGTCTTCCTATTCCCAAGCGGTCAACGATGGTGCGCTGAACCTGAACCTCTATATAACAGTCTCGACACACAGAAATAACTAAACAGACGTGACCCTAAGGTCATCCCAGTCTCTAGTCATGATGTCAGTATCAGGATACAGGAATCTGGCACGATCATAGTGTATGAGAGTGTCCTGGGGTGTCGATATACTCAGGTACGTACATCGAGGTATTACGAACATCTAACATTCATTCTAAGATGTTACGACGAACGTCTGCACCCGGTTGTAATCCGGACGCGAAGTATCGATCGTAAACAAAAGTACGCGCATAATGTACATAAAGAAACAATAAATAACTGTAATCTAAAATACAGGGTGGCAAGGTACACTTGCCTGCGTCCGGCTGTGATGACGGGGATCCGGTACAACGTCCAAGTCCGCGGGTCCTGCAGTACCTAGAGAAGAGGTACAAACTACATTAATAAACTATCATGCGGCAAACAGGGATGTGACACACGTCTATACATATGCTCAGACTCGGCTATACTCACTGGGATAAGACGCTAGAGGGTTGACCAAGGTTGACCATTGGTACGTTACATCAAATCAAACTAGTCCTCTGTACAATATCATCAACCAAATCCTCAATCCTTCTATATTCATCACAATGTTCAGTAGTTCAAGTATGTGAAATCCTCAAATTCCTCCTGGTATCCCCAGACATTATCCTGCACGTTTAATTTTCATCCTCGAAATAAATAATCACCAATTATCTAAACCTTCGATTATAGATACAGTCTGCAAATTGTTTGATTTTACTCACTATTTCAATCTCCTGCCCCTCAATATCCATCAATGTTTTAATATCACAACATTATTTCACAACCATTTAACTATACTCATCTACAATAATCAATTTCATGAAATGAATAAATAACTCTTTAAGAAATCTCTTATGACATTTTACCCCAAACTCGTTATATTTAACATTTTAATCATCAAGCAGACATTCCGTCCCATCAAACTATAAAATTTATTGCATTCACTTACCCTCGATTTCATGTAATAACCCTAACATCTCTACTTAACATTTAACCATAAATTTCCCGTTAAACTTACAAAATAAATCTTATAATCTCACATATGTAGTTCACAAATATATATATTTGTATTCCTCACTGACTTTGTCACTAATAATCCAATCCTCGAGATGATTAATAACTTAACGGTATCATCACCCCTTTACCGTAAATTGCCTGCTCGTCAAATAATTAAATTGAATTTAAAAACTTGTAATGAAACCCTAAAACTCACATAGCATATTGCAATCCGCGGTAAAAAAACTTCGTTATCGCCTTGAGGCTCTCGACAACGCCGGGGACGACCTCGTGCTCGAGCCCCGAGTACTCTCCCTCGGTGTTCTTTCGGGTCACGACGCTGTCCACGCTCTCGTGCCTCGTCCGGAGCCCTTCCAGGTTGAAACAATAGACGAGCGACGCGTAGAGATCGAGCCCCTTCCTGAGTTGCACGCTGAGGGAGCTGACCCCTCCGCCGACGGGGGTGGCGATACCGACTGTGGCGGAGGCTATGGTGTGATGGTGCTAGTGGTGGTGACGGTAGTGGCCAACTGGAGTGAATAGGGTGATCGTGTTCGACTGGAGGTGCTGTGGGAAGTCGGGGGGAAGCCGCTGGAGTATCCGAAGTTTCTGGCGGGGTGGAGGAAGTTGGCGGTGACTCGTCGGAGTGGAGGGTGGCAGTCGGTCGAGGGATCTCGGCGTGGAGGCGTTGCGGGTCGAGGCTGCTGCGGTGGGGCATTGCTGTGCAGGAGGTTTCAGTCGGTCGGGGAACGGCCGTATAGTGGCTCGAGGGAGTGGCGATAATGACGGATGTGGTGGTGGGTAGAGCCGCTGGCCGAAGCAGGGGGCTCGAGGTGTTGGTAATGGCAGACGGTGGTGGCCACAGTTGAAGTAGCCACGATCGACGATGGGGAGGTGGCCGCTTGGCCGAAGTAGCCGACAGCAGATGGAGAACGGCACCAGTGGCCGGATGGGCAGAGGTCGGTTGGTCGAGGAGGGTGTAGCAGCCGGATGGAGGAGGCTCAGCAAAATGGACCTCGCCGGAGAAGGGTGAACGTCGGCGGTGATTCGTGGTGACTGCTCGAAGAAGCTCCGGCGGCCCACCGAAGGAGGAGAAGAAGAAGGAAAAGAAGAAGGAGCAGTAGTAAGGAAGAAGAAGAAGAAAATAGGAATTATGTATGTGGAGTTCGGCTGAGAATAGGAAGGGGGAGGAGAGAGAGAGAGTGGTTCTCTAGGCTCCTTGGGATTAGGGCCGGCTTGGGAGAAGTGAGGGGTGATGTGACATTAAATAGGGAAGTGTGTGGGGAGTGTGTGGTGAGGATGAGAGCTTGGATTTGAATGGATGTCTCAGATTTAACATGGAAAAAATAGGCATCCAAAGAAAGAGAGAGATGGTGATTTGACCGGTCAATGGTTGAGGGTGAGGCTTCTTCATTGGTCTTGACCAATGAGGTTATGGCACATATTACAACTTTTGTAAATAAACCCCTTAAATTTGGTTATTTGCACAAACACATGAAATGATAGGAAAATTACGGGGGAATTGGTATTTGGTGTTTTGTAGGGTGAGGGGGTGTTGTGTGTTTGACATGGGCTTAAATAAAAGGCATTGGGATTAATTGGGATTAAAATAGGATTAGTCAAAAATGGTATCCCCGATTTAAATAGAATTAAAGTGTCCCGTGCTTTTAAATTAAATGGGGGCACTTGGGGTCAAAATTTGGAAATGACGCAAAGGTCAAAAATGGTGGGGGCTTGGAGTCAGTCTTGGACCCTTTAGTTGGTCCGACTCAACGGGTTAAGTTGGTATCTCAAAATTGAGGGTAATGACACAGGTGACCGAAACAAAATTAAATTATGGGATTTAGGATATGGAAAATTGTGCAATTAATTTATAGTACAGCGGATTTGATTTTTGTGTGACAGAAAAGTCCAGTGCCTAAATTGGTGGGTCAAGTCAGAAGTACAATAGTCTAATGGAATTTATGGGCTGATATTGGGCGCACCAAGGGTTTAATTAATAATTAACAGACATATGCAACCCTACTCGAAACCTCAAACATCTGCTGCTAAACCAAAATTTTTTATTCCATACCTGACTATCTATAGAATTAATCGAGGGGGTTTACATATTTGGACCAAGTATCCCCATGTGATAAGCCTTATATGACCAACTGTATGTTTGCTAATTTGACTCAAATATTGTATCAGTGATGATACCACTATTGCCTTATAATTGTTTATGACTTAATGTGCGCCGAGGTGCGACACATCCTGTCACGTATTAAGTGATTATATTTGGATTGTGCATCGAGAATGCCTCCCAATTTTTTGACGTATGATATTATAAATATATACATTGTTTCCCCAGCATAGGCATAATAAGCGAGTCAACTACCAAAGCGTGGCTAGGATATTGATTGTATGAATATTATATACACGTTCGGTGAATCCATATTTGACTTCCATGGATTCGTAGCTAGCGTGCCCGTACTTTGTACGAAATCTTAAGAAAAATTATCATATAACCACGCCAACATAGGGTTAACTAGGTAACTAAAAGTGGTTGTAACATTGGGAGGGAATGGCATTTTGAGATCATGCCAATAAACCCTCCCACAGAGATTCATTCTAAGTGCGCTGTGGGATGCCACCACAGATACTGTATATCATCTACCTTAGTGGAGTATAGCATATGACTATTATAATGTCGAGCCACTGTTTTACTATAGGAACACTGGAACTGCTACTTCCATATTTTTAGCGTAGTTGCCCTACGGGGGACAGGTGCATCCTGCAAGTGCCTGTTTTATTTATGTGATTCGGTTAGCTCATGTTCGGCAATGGCGTGATCTAAGGATACTTATTATACATTATTTTTGAGATAACTCAGACTCCACATAACAAGCTGTAAGATTGATTGGCCGATCTAACAGAGCATGTGCTGGTAGTCTAGGGAACTGAATTATTGTGGTGTGACGGTTCAACCCTTGTCCTTATTTTTTTTAGGGTTGCGCTAATGTGTCACAATAGGTCATTTACCGAAGCTGCATACTATATATATCTTAGCTTGTATTATGGCATGCGTGTCCTGGATTATATTGATATGTTATATCTTCGTTGTGTTCATAATTCGTTAGTCGTATCCTGTATCAGAGTAGTTTGGCACCTCTTGTCCTTGTTTGGATGTAGGGTGTCCTACTGCTCCGATGAGAGGTCATACACTTGCCGTTATGGCACAAATTTTCCTATTTTATGTACTTTATTAGTTTTTGCTTCATTCACTTATATTCTTTTGTGGTACTTACTATCAGGGCCTGACCCCGCTGGTTTTATTTGGCCAGGTTTAGTAGAAGAGCCCGAGGATCCTGTCCTGTATCTGCTCGATGGCGCACACCAGGAGGATGTCCGCGAGGAACTTGAGTGGATTTTTTTTCCCCACTATGAGTATCATTTTGTATTACCTTTTTGGCGTTTAGCCAACGACACCTGTTAGCCAATTTAGCTGGACATTAGTTCTTCTATATTATTGTATATTATTTAGACCGCAGCTGACTTACGATCATGTAATCTTAACAATGTACTAGTGTACCATCCTTTATAACTAGTTTCATGATCATTCTGATAGAGCGTCAGGGATGCCTAACTGCTTTATCTTACATATTCATTCTTATTGTTTCTTGGTTGATGATTGAGAAATAAAAGTTCTTAACTATATTAGACTTGATTGTAGCATGCATCCCCTTGTCTTATACAGCCGTGATCGCCGTATGACGTATAGCACCTTGTACGAGATAGCTGGCCATGTCTGTCACCGAATTTCGGTACTGGGGTATGATAAGGTTTTACTAGTGGCCCATGTCGGTTTGTTCTTCAGACTTGTAGGGTGTCATGGTCATAGGAATCTCAATCAAACATGATCCTTCTTGAAATACTGAATTCGTCATCTTCGATACTCAACTTGAATTCTTCCAGATTGATTGCTTTCTTGTTCCTTCTCAACTTATTCTTGATGTTTCTTGTGGTCATCTTTAGGGATTCTTCTTCCCCCGATGCTATAGCAACAAGAGAGGCAGAGTTTCCAATTGAACAAAATTATGTGGAACCCCAGCCAAGGATCCGAGTTGAACCCACGATGAACAGGATAGAGCAGCAGGCTCCAGGTGTTCCCATACCTCCCACAGTGCCGGCAGTACTCGATACCCCGACCTTGCTAGAGATTATTTATGGATTGTTGGCTACCCAACAACACCAGATGGTGGTACAATAACAACAATAGCAATATCAGCAATAAAAGCTCTAGCAGCAATAACAGAATATCCTATTGAACCAAGGATTACAGACAGCCCTAGAACAAGGTGGGAGAACAGATTTTGGGGCATCTGTTAGATTTTGCAGAGTAAACCCCAGATATTTTGATGGCACGTAGGATGCAATCATGACAGGTGATTAGCTCCAGGATATTGAGACCATTCTGACAGCGGCTAAAGTTTCGGCCGAGAAACAAGTTGATCTGGTTCGCCTACAACTCCAAGGTCTTGCAAGAGATTGGTGGACTATGATAGAGGTTGGATTGAGGCATCTTATTTTATGGAAGGATTTTAGGACCCGGTTCAGGGCAAAGTACTTTAGGATTGTGGCTCTGTATGAATTACAACAAAGGTTCATTAACCTCAAGCAAGCTGGAAGGACAGTAGACAGCTATGCGGCAGAATTTTGTCGACTTAGCAGATTTGTTCCGACCATGGTGGCAACTGAGTTGGAGAGAGAAATAAGGTTTTAGCAGGGACATTACTTGGATATCTTGCACATGGTAGAGGTGCACGACTACTAGACCTTCGAGGCGGTATTGATAACAGCCACGAGGGTTGAGCTTACTTCTCAAAGGATGGCATCAAGAAGAGTGGATCGAAAGAGGCCTCATGGACAGAACAATGAGAGAGGACCAGCACCCGACAAGAGTAGTCATGATTTGGCACCACGGGGGCTAGTAGAATCAGATGAGACAATGACAACTTGGCAACGACAGTTGAGACAACATCAACAATGCCTGGTGAATCCACTAGGATGTACCTAATGTGGCAAAAGAGGTCACACTCAGGATGTATGTAGGATGGCAAGTGGAAGATGCTTGAGGTGTGTGGTTTTTTGACTACATGATAGCTAGTTGCCTATAAATACAAAGGCAGGGAGGACAGTATCAACAATTCCCAGCGCTGTCAGCTCGAGGAGCAGTTTCGTATCAAGAGCCAGCTTTAGCAGTACGACCTTTAGCCTATCGTCCGATGTTGACGCAAGCACAGGTGTTTCACCCGAGATAATCTCAGCTTGGTCGGCAGAGACATCTACATGACAGATTTCCAGTAGCACCGAGACGTGAGCAAGCTGAGTTTGGCATGCTAGAACAGATATTAGCAGAAGGTGGTCAAGTCGAGGGTGAGATTTGAGTTCGTCCAGTTTTATCTATCTTTTGGGTTTCGTATATTCGACGAGTGGAGATAATCTTGTCTCACTCATCTGCCTTCGTATCTCGTGATACATGATGTATGTCATATGTCTTGACTATGAAGGTACATCCTGGGCAGAGTCATGTTCTTGACTAAGTCGTTGGTATCGATTTATCTCCAGACTAGATCCCTATCAATTTTGGGAGTCAGCATAGGACAGGGAGGACGAGTTCCTATTTTGATTGACTCGAAAGACATATGTATCTGTATGCTCCCAGTTCTTTTCTTTTATTTTGATTATGTGGATTGCTTGCGCCTTTATTATATTAATATTAGTTTTATTGCCTGCCAATTTTGTTATGATTGGTATTAAGTATGATGTAGTTCATGAGATCTAGTAGTTAATGAGGTTTTTTGGATCATAAATTTCCTGATTGGATCATGAGTCTCTAGCTTGATCTATGGGTTTTCTTGCTTGGTGGTCAGCTCGACTAGCCTAGCTAATTCTGAGGACAAAATTTTTCTAAGGTGGGTAGAGATGTCACACCCGTTCCCAGATTTGATATTCTTGAATTTGTGATATTTAAAAAATTTCATGTAGATGTATTCATACTGTATATATATTTTGGTTCCTGTCATATATGTTGTACTTATTTAATTATTTCTCTTTTTATTTTGGGTGACTATCTGAGATCACTAGTGAACACCTTGGCAATTGCCATGGACCCTTGCTAGGACCCGTATATAGGATGGATACCAGACCCGATTCACTCTTGGAACCACTAAGCCTATTTGGATGGTTGAGATTTTGTTTGAGAGTATCATGACTTAATCCTAGGGCTAAACTCATTTCTCTACTTGGTATGTATGTATAGATTTATCTCTCCTCTCTCATTCTTCCTCATTTCTACTTTTCTTCTTCTTTTTTCTTCCTCCTTCTCTCAAGAGCTCCCCTTAACCTAAATCCTAAGTCCTATCCCTAGACTTGGTTCTAGGAAGAGGTTTGTTAGTCCATCAAGGCAAGTACATCTTGCTCAAAGTGGTAAAGTCATAAATTTTGGATTTTTACATATATATTGTTTTAAAAATGTGATTAATGGAAAATTTCCTCCTTGAGTTGGTGATCATAATTAGTTCTTGAAGTTTTGGATTTTGATGTATAGATTTCTGTAGATCTGAGTTTCAAGATTATGGTTTTTATAAGGTCTATGTATTTTTTTGGGTTTTCATCTACTAAAATTTAGTTTTTCAAAAACTATTTGTACCTTATGTTAGAGCATTTTAGTTCGAGCATTTTGGTTTTTGTTTCATTGAATTCGGAGTAAAAATGAAGTTTTTATGAAGAAAACAATATTTTAGATTTTTGATCTTTTTCGCCATGGCCGAACCTACTGTTGGAGAAGACAAAGTTTCCATGCGGCTAGTGAGCATATGCGGCTGAGAGTGCCATGTGTCCCGAGAGGGTTATGCGGCCTAAACTCTTGCCGCATATTGACAGCATGCGTCCATCTTGTTGGACGCATGACTGCTAGTTTACACAAGTGTCCTTGAATGCTTTGTGCTTTCACTCGCTGAACGAATGATAATTTTTCTATGTCCAAGAGACCTCCATGCGGCATCGAACTCCATACGGCATTGAACTCCAAGGGCAATGACACACATGTGGCCTAGAGAGCATGCGTCCCCTAATTTTGGATGCATGGCTCTACACCGTCGGCACTTATTTATATGTTTTGTCTTTTCTTCCTGACACTCTCTATGGCTTGTCACATCAGTCACATCACTGACAATTCATTTATTGTTCGTTACTTCGACACTTGTTCCAAGAGAGTGGACTTTTGTCAGGAGCATGCGGCCAGCTTGTCTATGCGGCTATCTCGCCCATACGACCAGCTCATCCATGCCCCAGCGCGTCCATGTGGCCAATTGCTCATACACCTAATTAGTGCATGTGACATGACCTATGCGGCAATCCATGCGTGCACTTCTCATGCACATATAAAATCATATGCGACCCTAGTAATCTATGTACACGTTCTACGATTTCTTGGGTTTAATTATTTTATTTGGAATATTTCTTATCTTACCATATGTAGTTGATCGTGGATTCTTGTCCGTGTTATTCTAAGAAAGAGTGGACTTAGTAACCAGACTGTGCTAGACCTGGCTATGTGCTAGAACTGACTATATGCATAGTATGATTATATGTTGTAGTAGACCGTATGGCAACCCAGAGTAAACTAAAATTAGTATATTAACTTATCCTTATTCGTCTGATAAAGTGAGGGACGTAGTTCTACTCGGGAGATGATATGTAATCTCGGTCCTTGTTTGGTTTAAGGATTGCGGATCTGCTCCAGAGTGGCTCACACTTTCTTCCTTACTTACGTTCGGCGACAAAATTGTTGATTCGAGGATTTCATCATAAATTTAGACTTTTAATTGATTGGTAATCGGTGTACCTGATTTGAGGAAATTATATTTGGACCAAGTGTCCCCATGTGATAAAACTCATATGACCAATTGTAAGTTTGGTGATTGGACTCGAATACTGTATCTGTGTTGATACCGCTATTACCTGATAATTGTTTATGACTTAATGTGCGTCGAGGTATGACACATCCTATCACATGTTAAGTGATTATATTTGGGTTTTGCATCAAAAAATGCCTCCAAATTTTTGAACGCATGATATTGTAAATATATACATTATTTTCCCAGTACGGACATAGTAAGCTAGTCAACTACCAAAGTATGGCTAGGATATCGATTGTATGAATGTTGCATACATGCTCGGGTGAATCCAGATTTGACTTTCATATATTCGTATCTAGTGTACCCGTACTTTGTACGACATCTTAAGGAAAATTCTTATGTAACCACGCAATGAGATTTCAATAATAACATAGGGTTAATTAGGTAACTAAAAGTGGTAGTAACATTGGGAGGGAATGGTATCCCAAGATTATGCCAACGAACCTTCCCACAAAGATTCATTATTAGTGCGCTGTTGGCTGGCCACCACAGATACTGTATATTATCTGCCTTAGTGGAGTACAGTTTCTGACTATTATAATATCGAGCCACTGTTTCACTATAGGAACACTGGAACCGCTACTACCATATTTTTAGCACAGCGGCCCTACGGGGGAATGGTGCATCCTTCAAGTGCCTATTTTATTTATTTGGTTCGGTTAGCTCATGTTCGACAATGGCATGATCTGAAGATACTTATTATACATTATTTCTGAGATAACTCAGACTCCACATAACAAGCCGTAGGATTGATAGGCCGATCTAACAGAGCATGTGCTGGTAGTCTAGGGACCTGAATTATTGTGGTGCGACGGTTCAACCCTTGTCCTAGTTTGGTTTTAGGGTTGCACAAATGTGTCACAATAGGTTATGTACCAAAGTTGCATATTATATCTATATCTTAGCTTGTATTATGGCATGTATGTCCTGGATTATATTGATGTGTTATATCTTCGTCGTATTCATAATTCGTTAGTCGTACCCTGTCTCGGAGTAGTGCGGCACCGCTTGTCCTTGTTTGGTTGTAGGGGTGTCCTACTGCTCTGAGGAAAGGTCATACGCTTTCCATTGTGGCACAAATTTTTTTATTTTTATGTACTTGATTGGTTCTTGCTTTATTCACTTGTGATCCTTTGTGGTACTTGCTATCGGGGCCTGACACGGCTGGTTTTGTTTGGCCAGGTTTAGTAGCAGAGCCCGAGGATCCTGTCCTATATCTATCCGATGGAGCACACTAGGAGGATGTCCGCCGAGGAACTTGAGTGGTTTTTTTCTTCCCCACTATGAGTATCATTTTGTATTACCTTTTTGGCATTTATTCGACGGCACCTGCTAGCCGTTTTATCTTGACATTAGTTTCTCTACATGATTGTATATTATTTAGAACTCTGCTGAATTATGGTCATATACTCTTGATAATATACTAGTGTACCAGCCTGTATAACTAGTTTCATGATTATTCTGATAGAGCATCAGGGACGCCTAACTATTTTATCTTACATGTTCATTTTTATTGTTTTTTGGTTGATGATTGAGACATAGAAGTTCTTGACCATAGGAGACTTGATTGTATCATGTACCCCTTGTCTTTTATAGTCGTGATCGTCGTACGACGTATAGCACCTTGTACGGGATAGTTGGACATGTCCGCCTTCGTATTTCGATACTGGGGTGTGACAGGATTCGTTTTGCGAGCTCGAGATTCGACAATCGTATCCCCTCAAGTGGAGAGACGTATCGTATCCGCCCAAGTACAAGCCCTTTAACTTGACTCCGTTTGATTGGAATACATCTTTTCGTCAATTCCTGAGTTAGTTCGAGACGGCAATGGGGCATCTGCCTCGCAACGACGCCCCCTTAACCAAGATCTTTTTTGGGGCATTGTTTAGAATAGCCTTTGATTGGTTCTACAGACCCTAAGAAAACTGTATTTCATCGTTCGACAACCTCAAAGGCCTTTTTCTTGCTCAGTTCTATGACGAAGGAAATAACATGACGATGTCCTCGTTAATGGATATCGTACAAAGGGAGAAAGTGTCTGTACGGGAATACATCGAGCGGTACAGGAAAGCGACATTGAAGTTACCCCAGTAACCCTGAGTCCACGCTGATGGAGACCTGGCGGAGGAATCTCCTTCCTATAGTCAAGCTTTGGATGGGCGACTCTCAATTAAAAGACTGGACGACGTTCATCATAAATGCTGTCGACACTGAGAAAAAAGTAAATGATGCCCGCCTCTTGGGAATACAGAACCTTATCGCTGATGATAGAGGAAAGCGCCCTTACAACAGCTGCAACAACAATAGCGGTAATAACACCCGGGATGGGAAGGAAAAGCAGGCTCTAGTGGCCAATATAGCCAAGAAGCCCGAGCAAAAGCCCGCAGAGGCTCCAAAACCGAAGGAAATCTATTCCTTCGAAGATGATGACGTCATGGCAATCTTTGACGTGCTATTGAAGGAAAACAAGCTTCGGCTCCCCGACGTCAAGCACCATATTGATGTAGCCGAGGTGAATAATCTGAAGTACTGCCACTACCATCCTTACTTCCACCACGTAATACGAGATTATTAAACACTGAAGCGGTACATCCAGCGTCTGCTCGACACCAAGGCTCTCACAATGGACTTCGATGATAAGACAGTTGCAGCGAATATAGTATCTCTCCAGTTCGGCAAATTTCCGATGATGGAAGCCCAAGACAGAGTACTCTCGATCCCCAGGGAAAGAATGGAGGTTGTCAATCTTCCACCATCTCATGACCAAACAGTGGGGCGAATACCTCTCACCACATCACATAGGGAGGCCATGTGGGTCCATCTCGATCTTGCTCCAGACTTGATACAACAGACAACACCTTCTGGGACCAAGTCCAAGGGCAAGAAGTCCAAATCATGCTAAACGGTTTATATCCCTTCCGAAGAAGCTATAGCAGGAACAACAACGTCAGGCCTGGCGTACCAACAAGAGTATGATATTCCTGGCGATGATATGCTCTCAATTGCGGCATCCGATCTGGGTCTATCCCAGCCTCCAATAGCGGACAAGTCCAAGCAAAAAGAAACCTGATTCGATAAACCATGTCGCTAGATACCGCTCAGGGGCTGGAGAAGTACTATAACTTTGACATCTTGGCACAACTGGCCAATACCCCAACGAAGTTTTCACTATTTGATCTTCACCGACACTCCAAAGACCCTCGGATTGCTCTAAGTGAGGCATTGCAGAATGCCGACACCTACCTGGCATAAATGGAGGCGCCAACTGAAGATCCTGCCTTATGCCCCTACTGCAATAATGTGATGGAGGCGATACCAACCATTACGTTCTCGCAAAAAGACATGTTGCTAAGGAACAATCGGCACGACCGTCCCCTGTATTACACAGGGTACATCGGTGCCATCAAGGTGGACTGGATCCACATCGACCCAGGTTCGTCAATCATCATCATCCCGCAAAGTCTGCTTCAGACTCTGGGCATCCCAATATGTCGCTTGGCAGCAATCAATACTACCATCAATGGCTTCAATGATCGGAGGAGCTACCCTCTGGAAAAGATTCGCTTGAAGTATCAGATCAGCAAGTTAAAAATAGAGGTCACCTGCTACGTTATTAACGTAGATATATCCTACAATATCCTGTTGGGACGTCAATGGCTACATCAGTATATGATCATGCCATCAATCTTGCACCAATGCTTGAAGTACGTGGACGATCACGATATCGTTAAGACAAAATTTGTCGATGTTGATCCATCCAAAGGGGTCGAGGCCTATTACTCTGACTTGATCCTCTACTAGCAAGTCCATCTATATGAAGATGGCAATGATGTCGACGATGAGGCGGAGACTGAAACAATACAGATAAGCCCTTAAGAGTCCATCTTAAATTATGTGCTCCCGATACAACTCCTCCCCTCAGGGTAAAACTGCCCAGGAAAATACCTAATCCTCTAGTCGTTCGCCTTCGTAGACCGAGTCGACCACTGAAGGAAGATTCGGTAGCTACTACGACTTCTGAAACCCTAGTGGTAAAGCTGAGCAGGAGACCTCTAAAGCCATCTCTTGCACTGGGGGTAGATCTCGGGAAGGATGAACTGGAGAAATATCTTTGAACTACTCGGATGTTGCAGATCTTAATATGATGTATTCTCTTAAGCACGATATGGGCCTGCACCTGCATACACAGGTGACTACCACATATGCAGTCAACCGGATTCTTACCAGTCAAAACTCCTACTTAATAGTTCCAGCAAGGAAGAGGGTAGACAAACTCATCATCTTTCGCAGAGTGAAAAGTCATAAATCCTCATTCCCAGAGAAACTGGAGCCAGAACCCGATACCGACAAAATACTATTTCACCGGTACAGTTCTCAAACCAAGCATCTCATTCAGAAGATGGGGTACGATCTGAAAACTGCTAAGGGCTTGAACTACGGCAAAGGCCGACGGCTGCCTCTGCGTCTGCAGGCTCCTGCAGGCAAGTCCAAAGATTACTACTATAAGACCAAGCGTGGCTTAGGGCACGTCACGCCTCCCACAACCCTCGAAGGCTCGAATGAAAAAGATGAGTTACATTCTCACTTTTCAGAATCTTTCTCTTGGGACTCAAACATCAGTATCAAGGAGATGCTCAATTAAATATTATCCTCTAATTTGGTGTTAGCTGCCTCTGAGAAAGATGACAAAGATCCCCCTGAACTCTTTAAAGTAGAATCGTGGGCCCAATGTCGAAACGCCCAATGGGAGATGCGATTCGAACAACGAGAACCTTCCACCAAGGATAAAGTCGTACAAATCGATCTGGGAGACGATTCTTCCTCGAAACCTATCTTTATTAACAAAAGTATGTCCAATGAGGATCGATAATCATTGCTACAACTCGTCAGGGAATAGATTGATGCCTTTGCATGGAGTTTCAAAGACATGTCGGGACTGGACCCCCAAATTACGGTCTACAAACTCAAAATCTTGTCGAACGCTTAGCAGGACAAGTAATAGAAATGATGATTCTGGCCAGATATCATGAATGCCATTGCAGCTGAAGTCAAAAAACTGATAGCTACTGGCTTCGTCCGCGAAGAACAACATCCAGATTGGGTGGCCAACATCGTGCCCGTCATCAAAAAGAACGAGAAGATCCGGATCTGCATCGACTTTCGTAATCTAAACACGGCCTGCCCTAAGGACGAGTTATCCCTTCCAATCACAGATATATTGATTGACAACACTTGTGGCTTCGAGCGCATATCCATTATGGACGGGTTCTCAAGATACAATCAAATCAAGATATTTTCTGACGACGAGAAGCAGATATTACTTCGAACTCCGATAGGAGTATACTGCTACACAGTCATGCCCTTCGGACTGAAGAACATCGGTTCTACATACCAGCGAGCTATGAGCATCATCTTCCATAAGTATTTTCGCAAGACAGTGTAGTATTACGTTGATGACATCGCTGTCAAGAGCCGCTCTAAAGATGATCACCTCTGGGAATTGAAGACTATATTCGACCTCATGCGTGCGCACCAGCTTAAGATAAATCTCACCAAATTCTTCCTAGGAGTCTCCAACGGCAAGTTCCTAGATTTTGTCATAACTTCGAAGGGTATCCACATAGACCCTGATAAGACTAAAGCAATCCTTGAAATGCGCCCACCGAAGAACCTCAGAGAACTTCATGGCCTTCAAGGAAGGTTGGCATACATCAGGAGGTTCATATCAAACCTCTCTGGGCGCTATCAGTCTGTCACGCCCCAGTCCCAAAATACGTAGGACCAGGACACATAGGCATGCCAGCCGCCTGTATATATGGCAACTCCAATATATGGAAACCATATATACGAGCGTACGCTGTATAATGAACAGTAATTCATAAGTGGTAAAACTAATCACAAGTCACAGGGTAATATCTAAATCTCATCCACAGAAATCATATAAACATATGAATAACCAATAACCATGTAACTAGATCTTAATACAGATATCTAAGAATGACAGTCAGATGGAAACAAATCTACTGCCGAAATAGAATATAAAAAGGAACCAAATACACACCATATAAGAATAACGTCTGACAATCACGAGGCTCAAAGAGAAGACCTCCTCGGGATATACGTAAAATGCCTGGATCTGCTCTCTTGCGAATGCTCAAGAACATATACACCTGGCAGGGGACCAGGTCCTCAGAGGGACATAGCAAGATACATAAAAATAACATGCCATAATATAAATACTGAATAAATAAATGGGGTGTGCTAACCATCTCAGCGGATGCAATTTAAAGACCTTGTAGTACGCATGGAAATGTGTAGGCTTGACATATGCTGACGTAATTCACCAATCGTCCTGACCGGCTAGTATATGTGTCATATGCCCCCGGACACACGGGTAGCTCTGCAATCGACCATCTACGAGGAGCATGGTACGAAGGATAAAAACTCAAGGAGGGGGTGTCCCATACGCCTACTAGTATCTTTCCCGCCCAATATAGATGTACAAGTCGTGAAAATGACTTGGACACCTCCTACTATGATGCAAGTCTCAATAAAATAAACCACTGAGCTAAATACCACTACACGTGTTGCTCACACTGATGGCCAGTCGCGCATGAGGCACGCGTACCTACATGTACTCACTCTGTGACGTGAAATGATACGTGTCAAGGCCTGGAAAGTTATATCAATAACTTTACAACTTTAGGTGGGTCTACTAGACACTAGGTCAGACACAAGTCCTAACGTCAACGCCTTCGTTGACTACACCCGAGTTTTCTCGGACGCACACAATTATATAATATAAAAATAGATAAACATGTAACTAGCAATAACTGAAGTTAAACAGTATAACAAGGCAAGGTATACTTGCCTGGCAAGAGAGCTGCAAATATGTAACGTCCCGATGTCAAGTACCAAGTGTCAGAAACTATAATCTCAGAATGAATGTCTCCGGATACTGAAATAAACATCACTAACAGTCTCAGAAAATATCAAATAGCTAGAAACGTCTGTCCTTAAGTCCAATTTGGACACAGGGGCAAAAATAACAGTTTTCGGTCAAAGTAGGGTCCATATGTGGGCCACTTTGCACCAAAAAACGTGTCAGGGTCAAAGGTCTCCAAATTTACCAAACTTAGTGTCAACAGGTCCAGAACGTCGATACGAACCCAACGGAACTTCCAGAATTGGATTCCGATGAGCCGGTCACAAAATCGCCCGTCAAGTGGAGCCTATGGGGCCCATGATACGGGATTCTGTCAACGTTCTCAGAATCGAACCAAACTTGGCTCACAGGACCAGCATATTGTTATGAGTCCGATGGCATAAATTTTGTTTCGATCCGACGTGTGTACACAAAGTTGCAGCATGTTCCAGAACTGACGGATACAGGGCGGTGTCGGCGGATACGCGTTGATTTCGGTGTGCACGCACATCCAAATCAACTTCTCCGAACTCTTACACGTCCGTATCAATGTCGCGCACATTTTGGTAAAGATCGCGTGCGACCAAGTCGTCCCGTTTGGCGGGGCATACTCAGTTCCGGGGTGAATCGGGTCGTTGTTTTTCCTATTTTTGGATCGCGGTTCGCGATCGCCACAGGACGCGATGCTCTGAGCGGTTTGCACGGGCACCGAGGGGGTCACACCGCCAACGCGATGTAATTGACGGAATTGAGAACAGAGCTACGAGGTGAGAGAAAAATATACCTGAACAGGGCTCCGAGAAGTCTGAATTTTACGTGTCCGAGAGTTCTTGACACGAGCGGTGTCCGTGTCGACATGACACAGCAAGTCGTGTCCGGGTGCTGCTCATCCTAGGGTTAGAGTTTGGGGCTGCGGCTCGAGCTACGGTGGCCGGAGGCACTGGCCGGAGACGGCGGCGTGCCGGAGCGGGCAGGGAACGGCGTCACAGGGCTCGGCCGCTGGAGGAGGAAGGAGGAAGAGAGGGAGGCGTGGCCGACGTCGGTTCTGGCCGGAGGAGACTGGCGGGGCGGGGACGACGTCGTCGACGGAGCTCAGGGGGTCGGGTGGTCGGGGCTCTGTTCGGGGAAGAGGGCTGGGAGAGGGGAGAGGGTGCCTAGGGCGGAGTGGAGGAGGAGGAGGATGGCGGGATCGGTTGGCGGAGGGCGGAGGAGATGGAGTCGACGGTGGTGGAGGGGCTGTGATGGGGGTGGCGGTGGAGATGGGGGCTGGAGGGGAAAAGATGGTCGGGGCCAGCGGGGGACACACAGGCGATCGGGGGAGGGGCTCGGGGAGGCTGGCTGAGGAGAGAGCAGGTCGTCGAGGCCGGCGCGGGGGAGGGGATGGCGACGATGACGATCGCGGTGGGGGTGGTGACCGGTGATGGTGGTGGCGGTAGAGGGAATAGGAGCCGGAGGAGAAGGAGAGGAGGGAAGAGAGGGTCGGGCCAGCGTGGGGGGGCTCGCTGGGGGCGGGGAGCGGCTCGCCGCGGGGGCTACTCCGGCGTGGGGGGGGGGTAGCCGGCGGCTAGGGGGGCTGCGGCTGACCTCAGGTTAGGTTTAGGGTTTTGATTTTTTTCTTTTTCTTTTCTTTTCTTTTATAGAAAAATATATTATTTTAATATGTAAAATATCTAAAGATATTTTTAGGATATTTTGGGATATTTTTGGGATCTTTTTGGGATCTTTTCGGGTGGGTCCCGTCTCCATATGGACGGCACAGGTTCACCGGCCAATGAGGGTGTGACACCTTGTACTAAAATTTGCAGAAAAGTCCCTGTAGTTTCATAAATTGCATAAATGCCCTAGTTTTGGGAAATTGCACAATTTACGAAATTGTCTGGGAAAACACCCGGTTCCTGAAAATTCTAAAATGCACAGAACTGAGGGAAATTGTTATGTGAGGGCCCTGGGGGAATGGGGGTGAGTCTGGGCAGGGGCAGGGCCTGGTTTTCTTGGATGATACGGGCCATCGTATTAATTAATTAATAAATACTGCGCACGGTCTTCACTAATTATTTAGAGGCAGGTAGGGTCATAATTTTTCTACGGTGTCAATACACTAAATGTAGTATACTCAGTGTAGAATATTATCGTATTTTTGTCTGGGCAAAACAGGTGCAGGTTGGGCCTCAAATCCCTAGGGGTACAGAGATGGGTATAGAGCAGGAAATTAAATAGGAAATAAATACGGACGATTGTAACGATATTTGTGCGTCTCAAACGATGCTCAAAATAAAGCATCTAGGAGTTGCACAAAATTCAGGAAAATAGTCTAACATGTCTAGGACAGGTATGTGAACTTTGTTCGGGGATAACAGTCAAGGTAAAGCTCTAAATAATTCGGTGATGGACAGGTTCACAAGTCAACAGGATATGTAGGAAAATAAATTAAAATATTGCCATAAATCCTAAAAAGTTAAAACAATCCTAAAAATACTGAAATCTGGTCGAGGGAGTTTACAATCTACCCAACTTATAAAAATTTCGTCCTCGAAATTAAAACTAAGCCACGGTAGTAGTCAAAGACGGCATATATAATTTAACAAAGTAATTTATATCTTGGTTTACGAATAGGTTCGAAAAACGTTTATGCATGTCGTCCACACGCTCCCAAGTAGATTCTCCTGGCGCGCCGTGCTTCCATGCTACGCGGACCAAGGGAATAGACTGATTCCTCAATACCTTTTTCTCGATGATCAAGGATTCCCATGGGTTGCTCTTGATACGACATGCTCGGCCTAATGGTGATCTTCGAATGGTTGAGAACATGACTGCTGTCTGTCACATATCGCCTGAGTTGCGACACATGGAATACATCAAGTACTTCCTCAAATGAAGGTGGTAGCGCAAGTTGATATGCCACTACTCCTACTCTTTCCAGCACGTCAATGGTCCAACATACCTTGGACTCAACTTGCTGTGTCCTCCGAATCTAATGATGCCTCTAGTAGGTGATATGACATGATCGTCCTCTTTGAATTCCAAGGGACGATAATGACGGTCTACCTACTGTTGTTGTCTGTCTTGCGCTGCTTGCAAGCGTCCTCGTATTACTTAACTGGCTTTACTGCGTTGACTACCAACTCTGGTCACGTGAATCCTTGTCTGGTAAAATGCTGACTGGTATGCCGGGCAATCTTACGATTTGCCTCATATAAGTAATGTCTCCATGGCTTCAGAGTAATTACAACGGTTGTAAGTTCCAAATTCTTCTCATGCACTCATAATTGTCTAGATGCATATGCTATTACCTTGCCATCCTGTATCAATACGCATCCCAAACTTTTTCCTGATGCGTCTGTAGATCACAACCGCCTGATCCGAATGGAATAGTTAATACGGGTGCTGTGGTCAGTTGCTTCTTCAACTCCTCGAAAGCGGCTTGACACTCTTTGGTCCATAGGAATTCTTTATCCTAACAAGTCAACCTAGTCATAGGTGCTGCTATCCTTTCAGGAGTCAATCAATTGTTTATCCAGGTGAAATCTATTTAGACTCCTGTCAACAAAATGATACATTCCTTTATTGTAACACCTTGAACAAAGTTACGAGGCAAAAATTTTATGCTGCCATAGTGATGCACGTACCAGGAAAGTAGGTAGGTAGTGAAGGGTCATCTAAAGGTTAGCACAATTTATAGACTGCAATCTAATCTAATAATAGGGTTTGGTAAATACCCAAGAAACAAACAGAAATGGCTACAGAACAATACACTTTCGTATTTATACTAAGTACGAGGTTTTGTCTTTCCGAAATAAGGGAAGTCGAAAAACAATAGTAAGGAGTTCAAGTGGAAGGTAATAGATTAGAAGTGTGTGGGGATCAATGCGTTTAAAGAATTCAATGGGATTTGTCAAAGCAGTTGTGGATTAAAATATTATTTTTGGTAATTCCTATTCATATGCTCGTATCAGTACAGTTACGTAACTGATACGATATGCTCAGACATATCTAGAGGGTAAGTACATCTGTCTACTAATCACTATATATCTCAATCCACGTAAAATAGTTATGCGAAGGGCGAATCAAAATGCACTAAGGTTGATCAGACCGTAATACACTGATTCTGAATAGACAATTGTATTAGTGGGGTGGATCAGGCCCCAATAACACATGTGTCATGAACAAGCTCGATAAAGAATAAGCTTACAAAACTAGGCTATAATAGCAGTATAAGTCAAGGTAGTACAGTAAATATAAGTACGCTAGATTATGATATGAGAAATTACAAACAATTCACAATCACAAAAAAAAACAAGACTCTACAATCTCTACAGTAATATTCTAACTTCTTCCTAAGTTGCTAGTTGAATAAACAGAGGTATGGCCTTCTAAGTTCTACAATCTTAACATAAGCTATAGGTTGTCTGCCTAAAACAGAGATTTCAAGAAAGTCCGCGTAAAGCAAGGGTTCGAGGTTTCTGCGTAAAGCAGGGATATCAGAGCTGTCCGCGTAAAAAGTATGTGCGTAACAGTCTGCGTAAAAGTCTAGGTGAAAGTCTGAGCGTAAAAGTTTTGCGCTAAAATCTGTACAAAAATTTTGCGGGCGTAAAGTTGTACGAGAAACTCATGAGTTTGTCAGTCAAAATTAGTGAATCCTGATATCTGACAAAAGTACTTGCACAACGATCGAGGGGACGGTTCGTAAAAAATGAATTTGTATGGAGTCCCAGGTTGTCGTTTAGTGACTTTATTGGATACAAGTCTTTATATCCCAGCGTAGAATTTGCACGGAGTCCCAGGGGAAAGCTAAGGCTGTAACAATTTTGCTCACATCCAATCATTATATCTTACGCCTAATCAGGTTATTCTACGCTGGTTATCTATTTATTCAAGAATCATCAGGTTTACGGAGGGCAGTTACCTACGTGACTTCCAGGACGTGTCATACGCAGGATAAGAAATACTAAGAAAATGTGGGTAGCATTTGTCATAACTGTGGCGTAAAGGAGACAATCTCCTGCATAATTTGGTTTTTACGCCAACAAGAAAGTCATTTGGCTTTTACGCCAACTAGGCAGTTATTTGGTTCTTATGCCAATAAGGGTAAAGGGTCTCTAGCGTAAAACTGGGTTTATCCAAACATAGGATGAGGTTTCAGTCTTAGTATTTAACTTTGGATTTCTATTGGTTCCTTAAGACTAGGGTCACACTATGGTTAAGTCTCTAACTAATCCTAGTAGTGGTTATACTACTCTCAAGTCATATATAAATACGTCAAGGGACAATTGGTAAGTTAATCTATAGGTAGTGATGCTAGGGTTTATTAGGTAGTAGGGAAGACTAGGGTTCATTAGGTAATATGGAAGGCAAGGGTTCATTAAGTATCCTATACTTAGTGATGGGTCAAAGCCCTAGTTGTATTCTAAGTAGGAATATTACCCTAAGTATCATCCTATCAACAGAGATTCCTATATTCTAGCAGGGGCTATACTCGAAGAATTATTTAGGGAATGACATGAATCAAGCAGGATGCAATTTTGTAAGTAGGATAGACTGGAAAGATGATAAGTCATAGTCAATTATGGATGAGATCCTATACTTTAATCCTAGGTGCAGGCTTGCTCGGTACAGTGACATAACCGAGACAATATGCTCTGACCTGCATGGGCCACCATTAAAAACATGTCACGCCCCAGTCCCAAAATACGTAGGACCAGGACACATAAGCATGCCAGCCGCCTGTATATATGGCAACTCCAATATATTAAAACCATATATACGAGCGTACGCTGTATAATGAACAGTAATTCATAAGTGGTAAAACTAATCACAAGTCACAGGGTAATATCTAAATCTCATCCACAGAAATCACATAAACATATGAATAACCAATAACCATGTAACTAGATCTCAATAGAGATATCTAAGAATGACAGTCAGATGGAAACAAATCTACTGCCGAAATAGAATATAAAAAGGAACCAGATACACACCATATAAGAACAACGTCTGACAATCACGAGGCTCAAAGAGAAGACCTCCTCGGGATATACGTAACATGCCTGGATCTGCTCTCCTGCGAATGTTCAAGAACATATACACCTGGCAGGGGACCAGGTCCTCAGAGGGACATAGCAAGATACATAAAAATAACATGACATAATGTAAATACTGAATAAATAAATGGGGTGTGCTAACCATCTCAGTGAATGCAATTTAAAGACCTTGTAGTACGCATGGGAATGTGTAGGCTTGACATATGCTGACATAATTCACCAATCGTCCTGACCGGTTAGTATATGTGTCATATGCCCCCGGACACACGGGTAGCTCTGCAATCGACCATCTACGAGGAGCATGGTACGAAGGATAAAAACTCAAGGAGGGGGTGTCCCATACGCCTACTAGTATCTTTCCCGCCCAATATAGATGTACAAGTCGTGAAAATGACGTGGACACCTCCTACTATGATGCAAGTCTCAATAAAATAAACCACTGAGCTAAATACCGCTACACGTATTACTCACACTGATGGCCAGTCGCGCATGAGGTACGCGTCCCTACATATACTCACTCTGTGACGTGTAATGATACGTGTCAAGGCCTGGGAAGTTATATCAATAACTTTACAACTTTAGGTGGGTCTACTAGACACTAGGTCAGACACAAGTCCTAACGTCAACGCCTTCGTTGACTGCACCCGAGTTTTCTCGGATGCGCACATTTATATAATATAAAAATAGATAAACATGTAACTAGCAATAATTGAAGTTAAACAGTACAACAAGGCAAGGTATACTTGCCTGGCAAGAGAGCTGCAAATATGTAACGTCCCGATGTCAAGTACCAAGTGTCAGAAACTATGATCTCAGAATGAATGTCTCCAGATACTGAAATAAACATCACTAACAGTCTCAGAAAATATCAAATAGCTAGAAACGCCTGTCCTTAAGTCCAATTTGGACACAGGGACAAAAATGACAGTGTCCATATGTGGGCCACTTTGCACCAAAAAATGTGTCAGGGTCAAAGGTCTCTAAATTCGCCAAACTTAGTGTCAACAAGTCCAGAACGTCGATACGAACCCAACGGAACTTCCAGAATTGGATTCCAATGAGCCGGTCCCAAAATCGCCCGTCAAGTGGAGCCCATGATACGGGATTCTGTCAACGTTCTCAGAATCGAACCAAACTTGGCTCACAGGACCAGCGTATTTCTACGAGTCCGATGGCATAAATTTTGTTTCGATCCGACGTGTGTACACAAAGTTGCAGCATATTCCAAAACTGACGGATATGGGGCGGTGTCGGCGGATACGCGTTGATTCCGGTGTGCACGCACATCCAAATCAACTTCTCCGAACTCCTACACGTCCGTATCAACGTCGCACATATTTTGGTAAAGACCGCGTGCGACCAAGTCATCCCGTTTGGCGGGGCGTACTCAGTTCCGGGGTGAATCGGGTCATTGTTTTTCCTGTTTTTGGATCGCGTTTCGCGATCGCCACAGGATGCGATGCTCCGAGCGGTTTACACGGGCACCGAGGGGGTCACACCGCCTACGCGATGCAATTGACGGAATTGAAAACAGAGCTACGAGGTGAGAGAGAAATATACCTGAACAGGGCTCCGAGAAGTCTGAATTTCACGTGTCCGAGAGTTCTTGACACGAGCGTGTCCGTGTCGACATGACACAGCGAGTCGTGTCCGGGTGCTGCTCACCCTAGGGTTAGAGTTTGGGGCTGCTGCTCGAGCTACGGCGGCCGGAGGCACTGGCCGGAGACGGCGGCGTGCCGGAGCGGGCAGGGAACGGTGGCACAGGGCTCGGCCGCTGGAGGAGGAAGGAGGAAGAGAGGGAGGCATGGCCGACGTCGGTTCTGGCCGGAGGAGACTGGCTGGGCGGGGACGACGTCGTCGACGGAGCTCAGGGGGTCGGGTGGTCGGGGCTCTGTCCGGGGAAGAGGGCTGGGAGAGGGGAGAGGGTGGCTAGGGCGGAGTGGAGGAGGAGGAGGATGGCGGGATCGGTTGGCGGAGGGCGGAGGAGATGGAGTCGACGGTGGTGGAGGGGCTGTGATGAGGGTGGCGGTGGAGATGGGGGCTGGAGGGGAAGAGATGGTCGGGGCCAGCGGGGGAGACACAGGCGATCGGGGGAGGGGCTCGGGGAGCCTGGCTGAGGAGAGAGGAGGTCGTCGAGGCCGGCGCGGGGGAGGGGATGGCGACGATGACGATCGCGGTGGGGGTGGTGACCGATGATGGTGGTGGCGGTGGAGGGAATAGGAGCCGGAGGAGAAGGAGAGGAGGGAAGAGAGGGTCGGGCCAGCGTGGGGGGGGCTCGCTGGGGGCGGGGAGCGGCTCGCCGCGGGCTCGCCGCGGGGGCTACTCCGGCGTGGGGGGGTAACCGGCAGCTAGGAGGGGCTGCGGCTGAGCTCAGGTTAGGTTTAGGGTTTTGATTTTTTTCTTTTTATTTTATTTTATTTTCTTTTATAGAAAAATATATTATTTTAATATGTAAAATATCTAAAGATATTTTTAGGATATTTTGGGATATTTTTGGGATCTTTTCGGGATCTTTTCGGGTGGGTCCCGTCTCCAAATGGACGGCGCAGGTTCACCGGCCAATGAGGGGGTGACACCTTGTACTAAAATTTGCAGGAAAGTTCCTGTAGTTTCATAAATTGCATAAATGCCCTAGTTTTGAGAAATTGCGCAATTTACGAAATTGTCTGGGAAAACACACGGTTCCTGAAAATTCTAAAATGCACAGAACTGAGGGAAATTGTTATGTGAGGGCCCTGGGGGAATGGGGGTGAGTCTGGGCAGGGGCAGGGCCTGGTTTTCTTGGGTGATACGGGCCATCGTATTAATTAATTAATAAATACTGCGCACGGTCTTCACTAATTATTTAGAGGCAGGTAGGGTCATAATTTTTCTACGGTGTCAATACACTAAATGTAGTATACTCAGTGTAGAATATTATCGTATTTTTGTCTGGGCAAAACAGGTACAGGTTGGGCCTCAAATCCCTAGGGGTACAGAGATGGGTATAGAGCAGGAAATTAAATAGGGAATAAATACGGACGATTGTAACGATATTTGTGCGTCTCAAACGATGCTCAAAATAAAGCATCTGGGAGTTGCACAAAATTCAAGAAAATAGTCTAACATGTCTAGGACAGGTATGTGAACTTTGTTCGGGGATAACAGTCAAGGTAAAGCTCCAAATAATTCGGTGATGGACAGGTGCACAAGTCAACAGGATATGTAGGAAAATAAATTAAAATATTGCCATAAATCCTAAAAAGTTAAAATAATCCTAAAAATACTGAAATCTGGTCGAGGGGGTTTACACAGTCGTTCACTCAGTTTATGAAGAAGGGAGTCTCCTTTGTCTAGAACGAAGAATATCAACACGCTTTCGACAAAATCAAGGAGTACCTCATGAATCCCCTAGTATTGGTGGCCCCCGTTGTAGGAAGACCCTTCCTACTATTTGTGCTAGTAATAAATCACTTCCTTGGAGCTCTACTAAACCAGAAAAGTGAAGCCGGTCACGAATATGACATCTACTATCTTGGCAGAATGATGGCCGACGCAGAGCACGAATACAATCCCATTGAGAATGGGTGCCTCGCTCTGGTCTTCGTCATTCAGAAGACTCAGCATTATGTGGCAGGACAAACTATCCATGTGATCTCGTGAGTTAATCTGCCAGGGTCCTTATGACTAAACCCAGAGTGCTTAACTCTCACCTAGCCACATCAACAATACTGCTGTCTCATACGACATGGTATTTGTCCCGTAAAAGATGATCAAAGGCCAAGCATTCACAGATTTCCTTATAGCCCATCATATACCAGAATCCTTGATGCTCTACGAGAAGACCCCAGATGAAATAGCGGACTCAAATATGACCACAAGCACAGAAGTCATTTGGCGAATGTTCTTCGACGGTGCTTCAAGAACAGGGCCCAAAGGCGATATTGTAGCTGGCGTCGGGATAGTACTAATTTTATCACACGATCTGGTTATCAACCACACTTAATCCCTCATAGAGCCATGCTCCAACAATGTGGCAGAGTATAACGCCCTCGTCATTGGGCTCTAACTCGCTAAACAAGTGGGGGTTTACTACCTGAAAGCCTACGATGACTCCAAATAGATAGTTAATCAAGTTTGAGGCAAGTACAAAGTCTGAAATGAAGACTTGATTCCCTACCACCATGTCGCGCTCGGCATTATCTCCGCCTTTGAGGGGTTCTTCATAGAGCACGTCCTTTGACTATAAAATATCGTGGATGATGCCTTGGCTGGCCTTGCAGCCTCTTTAGCTGTTTCAGTCAAAACTCATGAACTGATCACCATGGTCGGTCAAGAGCTAGTATGCCTGAAAAATAACCTTTGTCTGTGCCTGAACTTCTCAGTAGAGACAAGCACCGATATCCAAGACTGGAGACTCCCATTCATCATCTATGCAGTCTATAGAATTCTTCCCGAGAACCTAAAGGAAACCACTTCCATAAGAAGATGTTCCCTCTGGTTCTATTACGATACGGCTACCAAAATATTCACCATTCACAACGGTCTTATGCAACGATGCCTATCGAATATGGAAGCAAAGTAGGCTCTCCACGAGGCTTACGATGGGGTTTGTGGTGCCCATCAGCCCGGACCCAAGCTACAGGACCGACTCCAAAGAATTGGTTACTATTGGACGACATTGGTTACGGATGCTGTCAACTACGCAAGGAAGTACCAAGCATGCCAAATCCATGCTAACTTTATCTACCACCCCTAGGAGTTTCTACACTCGACCACTGTGTCTTGGGCGTTCGAAGCCTGGGGAATGGATATTATTGGACCGATTAGTCCACCTTCATCGAAGGAACATATGTTTATCCTCGCTATTACCGACAACTTCTCCAAGTAGGCGGAAGTTGTACTACTCGCTGAAGTCAAAATATCAAACGTTATCAGCTTCGTCAAGCATCTCGTCATATACCACTTCGGCTTGCCATGGAGGATTGTCTATGACAATGGTCTATAATTTGTAAGTCATATTATTTATTGGTTTTGCGACAAAAATCGAATTTAGAATATAGCTTCAACGGCCTATAACCTAACAACGAATGGTCTGGTGAAAGCATTAAAAAAACTATCATAAAGCTACTCAAAAAGTTTGTAAAGCACAACCGGAATGAGAAGCTATGTGAATATCTCTGGGCTTATCGTACAACAGCCCGGACACTACTGGCAGCACGCCATTTTTCTTGGTCTACTGGAGCAAAGCGGTCCTCTCCCTCGAGGTCCAAATTCCTTCGCTCCGAGTGGCTCTCTCCAACTGGCTAACCGTTGACGACAATCACTACCGACGACTACAATAGTTAAAAGCACTCGACGAGAAGGGTCTCTTAGCACAATAATGCATTGAGCTGTACCAAGCGTGCCTCTCAGGAGCCTTTAACAAATAGGTTAAGAAGAGGACCTACAAAGTGAGTGACCTCGTCCTGACAGTAAGAAGGCCGATGGTTATGACCCACAAGACGACCGGCAAGTTCTAACCCAAATGGGAGGGCTCGTTCGTCGTAGAATCTGTATTCTCCAATGGCGCCTACCGACTGGCAAAATCTAATGGCGACTTGCTCATGATGCCCATCAATGGCAAGTTCCTAAAAAAGTACTATATCTAAGTCTAGGCTTGTAATTCTCTCTATCCCCATCAGGACAACAAAAATGTACAGTGTTCCCACTTGTTGTTGATTATTCCTAGGGAGTGCTTATGTATGACATTACTCTTCCTCAATAAGCCATTGTCTGTATTCAGGAGTCCTGGATATGCAACGGATAATGGATCCTCAAATGCTCCCCAGCGAAGTAGTCCTCAGGTCCACCTGCATACTCCCGCAGTGATCACCCATCCAATGAAAAGAGCTACGTCCATATTACCTCTGGCTCGTTTCCTTTTTCTTCCATTAAAATACTAGAATTGTATCTAACCTCTCGGTATGACTATCGATTAGCTCACGTCCACGTTACCTCTGAACTATCGTCCTCACATCCTCCCCAGTAGGGTATGCCATGTCCATATTACCTCTAAGCAAATCTTTCAGGTTTGGCTATCGATTATTACGTTCATATTTACCTCTGATGTCGGTTGTCATCAAAACTTAGCACCCATACATGATTCTATGTATGCTAGTGGTGTTAAGTCCACAAAACTTTTTACGTCCATAAATCCTCTAGCAAGGTCTGTTTCGAATCTATTACTTGCACTCCCGTGCGCAAGAAATAATCGTTCCACAAAACCAATCATGTTCATATTATCTCTGAATTATTCTCCCACAAAAAGTCTTATTTCCTATAAAGTCCCATCTATGCCATGTCCACATCACCTCTGAGCCGACATGTATTAGGATACCCGGATCAAAGTTTGCCATGTCCATATTACCTCTGAGCAAACATTCGTCTAAACTGTTTGCTATCACGTCGTTCTAAGACCCCTATAATAGTGTTAGTTATTTTAACTTATTATCCGTACCCAGCCTTCGGTACGACATGGGTAATAAGTCTACATAAAATTATGTTTTTCCTCCACAAAAGTGCATTTTGCTATCAAGTCCTTATTACCTCTGATAGTGTTTATCACTTCAACTCATTTATCTGCACTTAAGTGCACCATAAATAATGAGTCCACCAACATTCTCTAGTGGAATGAACGAAAGAATGCAATGCCCTACTACGTCCATATAACCTCTAGTAGAATATTCGCATTCACAAAATTCTCTCTCTTCAACAAAATCCCTTATTTATAGGGCAAAGGAGATGGTGGCGACTCCATGATTCTTGCGTTGCGCTATCAGCATTAATTGTAATGGCAACGCTTGGTTTTTTCACTCAACCTTATCCTTTGAGAAACATGAGGCCAAGAAAAAGCAGCATCCATACACCCCAAAATTTGTCCACATAGATGCCTGACACCAAGATTATGTCTGACACCGAATCCTGATAAAAAAGATTTTCTGAACGCCTCAAAAGATATGAGCACACTAAGCGACAAGAAGCTCTTATCAGACTAATAATGACTTCTGACAAGCGTACAATGCCACCTGTACGAGGCCTCGTACGTCCCAAAATCCATCCACTCCATGCGACTCTGGCCCTATGCATCCCAGACTACATGCGCTCCATGCGACTCTAGCCCTATGCGTCTCTGGCCCCATGTGTTCCAGCCGCCATAAGTTTTATGCATCTCTGGCCCTATGCGTTCTAGACTCCACGCGTCCTATGTGTCTCTGGCCCCATGCGTTCCAGACGCTATGCGTCACATGCATCTCAGACTCCATGCGTCCAATATGGCAAGATTCACTAAGATAAAATGTTTTTGTTGTGATTCTCACTAACTGAATGCAGACCACGTGTCAAGCTAACCAAGTCACGAAAACAGAAAAGAACTACCAGGATCTCCAGCAACAGCAAATTCTAACAAGACATCCACATGGTAGCTTGCCCTAGACTCAAACAATACTATGAGCCTACAGTTGCAACCACATTCTGTTGAAGGATCCCCCTAAGGCCACCAAACAAAAGAACATGCGGCACCTATAGCCCATCAACATGATGGCTACAAATAGAGGTAACTTGGGCGTCCCAAATATTTTTTTTTTACTTCAGATAGACCATACCCCTCCAGGCGAGCTACGTTCGTGCACACAAGCGAGAGAGAGAGAGAGAGAGAGAGAAGAGAGCATCCCTCATTTCCTCGTCGGACCATCAACGGAGTAAATTAGTCACTACAGTACTCGATCTCCATCATCACATTAACCAGATTAAATATTGTATTTAGATTTTCTATTTAGGCCTTCTTTGTACATTTTTGTTTGTTATTAAATAAAGTTCCAAACTCAATTCAATGGCAAACAGTCAAGTAGCAATATTTGGTTCTTCGGAACCGGGGCATGACAGAAAGTTGGTCTTTATGCAATTAAACTTAAATCCCCATCACAGTTTTTTTTATAAATCCTCATATCAGTACCCCCAACTAGGATATATTCTAAGGAACTTATGAACATGATACAATGGAAATAGTCCAAACCTAGGAAGCATAATTGCTCCAAACATCGGTTCCACATAAATGTCATATCAGACATGTATTTGGCATAATATATAGGTATTCCAAAATATAATAGGACATGCCAAGTGTTTGTCAAGTATGTTTGCCTATCCATATTGTGTCATGATATCTGTATTTGTGCAACGAGTTCAAAATATGTTCATCTTAGACATGCTAACTTTGTAGAAATATATGTTAACTTCAGGGTGGGTGCACCTAGAACAACCATGTTACCTGAATTGATTATATAGGCAACATAATGTGAATCATAAACACGCATTCTAGAAAGTGGAACGCAAAAATATTTAAACGAGGAGTATGCGACAAGAGAAGACAGGATATACTTGATTTCTAACAAAGTTTTTAATGGGAAGATGTTCTTTTATTTATTTTCATTCAAAGTATAAGAGTCAAAGATATTATTGCTAAGATTGTTTAGAATTTATTAATCCTTTTCCAAGTAGAAAAGTTTTGAATTTTATTATAATATATTATGATACTTGGCTAATTGAATATTAAATATGTATTATTTATTATTTATTTATTTGATCCTTATATTAATCTATATTTCAGATAAAACATATTTTGTTATGAGAAGCTTACTCTCAATATATAACAAATCGTGACCCGTGTATTATGTTTCATTATCGTTTCGTCTTCTAAGCAATCATGGGGCAAAGAGTAGGCTAAACATCAAATCAATCAAATCAATATTGTAACCCCTCTTTCCAAATTTTTTTAAATTCAAATATTTCTAAGAATTTTTGAAATAAAGAAATTCCTTAAAACAAATTAAACTACATATTAATTAATAATATTAATGAAGATGCTGACAAACCTTTAGCAACCATGTTAGGAAGGATATTGAACCATTTGTTGTTACCAAGAGCTTGATCCAGTTAACATGGAATACGTATATTGATAGATAAAAAATACCTTTTCTCGTTTAGAAATCTGTAAATAATAGAATTAAAAATTAAAATATTTAAGGTTACCGGCCTCCGGGGAAGTCATGCACAAAGCACTGCCCTAAGAGTTAATCCGAGGTCTATATACAGACGTTTCTCGGATGCTCCTAGTGCTAAAGACCCCTGACTAGTGGCTTCTCTTCGTCGTACAAAACTCGGAGAGAGAGACCGAACTTAGCTCTACCTAGAGCAAGTATTTAGAGGATAGAATGTTGTTGGAGAGAGAAAGCAGAGAAAGAGGTTTCACGTAGAGAAACAATATTCTGTAAAAAAGAAGGAGGAGGAGACCGCAATATAAAGGCAGTCCCTAGACACAACCAACAGACAAGAAATTAAATGGCTCATGAACAGGCCATTAAAGAGCAATAACATAAGAAAAACATGAAGAAAAAGCTGTTAAATGAGCTGTTACATGTGCCAAATAAAACTGGACATATGGAGTAATAAATGTCCAATGTTTAAAATTTGAATGAGTTAAATCGGTTCAAAAAATAAAGGGGAGCAAAAAGATTTTGGATCCCAGCCCGAACCTGAAGAGTAAATTGGATCGGCATTCGGCGCCCGCAGGTGTGGGCATGTACACGCACCGGTTACGCGTGCCGAACCAAACTGAGCTGAGCCGGGCCGGGCGACGGCAACAGCGTGCGCGTGTGGCCCAAGGGGTTCCCCACACAACAACTTTAAGAGAGTAATGAAGAAGAAATAATATATACATACAAGGGAAAAGTGGTCCAACCGATGTGGGACTTAAGTAAAAGGAGAAAGTTGAGCTTTTGCTCACATATATATAGAAATGTATACATAGCCAACAATTACCCCCCTAAAAGGTCAAGTTCCAAAATAGAAGTGACAAAAAAATACTATGCATAGATGAGATGGACTACATCCTTGAATCTCACTTAGTGACTATTGTCTTTGTCTGAAGAAGTGCTTGATGGACTATGCCTTGAATCAGACTTCTTTTACCATATTCAAAAAAATAGCACACATAGTATGCTAAAGGTTCTGGGTCTAACGGGTGGCACTTTTGGTTGGCCATGCGCACTTATTCTAAATTTATGAGAGTTCTTTGGGATCACCCTGTCCCAGAGTCGCGGCCTTCACGACCTATCATATAGGTAAGTCCTTAAGGGTTGGTGATAGGTGTTAACCCCGCATATCATCTTGGACCTATTAAGAGTTTTAAAACTCATCCTAACAATATCACTCAAGAACACTATCACCATAGGGATGGAGAATCATTGTACGCATGTACAGCCACTTGGGAATTATTGTAATAAGATTTTAATCTCGGGTCAGTATTCCATAAAAGTCACCTAAGTCCAGCTTGTTCCTACCCATTGAACCGGCTTCTTGGGATCTCCAGTCAGACTCGGTTGGGTTTCCACTGCTGGTGACTTTACTTATGGGCTTAACCCCATCCCCCTCGATGATTCTAGGATCAAAGTCCTAGACAGACCCGTCGTCAAGTGGTCTGCAAGGTTCTTTTCTGACTTTATATAGTCAAGAACCACATATTTGTCCAATAGGCTCTTTATAGACTTGAAGCACAGCTACAGGTGCATGTTCATCTTAACATTTACAGAATCGTGCGTTCGTAGTTCCATAATAGATTTATTATCATAGTTTGTAGAAATTGCAGAAACAGGACTAATAGAAACAGGTATATGCATAATAAGATTTTTTAGCCATTCGGCTTCTATACATGTAGTATCCAAAGCTATCATTTCGGAGTCCATTGTACTCCTAGCTATGATAGTTTGTTTACATGAGCCCTAGGAGATTGCAGCTCCTCCTAGAGTAAAAACATATCCAGTAGTGGATTTTACATCATGTGAGTCAATTACCCAGTTTGCATCTTAATAACCTTCTATGATATCAGGGTTTCTAGTATATTACAGCATATAATCTAGAGTAACCCTAAGATATCTAAATACTCTTTCTAATGCTGTCTAATGTAACTAATTTGGGTTACTAGTATATCTACTTAGTCTCCCAATAGCAAATGCAATATTAGGTCTGGTCTTATTTGATATATACATGAGAGAACCTATTATCTGTGAATATCTGTATTATTCCATAGGAGAACCCTCATTCTTCTTGAGAACAACACTACTGTCATAAGGAGTAAGGGTAGGTTTCTTATCAAAATACTCAAAAAAATAACATTTTCTCGATAGAGTGTGCTAAGGATAGAGTATAGCCCTCTTTGTATTTGGACAGTTGTATGCCTAGAATCAAGTTGGCTTCATCTAGATCTTTCATATCAAACTGGCTGGATAAATAGTCCTTGGTATTAATTATCAATTCCAGTGATGATCCAAGAATAAGGATGACATCTACATACAAACATAAGATGACACAACTTTCATCTATAATTTTGGATTATATACATTTGTCATACTCATTCTGAGACGACTACATCAAATTTGTTGTGCCATTGCTTGGGAGCTTGCTTTACGCCATAAAGAGATTTAACTAATATGTAAACTTTATTTTCTTGGCCTTTAGCAATAAAACCTTCAGGTTGCTCCATGTAGATTTCTTCATCTAGGTCCCCATTTAGAAATGATATCTTTACATCCATTTGAGGGATTAGCATATTATGAATGGATGCTAAGGCTAGAAGGGTTCTGTTAGAGGTGATCCTAGCTACAGGTAAGTAGATATCAAAATAATCTAATACCTTTTTCTGGGTAAAACCTTTGGCTACTAATCTAGCCTTGTATTTCTCTATAGTACCATCGGCTCTAAGTTTTTTTTTGAATATCCACTTACAGCCTATGGGTTTACTACCTAAAGGTAGGTCTGCTAGAAACCAAGTATTGTTCTCCAGGATGGAGTTATACTCATTGTTAATGGATTCTTTTGAGAAAGGGGCATCAGGAGAAGATGTTGCTTCTTCATAAGTTGAGGGATCACCCTCTATCAAAAAGGTGAAGAAACCTTCTCCTAAATTTTTTTCAATTCTTTCTCTTTTACTCCTTCTAGGTTCTATATTTTGTTCGAGTTATGAACTAGATATTTGAACATGAGAGCAAGTGGACAAAGCAAGAGAGGAGTTTGAGGGAGAGAAAGAAATTCTATCTATGAAAGGATATATATTCTTAAAGTAAACTGCATCTCTTGCTTCTATAATAGTATTGTTAGATATTTTATTTACTTCTGAGTGAGTAACAAGAAATCAATTGGCATTGCTGTCTAGGACATATCCTATAAATGTAGCATCTATAGTCTTGTCACGACCCGCACCCGGTTTAGGGGCACGAGTGCGTGGGTACGTCCAGCCTACGCCGCAGCTTCGGCGGTAGAACGCTGTCTAGGTCAAGTACTATCTATAAAATCTCACGCTAGTATCCAACTCCATAAGGAGACTCGGATAACACTATAAAAATATTAACAACATACTCAATCACAACTACAGCACGATAGGAATTTGAAGAACAAGAATACAACACAAGCCTAATAACAAAATAATCATACCTGCAATCAGTAACATCCCATCCTCAAGTGTCGGAACCAAGTCCACTAAGGTCACAGTCTGGAAAAATATTTTCCAGTCAGGAAGGAGCAAAGTACATCTCTAAATAGCAGTTCTATATAAATGACATAAACTATGTAGCAGTTCTAGATGGAAACATACCAGATGCATGTATAGGTACGAGAAATGTACAATGAAAGAAATGCTGTAAGTAAAGGCAGGAAAAGAACAATATGTCAATGAGCAAGCCTATGACTAAGTGTGTGAGTACTAGCTTTAACATGTGATCGGCTTGGGAACTTGATCAGGCTGGTTACATGTGATTAGCTATGATTCACGAAGGTCAGGCTAACCGTTGGTTAGCTATGATGCATGTAGGGGTCAGGCTAATCACACGTAACAGCTATGAGGCACTGAGATGGTCAGGCCGCACCCGACGTGAGATGTGGGGTGAGCTATGATGCATGTAAAGTTGGGTATGATCACATATCTACACTAAAATACTCCCCACCCCCGACTGGTATAGTAGATCCAATCATGGTACGCTATGGCACTGGATTCCCTAGGAAGGTAGCAAATCTCCCCGGGAATCAGTGTCTGTACGTGCACAAGATAACAAGGAAAACAAGTCTTGTACAAGCTACACCATGAATAAGGAATAACATCTCATGACGAGATCCGTGTATACCAATCCGTGTAACCAATGTGTCAAGAACATGGATATTTACACTAGATACAGTGAACATAGGAGATATCATAAATTAGAAACTAATCAGAGAATGTACTCGCCTTGGGTCCTTAGCTGGTAAAACCAATGTCCTGTCCCAGAGTATCGTCTGGAGGAAACCAACAGTCCTAAAATATATCAAATACAATATTTGCATCAGATGCTACACTAACACATCACAAATACATGAACTCAGGGCTCTGCCAGGCATGGCTCTAGTCAACTAGGGTCATTTAGTAGGGCTACGTATATAATACACATTACACTTATATACTATACCAATTAAACATATATCGTATATATATATATACTAGTTGAACCATACGTATACTCATATATATATGCAAAAATACTGTTTAAAATATACATATATTTTGTTAACATCATTATTAGAATATACTAATATTAAATTACCAATTCAAATTTATACTACATATATATATATACGGATGCCAATTAATTCATATATTAAAAAATACGTTTTATTACACATATACTTCATGAAATTATACCAATTAAATATATGTATAATTATACCAAAAATATACATACATATATGCATGTATATATATATAAGTATATATATATACCAAAAATAATTATATACATATACTAAAATATATATATACATAGATACCAAATTAATTACATATACTAGAATACGTATTTACATATATAAATCATTTCAAAATTATTTATATATACCAAAATAACAATTACCAACACATACTGAAAATACAGATATACATATATACCAATTTTTATATTGAAATATATTAAGTATACACAAAATATATACATATACATATACCAATATTACATATTAATATTACCAAATCTATATATATAATACATACATTAAAAACAATAAAACTAAATATATATATTACTAAACGAAAATATATATATATATATAATTAATAAGCTAATTATATATAATTACTAACTAATTATATGCAACTAATAAACTAATTACATTAATTACTAACTAATTATATGCAATTAATAACTAATTATATATAATTAATCATACATTAACTAGCTGATTAAGAATTTAATTAACTATTACATATTAACTAATTACATACATTAACCTAACTACACAGACTAACCTAATTCTTTACTCATTTCCATCCCTGAGAAATCGAAACAGAGAAAAGGGGAGGCTTACCTGGGTCTCGGCGTCGACGCCGGGGAAGTCCGGCTCGAGACGGCGGCGGCGAAGCTCGGCGGCGGCAGGATCGTTCGGCTCGACGCCGGATCTGGCTACGTCGGCGGCGGATCTTCGAGAGCGGTCGACGGCGGCGGATCTTCGACAGATCTGAGGCGGTCGGCTTCGAACTCGGCGGTGGTGGGATCTGCAGCGGCGGCGACGCTCGGCCCGAGGCGGCGCTCTGCTCGAGGGGGCGACGGCTTCGAGGCGGCTGCGGCTGCGTCTGGTCGGCTTCAGCGGTGGAGATCTCGGCGGATCTGGGCGGCCACGGCGATCGCCGGAGTTAGGTTAGGGTTAGGTTTAGGGTTCTGTCTTGTGTCCGGGGGTCGTGTCCGGGTCTGCCGGACACGGGGATGGTGTTGTGTACGTGTCCGGGTTGGACACGAGGGTGGTGCTCTGTGGGGGACGTGTCCGGGGCTGGACACAGGAATCTGATGTACTGTGGGCGTGTCCGGGTGTTGGACACGGGAAATCTGGTTGTAACATTGTAACCGGACACAGAAAATGAATGGATACGGTGGGACACCCGGGGTCGGACCCGAGGCCATCACGGCTGACACGGTGATGCTGGACACACGGACACGAGCACACAAAAATGGTGGTGGCTTTGGCTTGTAGGAATTTGTGGAGGCTAGCAAGTAAATTGAAGATTAGGGTTTCTTGGGAATTGTGAGAATGAGAACTTAAATAGGGAGAGATGGTGCGGGATAAAGGGTTGCGGGTTGGACCAATAATGAATGGCCCAGAATTAAATGTAAAAGGGTTTCTCATGTGGGAAAAATGAGGGTGTAGGCTAGTTAATGGGAAATGGCAACTTGAAAAAAATAAAAATAAAGATTATAATTTCAGAAAATATTTTAGGAAAGCTATGTAATTTATTTATTTACTATTCCATTAAATATAAAATTATTTTATTTTATCAACTAGTCTTTTAAATAAATATTTAGTTAAAACAATAATTTTTATGATTCAAGCCAATAAATATTTGAAACTAGAATATATATATATTATTATTTATGTACTTATTTTATAAGAAAATAACATTTATGAAAAATGATTTTTTTTATACAAGATTATAAATTACCTTCTACAATCAAACATCGTTCAAAACCAAATAAAAATTTCAAGGAGAAATATTTTATAAAACTTGATATTTTAAAATAAATTAAAATCTAATTATTTGGAAATTGGAAATCGGAGGTTACAAGTCTTAGGTCTAATCTTCCTCTTTTTAGGTTCAGGAATTCCTACTTTAGCCAAATATTCCCAAACTTTGAGATAATGAATCCTAGGAGCTCTACATTTCCATAATTCATAGAATCCTATTAAGGATGTAACATGCAGATAATAGTGGTTCTCCCCACAAATTATCGGGAGCACCTGAGCTGAGGAGCATGGCATTCACCATGTCTAATAGAGTGTGATTCTTTATTTCAGCAACTCCGTTGGACTGTAGTGAATATGGAGCAGTTACTTCATGGATAATTCTATGTTCTTCATAGAAATTGGTCATATCATTTTATGTATACTCTCTAGCATGATCTGAGCTAATAATCTTAATCTTTCTCTCTAACTAGTTCTCAGCTTCAGATTTATAGACCTTAAATATGTCTAGAACTTCATCTTTGGTTTTGAGAAGATAGGTATAACAATACTTTGAATGATCATCTATAAAGGTAACAAAGTATTTCCTACTGTCTCGAGTCAAAACCCTATTTGAGTCACACACATCACTGTAAACTAGCTCTAGAAGGTCAGCGTTTCTTTCTACAGATTTGAAAGGTAGCCTAGTGTGTTTGGCTTGAACACAGATCTTACACTTGTTTTGATCATCTATTGGAGTCTTAGGAATAAGATCTAAGTTCATCATCCTTTTTAGGGAACCTAGATTCACATGACCTAATCTACTGTGCCATACATTTGAAGATTCTAAACAACAAAAGAAGGATCTAAAATTTTATTCACGGTACTCAAAATGAAAACCATCTCGTACAAATTATTTTCCAATAAAAGAGTCATTCTTAGAAAAATACTACTTTATTTGCCTCCATGACAATCTTGTACCCTGAAGCTACAAGAAGAGACCCAATAACTAAATTTTTTCTGATAGACGGCACATGCAACACATTATGAAGAGTCAGAGTTTTTTCTGATGTCATCTTTAGATATATTCTTCCTCTTCCTTAATCTGTGCCGCTGAGCCATCTCCTAGAGTTACACCTCCTCCACCTGATTCCTGATAGTTTGAAAAATATGAGCGGTCAAAGAAAACATGAATATTAGCTCCAGAATCGAACCACCAATCATCAGAATGGTAGAAAATATTGACTAAGGGTTAATAGCTTACAGACCTGAAGGAACTAGAAGAGCCGTTGAGAAGCATGTTTGCTTCTGGTTTGGCTGGACGTTTCCCTTTGTAAGAAGTCTGGACAGCTTCCTTCTTCCTAGGAAAAAATTGGTGGCCATATGGTTTGTGTCACGCCCCAGTCCTGTCACTACCACATTTTAGGAAAAATGGTATTTTAGTAATTTCCTATTTAAATAAATATTGTGCATGGTAAATAATTTTTGTTGTATTATTTAATTGTTGTTGGATGTTATTTAATTATTTTGGACTTATATTAGTGGACCCAACTAGTTTAGTTTGGACCCATGGACCAACATGAATTAAATAGTTAGACTTGGCCCATTTAGAAAGCCCATAGTTAAGGAGATGGATTAAATTAATTAAGTGATTAGACTAGAAGCTTCCTTCCTTAATTATTTCTTCATGAGAGGCCCCAAGGGGTACATTGGACATTTTACAATTGCTTGGGAGAGGGGCAAGGCCGGCCTATTAAAAGAGGGGGGAAATTTCTCTCTCCTCTCATTCTCATTCTAAATCTAGATCTAGAAATTCCCACTCCCAAATTCCTTCCATTCCCATTCCAATTCTTCACCAAATTCACACCAAATTCTTCCCAATTCACCATTAGAAAGTTGAGAAGCAAGGATCTAGAAGGAGGAAGTAAGGAACTACAAAGAGGAGCAAGGATCTACAATTTGGAAGCAAGTTCATCTCAATTGGAGGTTTTATTGGGAATCCATCTCCCAATAGGTATAATTCAGTTTTTTCCCATTAAAATAGCTTCTAAATCTAAGATTTAATCATGTAAAATCAACTTATATGTATGTACTACCCATAGGAATTTGTTTTGTGTTCATAGGAGACCCATGGAGAAAGTTATGGTACTTTTTGTGTCAATTTTGTTGGAATTCCGAATTTATATTTTGTTGTGTGTGTCAATTGATCCTATAGATCAATTGGACATGTGCTTATGTGTTTGGGGCTTGTGTCGTGTCCATATTTGGGTACATGTGGTTCGTATCCCAACTATTTGGTGATACGTGTCATTTTGGGGGTTTTCCTCCGACACGGGGCTTTGTACATGTCGTATTTTGACACGGGCACATAGATCTACTTTTGACACTTTGATTTATTTATAAATATTATTTGTGACTTGTTTGTGTCCTTCGGGGTATATTTGGTTGTGTGTTGGACTCGTGTCACATGCGTATCCTAGATCTAGTGGGATACGGTGTGAAACTTTCCAATTTGGTGTATTTATGTGTAGATCTAATTATTTATGCTTTAAATTCTTTATTTATAATTAGTAAATATATATATATATTATATATTATTTTAGTGTATTTATTATGGTATTTATTGTAGCATAGATCAATATTTCTATGTGTTCTAATGTGGTGTATAAATATATGTATGTAGCTTTCTTGCATGCAATTATATATGTACTTATGTTAATAAAATAATTTATACATAAATATTTTATAAAATATATTTATGTGTTTAAATGTGTAATTATATTATTTATAATTATTATATAATTATTTGTATATTAATGAATATATTTTTATGTGTGCTTCTAGCCATGTAAAATACATACATTAATATGGGCATGTGTTATGTAACTATTGATATTTAATTATATAAGTTTATATGTATATATATATAAGTATATAGTTATTAAATTGTTTTATATATATATATATATATTTTGATTTATATATCTTATATATATATGTGCTTTTGTGAGGTATAATACTAGTAGTAATATATTATATTATTTATATAAATATTGGTTTGTATATACTTTATATTAGAGTGTATATTAGTTATACTTTGTGTGGGTACCAATTGGGATCAAGACCTTGATTCCTAATTGTGTATTTTTATTCTATATTATTTATATAGATGTCTTGAGAGGTTGACCTTGGTTTGACCATGTTTGACTTTAGTTGACTTTAGAGTTGACCATAGTTGACTTTTAACTTAGAATTGATTTATTGACCTAGAAGTTGACTAGTTTGACTTGTTCTCTTTCCGGGACCTTGTATTAATGTGGTATTCTATATCTAGGTCTTCGAGGTACCGAGTCAGACATCTGTGAGATTTTTCATTGGACTTCAGGCGAGTACATTCTCTGATAGTTTCTCATTTATGATATCCTCTATGTTCGTTGTATCTAGTGTAGATATACATGTTTCTCTTGACACTATGGTTACACGGATTGGTATATCCGGATCTCGTCATGAGATGTTATTCCTTGGTATATGGTGTATATGGTGCAAGTATTGTTTCATTGGTTATCTTGTACATGTACAGACACCGATTTTCGGGAGGAGTCGCTCTCTTCTTTGGGAATCTAGTGCCATAGCATACCGTGGTTGGATCTATTATACCAGTTGGGGGTGGGGAGTATTAGTATAGATATGTGATCAAATCCCTATTGAATAAAGTATTGGTAAGCGAATAGTGTTGATCATGCACCGCACGTATGATTAGCCAGGCCGCATTGTATCTTGCCCAAGCCGATCACATGTTAAGCTAGTACTCACACACTTAGTCATTAGTATTATTGTTTCATTGGCATATTGTTCATTATTGTATTTCTTTCCAGTATTTTCTTATTATATATATATCTCTTGTATCTATTTTGTGCATCTTGTTTATCCACAGCTATTTACTGTTACATAGTTTTTATCATGGATTAGAACTGCTGTTAGAGATGTACTCTGCTCCTTTCCTGACTGGATATATTTTTCAGATGACACTGAGGAGTACCCTACCTATTATGGACCCCAGGATGTTGTGGGTTTAGATTCGGAGACCCTGGCTCAAGAGGGACTTATCCCAACTGAGACAGTTGACCCTGGAGTGTAGCTTGTAGTATGATAGTATTCTTTTGTACTGGATTTGTCTCCAGCTTATTTTTGTTACTCTTCAGACTCATTGATGTATTATTTTAAACTCATGAGTTGATGACTATTCTATTCTTATCTGATCCGTGTTCATTCTGTCTTAGTTCTGTGATTGAGTACACTATCTTTTGGTGGTTCATTATATTAGATAGACTTTCTAGACAGCGTTCTACCGCCGATTCTGCGGCGTAGGCTGGGCGTTGTTTCCGACTAGTACCCTTACCCCGGGTGCGGGTCGTGACACATTTTTGGTGGTGGCCCTTGCAGGTCTAGCTTCACAAGTATGTGATGTCGTGGTAGTGCGACAACTTAGTTGTACTACTGCGAGCCTGCGATAGGATATAGAAAATAGGCTGAGATACTCAATCACATCTAGGAAAATTCTTTTGATTCAACTATTCTCCTTTGACATTGATACTTGATCCCTTAAACTGTCCTTTCCTTGATATCTTACATCATGTGCCATATTGATTCTCATTCCGTCTTTTTATGAGACATACTCGGAGATACTTGCGGAGGCACGCAAGGTTGAGCGGGATCTGGGTTTGAAGACCAAGAGAGACCGTGATTCTTTTCTGGGGCCAACGGCAGTGCAGTATCTGCTAAACGTCCTCATTTCCAGTCCAGACCTTTCCAGCAGCCACAGCAGAACCAGACTCCAGCTAGAGCGCCTTTTCACCAGGCACCTCAGCAGCAGAGACAGTTTCAGCAAGCTCCATGCAACTTCTGCAAGAAGCCTGGCCACATCTGGGAAGTTTGCAGTAGGAGGCTAGGAGTTTGTTTGAATTGTGGTACTGAAGGGCATCAATCGAGGGAGTGTCCTCGTCGTGTAGTTCAGGGAGCACCTCCAGCTCCGAGGACACAGACGAGACCACCTGCAGCACAGCCGAAGGGACCACTTTCGACACAGCAGCAGCATTTTGTCCAGCATCAACAGCAGAAAGGTGCTCGACAGGGACGAGCGTTTGCTATGACCGTCGAAGAGGAGGAACCCACCGGAGATGTTATCGCAGGTTCTATTCTTCTTGATTCCATTCCAGCTTTAGCTTTGTTTGATAGTGGTGCTTCCCATAGTTTTGTATCTGTTTCTTTTGCTCTGAAGCATGGTTTGGTAGCTGAGTCTTTGCTTAGGACTTGCAAGATCATGACCGGGGGAGGCATTATCCTGGTTAATAATATTTGCAAGGATCGGAGAGTTACTCTGGGAGGCCGGGAGTTGAGTGCGTGTCTACTTGTAATGCCACTTCTGAGCTACGACATTGTACTTGGGATGGATTGGTTGAGTAGGCACCGTGCTAGCATAGACTGTAGAGGAGGTAGAGTTTTGTTTGGTCCGCCAGGAGAGCCAGAGTTCGAGTTTGCTAGAGGAGCTGCGTAGCAGGAAGAAGGCATTATTTGTGGAGCTATGGTAGAAGACAAGGAGTTGCCACATCTGTTGATAGCAGAATTCTTGGATGTGTTTCCTAAGGAATTGCCAGGATTGCCACCAGATCGAGATGTTGAATTTTCTATAGACTTGGTGCCAGGTGCAGAACCAATTTCACAGCATGTCTATAGAGTAAACAACAGCGAGCTGGTCGAGTTGAAGAAGCAAGTGGATGAATTGTAGGATAAGGGGTTTATCAGATCGAGTTCTTCACCATGGGGAGCCCCGGTATTGTTTGTACCGAAGAAGGATGGATCGGTGCGTATGTGCATTGCTTACAGGGCTTTGAATAATCTCACTATCAAGAATAAGTATCCTTTGCCACGGATTGATGATCTGTTTGATCAGTTGAGTGGTGCGAAGGTATTTTCTAAGATAGATTTGAGATCAGGCTACCATCAGGTGAAGGTGAAGCCGGAGGACATACCGAAGACTGCTTTTAGAACTCGGTATGGTCAGTACGAGTTTATGTTGATGCCGTTTGGTTTGACTAATGCATCGGCGGTATTTATGAACTTGATGAACAAGGTGTTCCACCAGTACCTTGACAAGTTCGTGGTGGTGTTCATCGACGACATACTCATATACTCGAGGACACCGGAGGAGCATGAGGAGCATTTGAGGATTGTGTTGGATGTGTTGAGGAAGGAGAAGTTGTATGGGAAGTTATCCAAATATGAGTTTTTCTTGGACAAGGTAGAATTCTTGGGGCATGTTGTGACTGGTGATGGTATTTCAGTAGATCCGTAGAAGATTTCAGCAGTGGAATCTTGGAAGACTCCGAGTTCGGTAGCAGAGATCAGGAGTTTCTTAGGATTGGCAGGCTATTACAGGAAGTTTGTGCAAGATTTTTTGAGGGTTGCCGAGCCGATGACCAAACTCACAAGGAAGGATGTGGAGTATGTTTGGACGGAGGATTGCCAGGTTGCTTTTGAAGAGTTGAAGAAGAGGTTGACGTCTGCTCCTATTTTGATGTTGCCATCAGGGTCCGGAGGTTTCACTATTTATAGTGATGCATCGGGGAAGGGTTTAGGTTGTGTTCTTCAGCAGCATGGAAAAGTGATTACCTATGCATCCAGGCAATTGCGTCCTCATGAAAAGAACTATCCTACCCATGATTTGGAGTTGGCAGCCGTCATCTTCGCCCTGAAGTTGTGGAAACATTATTTATACGGAGAGCGTGTGTAGATCTTCACAGACCACAAAAGCTTGAAGTACGTTTTCACGCAGAAGGAGTTGAACATGAGGCAGCGTCGGTGGTTGGAACTGATAAAGGATTTTGATATCTCTTTGCAATATCATCCTGGGAAAGCCAATGTAGTTGCCGATGCTTTGAGCAGATATCCGGTAGCTATGTTCTTAACGCAGGATCGATATTTGTTGGAGGATTTAGAGAGCTTGGGCATTGAGGTGATTGTTCCTGGGTATGCTATGCAGATGTGGGGATTGCAGATACACTCAGATTTGATGGACAGGATCAAGGCAGCACAGTATGATGATGTATCTTTGAGGAGTATCAGAGCTCAAGTGAGGGCAGGATTGGAGGATAATTTCACTATTGCAGAGGATGGATCTTTGAGGCATGGAGTTAGATTGTGTGTGCCTAGTGGGGAGTTGCGCGAGGAGGTATTGCAGGAAGCGCATCGCTCTCAGTATTCCATACATCCAGGTGCTAACAAGATGTATCGGGATATGCGAGAGAGTGTGTGGTGGTATGGCATGAAGAGGGAAGTGGCACAGTTTGTATCCAGATGCTTAGTGTGCCAGCAAGTGAAAGCCGAGAGGCAGAGGCCAGGAGGGTTACTTCAGCCATTACCCATTCCAGAGTGGAAGTGGGAACACATTACTATGGATTTTGTGTCCGGACTTCCACGATCTCTAGGAGGGAAAGACGCGATTTGGGTCATTGTTGATAGGTTGACCAAGTCGGCCAACTTTTTGCCTTTCAAGGTGGGTTTGTCTACGGAGAAGCTGACAGAGATGTATGTGAGGCAGATCGTTAGGATACATGGAGTTCCCGTCAGCATAGTCTCAGATCGGGATAGTCGTTTTACTTCTCATTTCTGGAGGAGTTTGCAGGAGAGTTTGGGCACTCAGCTCAAGTTCAGTACTGCATATCATCCCCAGACAGATGGGCAGTCAGAGAGGACTATCCAGACTCTCGAGGATATATTGCGCACTTGTGTACTAGATTTTGGGGGTTCTTGGGAGGACCATCTCTATTTGGTAGAGTTTGCTTACAACAACAGTTATCAGGCCAGTATAGAGATGTCACCTTTTGAAGCTCTATATGGTCGGAGGTGTCGTACTCCTTTGTCTTGGGACGATGTTGGAGAGAGAGTTTTGCTTGGGCCAGAGATGGTTGTGGATGCAGCGGAGAAGGTTCAGTTGATCAGAGACAGACTTCGAGTGGCGCAGGACAGACAGCGGCATTGGGCCGATAGCCATCGAAGACCTTTGGAGTTCGAGGTATAGTTTAGATTTTGTTTGTGTTTGTTCTTGTTTGTTATAGATTAAGTTCTTAAGGTGGTATTTTGTTCTAGGTGGGTGGTTTGGTATTTCTGAGGATTTCTCCGACACGAGGCACGATTCACTTCGGTGGAGGCGGAAAGCTTAGTCCGCGATTCATCGGACCTTTCACTATTCTAGAGAGGGTCGGTGCAGTTGCTTATAAACTAGACTTGCCACCTGCATTGGAGGGAGTGCACAACGTGTTTCATGTGTCGCAGTTGAGACGATACGTGGCAGATCCTAGTCATGTATTGGATCACTCAGAGATAGAGGTGGGCCCTACTCTTAGCTATCCAGAGCAGCCAGTTGAGATTCTGGATCGGAGAGAGAAGGTGCTGAGGAACCAGACTATTCCTTTGGTATACGTCGCATGGAGGCATCACTCTCCAGGGGAGTCTACCTGGGAGAGAGAGGATGACATGCGAGAGCGTTATCCATATTTGTTTGTACCTTGAGGTATGTTATTTTCTAGTTATATTCTATTCATTAGTTAATTGTGATTCTTTAGTTCTGTTCTGTGATTTTTCTGGGGGTAGTTTTCATCTTTAAATTTCGAGGACGAAATTATTTTAAGGAGGGTAGACTTGTCACTACCACATTTTAGAAAAAATGGTATTTTAGTAATTTCCTATTTAAATAAATATTGTGCATGGTAAATAATTTTTGTTGTATTATTTAATTGTTGTTGGATATTATTTAATTATTTTGGACTTATATTAGTGGACCCAACTAGTTTAGTTTGGACCCATGGACCAACATGAATTAAATAGTTAGACTTGGCCCATTTAGAAAGCCCATAGTTAAGGAGATGGATTAAATTAATTAAGTGATTAGACTAGAAGCTTCCTTCCTTAATTATTTCTTCATGAGAGGCCCCAAGGGGTACATTGGACATTTTACAATTGCTTGGGAGAGGGGCAAGGCCGGCCTATTAAAAGAGGGGGGAAATTTCTCTCTCCTCTCATTCTCATTCCAAATCTAGATCTAGAAATTCCCACTCCCAAATTTCTTCCATTCCCATCCCAATTCTCCACCAAATTCACTCCAAATTCTTCCCAATTCACCATTAGAAAGTTGAGAAGCAAGGATCTAGAAGGAGGAAGCAAGGATCTACAAAGAGGAGCAAGGATCTACAATTTGGAAGCAAGTTCATCTCAATTGGAGGTTTCATTGGGAATCCATCTCCCAATAGGTATAATTCAGTTTTTTCCCATTAAAATAGCTTCTAAATCTGAGATTTAATCATGTAAAATCAACCTATATGTATGTACTACCCATAGGAATTTGTTTTGTGTTCATAGGAGACCCATGGAGAAAGTTATGGTGCTTTTTGTGTCAATTTTGTTGGAATTTTAAATTTACATTTTGTTGTGTGTGTCAATTGATCCTATAGATCAATTGGGCATGTGCTTATGTGTTTGGGGCTTGTGTCGTGTCCATATTTGGGTACATGTGGTTCGTATCCCAACTATTTGGTGATACGTGTCATTTTGGGAGTTTTCCTCCGATACGGGACTTTGTACATGTCGTATTTTGACACGGACACATAGATCTACTTTTGATACTTTGATTTATTCATAAATATTATTTGTGACTTGTTTGTGTCCTTCGGGGTATATTTGGTTGTGTGTTGGACTCGTGTCACATGCGTATCCTAGATCTAGTGGGATACGGTGTGAAACTTTCCAATTTGGTGTGTTTATGTGTAGATCTAATTATTTATGCTTTAAATTCTTCATTTATAATTAGTAAATATATATAGATATTATATATTATTTTAGTGTATTTATTATGGTATTTATTGTAGCATAGATCAATATTTCTATGTGTTCTAATGTGGTGTATAAATATATGTATGTAGCTTTCTTGCATGCAATTATATATGTACTTATGTTAATAAAATAATTTATACATAAATGTTTTATAAAATATATTTATGTGTTTAAATGTGTAATTATATTATTTATAATTATTATATAATTATTTGTAAATTAATGAATATATTTTTATGTGTGCTTCTAGCCATGTAAAATACATACATTAATATGGGCATGTGTTATGTAACTATTGATATTTAATTGTGTAAGTTTATATGTATATATATATAAGTATATAGTTATTAAATTGTTTTATATATATATATATGTATTTTGATTTATATATCTTATATATATATGTGCTTTTGTGAGGTATAATACTAGTAGTAATATATTATATTATTTGTATAAATATTGGTTTGAATATACTTTATATTAGAGTGTATATTATTTATACTTTGTGTGGGTACCAATTGGGATCAAGACCTTGATTCCTAATTGTGTATTTTTATTCTATATTATTTATATAGATGTCTTGAGAGGTTGACCTTGGTTTGACCATGTTTGACTTTAGTTGACTTTAGAGTTGACCATAGTTGACTTTTAACTTAGAATTGATTTATTGACCTAGAAGTTGACTAGTTTGACTTGTTCTCTTTCCGGGACCTTGTATTAATGTGGTATTCTATATCTAGGTCTTCGAGGTACCGAGTCAGACATCTGTGAGACTTTTCATTGGACTTCAGGCGAGTACATTCTCTGATAGTTTCTCATTTATGATATCCTCTATGTTCGTTGTATCTAGTGTAGATATACATGTTTCTCTTGACACTATGGTTACACGGATTGGTATATCCGGATCTCGTCATGAGATGTTATTCCTTGGTATATGGTGTATATGGTGCAAGTATTGTTTCATTGGTTATCTTGTACATGTACAGACTCCGATTTTCGGGAGGAGTCGCTCTCTTCTTTGGGAATCTAGTGCCATAGCATACCGTGGTTGGATCTATTATACCAGTTGGGGGTGGGGAGTATTAGTATAGATATGTGATCAAATCCCTATTGAATAAAGTATTGGTAAGCGAATAGTGTTGATCATGCACCGCACGTATGATTAGCCAGGCCGTATTGTATCTTGCCCAAGCCGATCACATATTAAGCTAGTACTCACACACTTAGTCATTAGTATTATTGTTTCATTGGCATATTGTTCATTATTGTATTTCTTTCCAGTATTTTCTTATTATATATATATCTCTTGTATCTATTTTGTGTATCTTGTTTATCCACAGCTATTTACTGTTACATAGTTTTTATCATGGATTAGAACTGCTGTTAGAGATGTACTCTGCTCCTTTCCTGACTGGATATATTTTTCCAGATGACACTGAGGAGTACCCTACCTATTATGGACCCCAGGATGTTGTGGGTTTAGATTCGGAGACCCTGGCTCAAGAGGGACTTATCCCAACTGAGACAGTTGACCCTGGAGTGTAGCTTGTAGTATGATAGTATTCTTTTGTACTGGATTTTTCTCCAGCTTATTTTTGTTACTCTTCAGACTCATTGATGTATTATTTTAAACTCATGAGTTGATGACTATTCTATTCTTATCTGATCCGTGTTTATTCTATCTTAGTTCTGTGATTGAGTACACTATCTTTTGGTGGTTCATTATATTAGATAGACTTTCTAGACAGCATTCTACCACCGATTCTGTGGCGTAGGCTGGGCGTTGTTTCCGACTAGTACCCTTACCCCGGGTGCGGGTCGTGACAAGTCCCAAAATGTAAGAAACTAGGCCACGTGGCATTGGCCAGCTGACACATCACTAAGGGTTTAATCCAATTTAATGGACCCAAAGGGACGTGCTACGCTGTCCTAAAATACTACAAGTTTAACACAGGTAAATCTAATCTCATCCACAGAAATATCATGAATATGGGAATAAGTGCTGAAATATATATAGTGATAAGTCTGAATGTCATAGTACACATCTTGTGGGAACAAACCCACTACAAAAGATAATAATAGTGCATAAAATAAGATAGACTAAAGTATCGTCTATCAATGTAGGTAACTCCAGCTCCAGGTGATCTAAAAGTTCAGGCAGACTCTGTGGGTAGCTCTTCTAGCTCCTCCTAAGTAGCATATCTGGTCTCCTGTCCAGGCCCATATACCGTGGGATAGAAGGCCTCATCTAAACCTGGCAGGGAACCAGGTCCTCAGTGGGATATAACAAGATACATAAAAACATGCCATGTATGTAAATACTGAATAAATAAATACAGGGTGTGCTAACCATCTATGTGAATGCAATGTAAAGACAACCTTGGTACGTATGGGTAGGCGTAGGCATAACGGCCAGCATCCTATAGAGTGTGGTATCTGCAACGTCCGTCATTCCGAAGAATGAGGTATCTGAATATAAATAACGTCCACACTCTAAGGGATGTGGTATCTGCAAGTATATATAACGTCCGTATCACTCCGAAGAGTGCGGTATCTGCAATAAAGAAGTTGGGTGTCCCATACGCCCACTAGTTGTCTTCTCCGCCCAATGCGGTAATACAAGTTGAATCCACAACGTGTAAACCACGTAGCTAAATGCCAAGTCCTGACTTTCCTGAATTTCCTGATTTTTGTGCTAAGTCGTGATGCACGTCGCACGCACTGGTAGCTAATCAAATACGTAAACTTGTATCCCAAAATAAAGTACAACCTTGTTGCGTGTACAAGTGTTAGGGTCTAGGAGGATATTAGGATACCCTCGCAGCTGTTGGTAGGTTTGCTAAAGTCTAAGTCAGTTACACTACTTGTCAACGTATCAGTTGACGGTACCCGAGGCAATCTCAGATACACACAGTCATATGAAGTTCAAGAGAAATAGCATATAACATTTGTATTTAAACAGTAAACTTGGCAAGGTATACTTGCCTACTTCCTGAGTGTGTTGAAAACTTGTACTTGCAATCAAGTCTGGGGGGTCCTGTGATAGGGTGTCACTGACTGCGTGGCAGGTGTACTCTGTTTAAAATGTCCAGGTTCGTAAATATAATATTTAAATAAAAGCATAAATAACATTATACTATATAGATATGCTTATGTATATATATATAAAGCATAATATATATATTAATATATATATATATATATATATATATATTCATATAGTTTTAGTTTATAGGTAAAATAATACATATACTTATAATATTAGGAATATACATATATATATGTATAATAGTACTATAATAATAAATAAATGTTACATATATATAAGTGCACATATATATACATATAGAGTAATAAATATAAGTACATATATTAAATATAAATATATGAACATAATTTATATATAAAAATATAAAACAATATATATATAAATATACATATAAAAATGCATATAGTATAATAACTCATATATATATATATATATATATATATATATATATATATATATAAGGAAAATAAAAATACAACTTATATATATATTAATAATATGTATATAACTATAATATACATATATATAAGTATATATACATATATATATATATATATATATATATATATATATATATATATATATATATATATATATATATATATATATATATATATATAGTTTAGTATATATAAAAATATTTATACATACATATATAAAAATAAAAAATAAAAAATGCATAAATATATATAGACATATGATAATAAACTGTATATTATATATATATATATATATATATATATATATATATATATATATATATATATATATATATATATATATATATAACTAAAATATAATATATATGATATGTATTAATATAATATATATATATATATATATATACATATATATATATATATATATATACAATATATACATATAATATAATAATGTTACATATATATTTATATAAATATATATTATATACTGATATAATATATATAATATATTATAAAATACTTATATATATAAATACACACACACACACACACACACACACACACACACACACACACATATATATATATATATATATATATATATATATATATATATATATAAACAAAAAATAAAATATACATATAATTACAATAATATATATTATACTGTATTTATATACTATATTTAATATAATAATAATAGTAATAATAATAATTATATAATATAATTATTAGATACAATATATATAAACATATATAAATATATATATATATATATATATATATATATATATATATATATATATATATATATATATTCATATATATATATAATAGAAAATAAAAATATACATATAAAATATACAATAGTATATTTTATACTGTATTTACATACTGTATAATAATAATAATAATAATATATATATATATAAAATATATATAATACCATATATACAAATACATATAAATATACATGTATATATATATATATATATATATATATATATATATATATATATATATATATATATATATAAACATATATAATAATAATAATAATACAGTATATAATAATACATATATATACTGTATATATATACAGTATTAAATAATTATACAATAATATAATATATATTATATATTATAATATATAATATATATATATAAACATATATATATTAATATACATATATATATATATATATATATATAGGTATATACGTACAGAGAGGGTGGGGGGGTATACCTGTCTGACAGGGAGGCCCACACCTCGTCGCCGGCGGGAGGACGACGGCGGAGCAGCCGGCGGCTGGCCGGAGGGACGGCTACAGCAGCTGCTGTAGTCAGCAACGACAGCAACAGCGGCAGCTTGCAGCAGCTGCAGCGGCGGCTGCGGCGGCGGGGGCGGCGGTGCAGACGGCTAGGGCGGCGGAGGAGGTCGGGGCGAGGCGTCCGGGGGTGGTGGCGGAGGTCAGAGGCGGTCAGAGGGGGAGCTGGAGGCGGACGGGTTGGTCGGCTAGGCTGGTGGTCGGGTGGTCGGGTGGTCGGGGAGGAGCTGCGGGGTGGCTGGCGGTGGCTGGGGGCGTCGTGGGGCGGTGGGGGCAGGGTGGTTCGGCGGAGGGAGGTGAGGCGGAGCGGATGGGGGTGGTGGCGGCGGTCCACGACGGCCGGGGGTGGCGATGAGGGGCGGTCGGCTGGGGGAAGGAGTTGTGGGGAAGGAAGGAGGGTGGGCACTGCGGGGGCTGCCGGCGGCGCTGGCGGCGGCCAGAGCGGGGCTGCGGTGGTCCGGCAGGGAGCTGGGGGAGGAGCGAGGAGTTCGGCGGTGGTCCGGTGGGCGGAGGGTGGCCGTGGTGAGTGTGGGATGCGTTTGGGTTGAGGGGGGGCTCGGGTATATATAGGGTTTAGGTCAATGGCAGTTTTGTAATTATGAAGAAAATTGAGGGTATTTAGGTAATTTTGATATTTAGGATATTTATGCTGATATTTTCTAGATATTTTGGTGGGTCCCACTGCCACGTGTACGGTGCACGTTCACCAGCCAATAGGGGGATGACACCTCACAGGAAAAATTGCAGAAAAACCCCTGTAATTCTATAAATTGCAAATAGGTCCTAAAATTGGGAATTTGTGTAATTACGCAATTTCTCTGATTATAAACACTGATTCCTAAAAATACTGAATTGCAAAAAAATGAGGGGGAAAGCTGGGGGAGTGCCTTGGGGGGTGTGGGGGTGAGCCTAGGCAGGGTCAGGGCCTGGTTTCTAGGTAATACGGATCATCGTATTTATTAATTAATAAATATTGCGCACGGTGTTCTCTAATTATTTAGAGGCAGGTAGGTCCATAATTTTACTACGGTGTCAATATACTAAATGTAGTATATTCAAAGTAGAATATTATCGTATTTTTGTTTGGGCAAAACTGGTGCATGTTGGACCTCAAATCTCTAGGGGTACAGAGATGGATAAAGAGCAGGAAATTAAATAAAAAATAAATACGGACGTTTGTAACGATATTTATGCATCTCAAACGAGGCTCAAAATAAAATATATGAGAGTTGCACAAAATTTAGAAAAATAGACTAACATGTCTAGGGCAGGTATGTGAACTTTGTTCGGGGATAATAGTTAGTGTAATGCTCTAATAAATTGGGTAATGGACAGGTACACAAATCAATAGGATATGTAAGCAAAATAAATAAATAAAAAGTTGCAATAATTCTAATTAGCTAAAAATAATCCTAAATTACTGAAATTTGGTCGAGGGAGTTTACAGTTTGTTTTACCACACACAAAACAAAATCTCTTCTGATCCTGAGTCTGACCGAAGTTTCTTGGTTTATGGTGATGAGGGTTTTGGTGGTGAGGCTGAAGGTTCTACTTCTTCTTGAAGAGGTTTCTTTTGGGTTTGTGATGATGATAAGGCTTTGATTTTCCTTGGGATTCTACTAAGTTTATCTTAGCTTTAGACTCAGACTTATGGTTAGACCTTAGTCTAATTTGTTCTTCTGTTCTAATTTTCTTTAGGACTTGAGCAAAGGTAAGGTCACCTTGAGTATGAATAAGGTCTTTCTTAACATCAGACCAAGAAGGAGGGAGCTTGTCTACCAAACAGGCTATTTTATACTCAGTAGAAAAGAAAATACCTTTGGCTTGAATATGCCTAAGATATTCTTGAAATTCATATATTTGGTCACTCATAGGTTTATTATCTACCATAAAGTATCTGTTGAATGAGGAGGAATTGAATCTTTCAATTCCAGCATCATCACAGCTATATTCATCTTCCAAAGCTTCTCAAAGTTCTTTAGCACTCTTATATTCAAAGAATATGTCATATAATAATTCAGACAAAGCGCTTAGAATTCTATGGAAGCAATGGTAGTCTATTTCCTTAGGAGTTTTGGCTTTTAAGGAGCTGATGGATTTGGACACTCCTACGTCAGACTCGGTGTCATCAGAATCATTTGTGATGGGTGTGGAACCATCAATGGCTGAGATCAACCCTAAAGTAGTATGCCAAAATTTTATCTAACTTTGTCATCTCTTAAAGTAGGTCCCATTGAACTTAGCAGGTTTAGCAGTAAAAGTCTCATCCTTGCCAGTCATAGTTGTTAATCTGAATAGTCTAAAAATGCAAAATATGTGTTTTACTCAATAACAAAGTCTAGTGTTCTAGAAGAATAGTTTGAGTGATTTTTCTAATCAACCTTATGAAATCTTTAGTCTATCAAGCGTTGATTAACTTGGGTTAGCTTTAGGGGCCGGTTCTCAGCTAACGGTGGTCCAAAGATACTTAAGTACTGTGTCGCTTAGGACTATTTACATCCGGTTGATAGAAGGACCCTTTCGGCTTATTCCCAAATTTATCTCTACTTTTAGAATTCAGACTCAAAGGGATTTGCAGTTTTACTTTAACTATTTCTTTACTTCTAGAAAATAGTTTCTATTGTTCTAAGTTGCAGTAGAAATATGCCCAAACACTATTTTCACAAGGCAAGGTATATAAATAATTTGATATGTAAGAAATTATTTAATTACAATTAAATTTAAATTTGATAAAAGTTGTTACAGAACCTTATTGAAAATAAAAATAAAAAACTACTAAAATTATTTAATTATTTGCTAGAAACAAAATTGCTATAGTGACTTTAAACAATTATGAACAACTTAGTAGGAAACAAACAAATTTCTATTGCTACAGTAGAAATTTAGTAAATAATTTAATTTTTTTTTAGAAGATTAGGCAAATTCTAACATGAAATCAGACAAACAGATTTTTAGAAGATTAAGCAAACAACCAAATTTTTAGAAGATTAAGCAAATTCTAACAGATTTCTATTGCTGCAGTAACGCAATGTAGCTTACACTTGTATTATGCACGATTTACTATTATTTTACCTAACATGAAATCAGATTAACTCTTAGATTGATAGATAAAAAACACATTTTCTTGTTTAGAAATCTGTAAACAATAAAATTAAAAATTAAAATATTTAATGTTACCGGCCTCCGGGGAAGTCGTGCACGATGCACTGCCCTAAGAGTTAATCTGAGGTCTATGTGCAGACGTTTCTCGGAAGCTCCTAGTGGTAAAGACCCCTGACTACCGGCTTCTCTTCGTCGCACAAAACTCGGAGAGAGAAACCGAACTTAGCTCTGCCCAGAGCAAGGATTTAAAGGAGAGAATGTTGTTAGAGAGAGGAAGCAGAGAAAGATGTTTCACGTAGAGGAGCAATATTCTGTAAAAAATGAAGGAGGGGGAGACCGCAATATAAAGGCAGTCCCTAGACATAACCAACGGACAAGAAATTAAATGGCTCATGAACAGGCCACTAAAGAGCAATAACATAAGAAAACCGTGAAGAAAAAGCTGTCAAATGAATTGTTACATGTGCCAAATAAACCTGGACATATGGAGTAATAAATGTCCAACGTTCAAAATTTGAATGAATCAAATCGGTTCAAAAAATAAAGGGGAGCAAAAAGATTTTTGAATCCCAGCCCGAACCCGAAGAGTAAATTGGATCGACATTCGGCGCCCGCATGTGTGGGCACGTTCCCGCACCTGTTACGCGCGCCGAACCAAGCAGAGCTTGGCCTCACGGCGGTGGCAGCGCGCGCGTGGCCCAAGGGGTTCCCCATACAACAACTTTAAGAGAGTAATGAAGAAGAACTAATATATACATACAAGGGGAAAGTAGTCCAACTGATGTGGGACTAAAGTAAAAGGTGAAAGTTGAGCTTTTGCTCACATGTGTATAGAAATGTATACACAGCCAACACATATGTCCTACCATGTAATTCCAGGACCATATGTATCCAACCGAGAAAGCAATGCAAGCCCGAGCCCAGAAGATAATGATGAAATTCCTCTAGGATTGGACCAGGCACTCGTTTACCTCCCATCTTGGAACGCGATGCTCTGATACCACTGTTGGAAAGGGATGTGATCCGAATCTAAGTTTGTTCATGAGATGCGATATTAGATTGGACCCATATGCAATGTTGGACTCTGACTTGGTCTTTGTTTCAAGAAGAGCTATAATAGTACTCTGATTCGTTCAAGTATAATCCCGAATTTGTTGCAACCTCCTGAGCGAATTAGCTCCTCTAATGTTCTATGCAATGATTGACATTTAATGTCGGGATGGTATTCCCTTTTGTAGATCTCTGTCTTATATGTTGGGTGTAGAGTAAGTTCTATTGAACGTCTCTTTGACCTTTTGCGCCGAGTTAGTGGAATCCTCCTGCGATTTGTGCTATATTTTATCAAACCCTCATTTGGTATAATACCCCATTATTAATTAATCCTTGATGAAGCATCTCTAAGAGGAGTTGAAATATCTTTCCTCTCCCCACATGATTTTTTCTTTCTAGCATTACCTATGTACACTACCATAACCGCCGCCGGAATCTGAACTCAGAGTAATGTGACGCTGGTATTCAGAGCATCCCCATTATCCAAGAAAGCTGCATTGAAGAGTACTATGGTTTAATTAACCCCCTCCTTCTTACTCAGACTTTCTCCGATACTTGATGTTTTTACAGCACGCTAGGACCCGCTCTTTCCTCAACTGCTCTAGCAAGCACATCATTTATTGACAAGAAGCACCATCAGTCAAGTATTGATCACCCCCTCATTATTTTCCTCTCGATCTTCTCCTCCATGAACCGCTACCTATGAGTCACCTGGACCAACCTCCTCCATCCAATCATTGCAATGGAACTGAACATGAACAAAATACTGACAAATTTAGCATGTGGGTGGAACTCCCTCATATTCAACATGTTGTGACATATTCCGGACATTAGGGAGTTCAAAACCCAATGAGCGTAGCATGGATCTCCACAAGTATACGATCATAGGATAGACGAAGACACCCTAGCAGTAGGTATATCCATTTTAGTAGACCTACCTATAATACTAGATAGCTTTATTACAACAAGCACACTCCAAACCTTGGGGATAGCGAGGAAAATTTAATCCATGAAGGAACTGAAGACACGCGAACCCTCTCAAAATTAGATTCAGACAACCATTTCCATAGAATTACCAAATGTCCCTCAAATGACCAAGGCCCACATTGCAATATGCGCTTCATATCCTCCTACAATCCATGCTTGACGAAGCAGGTACCGTTCTCTCATGAGAAACGCCAAACAGTTTGAGAATTAATACTAAAATTTGTGCACAGAAAGGTCGATAATCCATTAAGTAAAAAACTAACTTGCTCTTCCAATAGTCAAATGTTTCCTCCAAGTTGCCATTAGTGTTTCAGCAATCTCCTCCTCCGAGCCTTTGGCTCAATATATTGAAACTCAAGTTCTTCGTGAATCTCCGCAGGCATGCACAATTTCACCCATGACCTAGGTGTTGACTAGACAACCAAGGCATAATTATTCTCCAGCATGGAACTAGGTATACTTTGTTAACAATAATCATGACTTGGTCTGAGACGTTCCTTGCATTGTGCATATTGGTTGAAGTGGCAACCTTGAGAAGAGGTCCACAAGCATGCACAGATCCTGAATTGTAGCCAACGTGAGCATGACTCTAGGAATTTTAGTTAGTTTGCTTTCATGTATTTAAGCAGCCGTGTAGTAACTCTTTAAAATACGTTGAATTAAGAATCATCAATTCTAAAAAAGGTTCCTGTGTTCTCCTTTGTTCAACGAGAGTGTTAAAGTTCCTGTGTTCTCCTTTGCCATCAACGCAAGCTTGTTGTCTCCTCTGACAAACACACATCTGTGTGAACGATCGCTTCCAGCCAACAAGTGGTATCAGAACTCGCGTTTGAGAAGATGGCCAAGCCCGGAGCTGCATCGCCGCAGACACCAAGTACTAGCGGGAGTGCGACCACACAGCCGATGGCCACACTGGTGAAGGAAGGCAACTTGGCACTCTCATACCGTATTCTTACCAGTACCAACTACTCTATTTGGGTGGTTAAGATGAGGGCTAACATGCGCGCACAAGGCGTGTGGAGCGTGATTGAGCCCAAGGCCAACGAGGAGGTGAACGAGCGCAAGGACCAAGCGGCCCTTGCACTCATCTTCAATGCGGTGGACGAGGAGAGCTTCATGCACATCTCTGACAAGGAGAATGCCAAGGAGGCATGGGATGCCTTGCGCACGGTGCATCTGGGAGATGATCGTGTCAAGGAAGTCAAGCTCCAGACACTCCAATTTGAGTTTGAGGGACTCCGTATGTCGGAGTACGACATGGTTGATGGCTATAGTGCGAAGGTGACAAACTTGATGAATCAGATCAGAACTCTTGGTGACACGCTCGAGGAGTCATACGTTGTCAAGAAGGTACTACGATCAGTACCTGAGAGGTTCGTGGCGCTCGCCACAACCATTGAAGAGTTCGGAGATCTAAAGACGAAGAAATTGGAGCAGGTTTTTGGCTCCATGAAGGCGCATGAAGAGCGGATGCACGCGCGCATATGCACCACGAAAAGGTCAGATCAAGCTACTAAAATCTGACCAAAAGTCGTCACAAGAGGTGGCGGAGAGCTCGAACGCCGGAGGGCTTGGGCGTGGCAAAGGTCATGGTCGTGGTCGCGGGATGGGCCGCGGCAGAGGCGGGCGTGACAATGGCAAGCCTGTTCGCGACAAGTCAAAGTCCAAGTGCTTCAAGTGTGGAGACTTCGGGCACTTCGCTGCCGAATGCCACAGCAAGCCAGAAGCTAAACTAGCCAAGGTTAACTTCAAGGATGATCAAGACACACTTCTGGTGGCATCTCACATGGAGAAGTCCTGCCAGATGATGCGGGGGGGGGGGTGGAAGCATCCCCAGGCATGGTGTAGAAGACGTTGTCAGACCCGAGGAGCTTTGGTACCTGGACAACGGTGCTAGCAACCACATGACCGGAGAAAGAACCAACTTCTTGGAGTTTGAAGAGAAGGACCTCGGTGGTGTAAGATTCGGGACGGCTCGGAGATCAGCATTAAGGGCATTGGTAATATTCTTCTGCAATGCAAGACAGGGGAGCACAAGTTACTTGAGGGTGTCTACTACATCCCTAAGCTAAAGAGTAACATAATCAGCCTGGGGCAATTGGACAAGCAAGGGTGGCAGATCTTCATAAGAGGTAATCAGTTAAAGCTTTACGACAGGGACAACGCCCTTGTTGCAAGGGTGAGGCGAACTGAAAACTGCTTGTACAAGCTTGCCTTGAGAGTGTGCTCGCCTGTGTGTTTGTCAATGAAGACACAAGATGTGGCATGGATCTGGCACGTGCGCATGGGCCACCTCAACTTCCATGCACTGCGGACCATATGCGCAAAGAAGATGGTCGAGGGGATGCCGATGATAGAGCACTTGAACAAGGTTTGCAACGGGTGCCAAACCACAAAGATGGCACGACAGCCATTTCCTGACAAGGCAGAGTTCAGAGCAAAGTCGCCACTACAGCTGGTGCATGCGGATGTCTGTGGTCCCATTACTCCAACGACACCAGCAGGTAACAAATTGATTCTGCTCATAGTTGATGACTACAGCAGAATCATGTGGGCGTATCTATTGACGTTGAAGAGCGAGGTCTTTAACACTTTTCGGTGATTCAAGGTGGCGGTGGAAGCTGAATCAGGTCACAAGATGAAGGGGCTCAGAACCGACCATGGCGGTGAGTTCACTTCACGAGAATTCAACAAGTATTATGAGGAAGAGGGCATTCGACGCTACCTCACAGCCCCGTATTCACCGCAGCAGAATGGAGTTGTGGAACGCCGCAACCGAACCATGTTGGTGACAGCATGAAGTTTGTTGCATTCTTGAGGTATGCCCACTTGGTTCTGGGGTGAAGCTATTCGACATGCCATGTATTTACTGAACAGGTCTCCAACGAAAGCTCAAGACGGCGTGACACCATACGAAGCATGGACAGGAGGAAGCCGAACCTGCATCACCTGTGCATATTTGGCTGCTTAGCGCATGTCAAGGTGCTTCGTGATCACCAAAGAAAGCTGGAGGACAGGAGCACTATCATGGTGTACCTTGGAGTCGAGCCTGGCACCAAGGGACATCGTCTCTATGATCCCATGACCCAGTCTGTACGTGTCATCCGTGACGTTTTATTTAGAGAAGATGAACAGCACGACTGGAGCACTGATGCAAACCAACTTGGGGTCGTCCCTGTCACTTTCACCATTCAATACAATGAGGAGCATGTACCACTATCTCCAGCGATGATGCCGAGTCCTCCAAGTACACCACGCATGCCACCAGATGAAGTTGGTCCAACAATATCTGAACTTGAGACCTCAGGGTTTAATGTGCCTATAGTGAGACAGGCGTCTGGAGCAAGTGATGCAACCCCGCCAACCAGAGAAGCTTCAGACCCCAACGTCGACGGGAGTGGACCACATAGATATTGTGACTTGTTTGATACCTATGACAACACAAGTGAGCTTCATATGTGTAAGCTACTCAACGATGAACCCCAAAGCTATGACGCAGCTGCACGTGATCTCAACTGGAAGCAGGATATGGAGGTTGAGCTTGAAGCCATCCAGAAGAACAAGACGTGGAGTCTTGTAAAGCTGCCGAAGGGCGCGCAAGCCCTAGGGCTGAAATGGGTGTACAAGCTCAAGAAGGATCCAAATGGTGACGTCATAAAATACAAGGCTCAACTGGTTGCCAAGGGTTATGTCCAATGCCAAGGCATCGATGTCGATGAGGTATTTGCACCGGTGGCTAGGCTAGAAACCATCCGGCTCATTCTCGTACTGGTATATCAGCGAGGTTGACGTGTGCATCACATGGACGTCAAATATGCATTCCTGAACGGTGAGCTCAAAGAGGATGTCTACGTTGCGCAGCCAACTGGGTTCATCGTGAAGGGTCACGAGGACAAAGTATACAAGCTTTATAAAGCCTTGTATGGTCTACGCCAGGCGCCACGAGCATGGAACTCAAGGCTTGATGCATACTTGTTGTCACTTGGTTTCAGCAGATGTCCACAAGAGCATGCCATGTACATGCGCTGTTAGGAGAATGAAGTGCCGCTTGTTGGAGTCTATATTGACGACCTTATCATCACCGGCTCAAATCTTAGACATGTGGAGGAGTTCAAGCAGCAGATGAAAGATGAGTTTGAGATGAGTGATCTTGGCGACCTCAGCTACTACCTTGGCATAGAGGTGCAGCAAGGTGTCAATAAAGTCAAGCTGAAGCAAATGGCCTACACCAAGAAGATCCTCGAGCAGACTGGTTTGTTGGAGTGTAATGCAAGCAAAACACCCATGGAAGCAAAGCTGGAACTCACCAAGTCTGATACAAGCCCAAAGGTGGATGCAACACACTATCGGAGTATCATCAAAATTCTTCGATACTTGACGCACACCCGGCCCGATATCGCATACTCCGTTGGCATGGTGAGTCACTTCATGGAGGCACCGACGCAGACTCATTACGCTGCAATCAAGCAGATACTGCGATATGTGAAGGGCACACTACATTATGGCCTTGAGTTTGTCAGAGGACAAGTAGAGAAGCAGCTTCAAGGATACTGTGATAGCGACTTGGCCGGAGATTTGGACGATCGCAAGAGTACCACTGGGATCAACTTCTACTTCTGTAAATGTCCGATCACTTGGACATCACAAAAACAGAAGACAGTGGTATTATCTTCGTGCGAGGCGGAGTATATGGTGGCGTCGGCAGCAGCTTGTCAAGCTATATGGCTGAATCGTATGGTGGAGATGATGATAGGGAGTAAAAATTGTTCAGCAAAGCTACTGGTGGATAACAAGTCCGCAATTGCATTGGTGAAGAATCATGTCTTTCATAATAGAAGCAAGCATATAGATGCACGCTATCATTTTATCAGAGAATATATGTGTCGAGAAGGGACAGATTGATGTGGAGTACGTGAGCAGCAAAGAGCAAACTGCAGACATCCTGACAAAGGCTCTGAACCGATCCATGTTTGAAGAGCATCGTAGGAACATTGGAGTCAAGGATCTCTCAGAGTGAAGTCCAGATTAGGGGGGAGCATGTTAACAATAATCATGACTTGGTCTGAGACGTTTCTTGCATTGTGCATATTGGTTGAAGTGGCAACCTTGAGAATAGGCCCACAAGCATGCACAGATCCTGAATTGTAGCCAACGTGAGCATGACTCTACGAATTTTAGTTAGTTTGCTTTCATGTATTTAAGCAGCCGTGTAGTAACTCTTTAAAATACGTTGAATTAAGAATCATCAATTCTAAAAAAGGTTACTGTGTTCTCCTTTTTTCAACGAGAGTGTTAAAGTTCCTGTGTTCTCCTTTTCCATCAACGTAAGCTTGCTGTCTCCTTTCACAAACACACATCTGTGTGAACGATCCCTTCCAGCCAACATACTTTCAACCCTTTGAAGATTGCATTGCTTGGTACCCTACTTACTTTACTGATTCCAATGAACATTATTATTTCCCATCCTCTTCGACCCAGTGCTTTGCTTAACAGTCATCGTATTACGTTAGTGGGAAGCATGTCTCCACTCCTCGTTATTGTTGTAGAACCCTCAACCCACCATCCCTAACCCCTTCGACGCCACTTCTCTAGTAGCCCCAATATATATATATATATATATATATATATATATATATATATATATATATATATATATATATATATATATATATATATATAGTCAGGCTTATATATAAATAAATAAAATTATAGTCATGTTTACATGCGATGCACGTAAAAAAAGCAAACAAATATCTGATATTATTAAAAAAATAGATAAATATTTTAATTATATTAAAAATAGTTTAAATATAATTTGAATATATTTTAATTAAAATTTGTTAAAGTATGTTTTTATAACTTTGGATATATGTTTCGATAATACGTTAGTTTAAATATAATTTGAATATTAAATGTATTTTAATTTGGATTTGTTATATATATGTTTATAGTATTTTAGATATTTGTTTATGAAAAGTTTAATATATATATATATATATATATATATATATATATATATATATATATATATATTGGTAGTTAGAAGGATTTTAGAATTTTTTTATTAATTACGTGTGGATATATAGACAGCTTAGACGTCGCATTTTAGCTATTTTTAGGTCTTTTTATATACATATATGAACCAATGCACATGTGGACCGATAGGGGTTCATGCACATGTGGACCGATAGGAATGGAGTGTACTAGCGCACATATGCTAAATGGGATATGAGCCATAGGCTTATATTCCTACATGAGTCATACACATGTGGACCAATAGGAATGGACTTCATATATATATATATATTGTAGAAGCATGAAAAATACGCTGGATAGCTATACGCAGCATGTTGATGCAGGGCAGCGTAAAACAGAGGACCTCAGAGCCATCAAACGTGCAACAGAGCTTTTCCGCTGAGCACAGCGTAAAGTATAAAGATCAAGGACCATCCGCGTAATGCAGTATGTCCAGGCTGCTTCAGCGTAAAAAGGGTGCTACATCGCCTTTATGGCGTAAAACTCACCCGCTTTCAATGCAGCACTGAAGTGTACGAGGAACGCTTCGTATTCTTCGAAATAAACCTGTCAGATCATGCAATGAACCTGACGTCTGGACTCCTGACAAAGAGTACTGCACAACTACCCAGGCGACGGCTATAATGATGGTGCGATACTGCAACCCAGGCTGTCATTTACTGCCATTTTCTTGGCGTAAATCGATTTTACGCATACAAAGGAATACGTTGCCCAGTTTTACACAGGCAGACGTGAGCTTCTTACGCTCCGCAGAAGACAAACAGCCTGCCACGTCAAAAGCTGCTCTTCGTACAGGGCTCGAGGCACGTCTCTGCATTTAATGCACAGAGCGGTGACAGGTTCTCGAGGCACGTCTCTGCATTTAATGCGCAGAATACTGACAGATGCCCGAGGCACGTCTCTGCATTTAATGCGCAGAAGGGTGGCAGACCTTCAAAATACGCCTCTGCATTTAATGCACAGGATAATGTCGGATCTCTGCATTTAATGCAGGAGATTTGATTAAATGTCACCGAACCGTCGTTTCGTGACATCCCCTTTACGTAAACTGCTTTTACGCATACAAGGGGATACGCTGCCCAGTTTTACACAGGCAGACGTGAGCTTCTTACGCTCCGCAGAAGACAAACAACCTGCCACGTCAGCAGTTACTCTTCGTACAGGATTCGAGGCCCGTATCTGCATTTAATGCGCAAAATGATGGCAAATCTTCAAGATACGCCTCTGCATTTAATGCGCAGGATGGGGGCAGATCTCTGCATTTAATGCAAGAGATTTGATTATATCTCTAAAAGCTGTAATTTCGGCTAAGATGTCCACATCATCTCGGCTTCTACGCCCACTCGGCTTCTACGCCCACTCGGCCTCTATGACCACTCGGCTTCTACGCCTACTCGGCTTCTATACCTACTTGGCTTCTACGCCATGGTGACAGTTATTGGCTTCTACGCCAACCTCTTCTACACAAAGGATAAATACCTATGTGGCTTCTATACCGTGATCTTTGCAGCAGTTATACGCGTTGTCCCTTAGTTGGACACGCGTCACACGCTCATTCAAAAGGTCATCTATACGCAGGCAATGGTTATTGTAACCGTCGTGTAAAAGGTTATTGTACTTTCCACTACTCGATTTTTACACCGACTGAGTGGTCACTGTCACTAAAACTCTATAAATAGAGACCTCTATCAATAGAGGAAAAGGGTCAGAAATTGGTCAAGAAATCCAGTATCAGATCCAAGGTCGAGAATTGGAGGTCGACAAAAAGAGGAGAAATTGGGAGAGAAAACGGTCGAGAGAGAGAAGAATCCAGAGCTCAGGCAAAGAGAAGTGGTCGACGACTTTGGCATCGGGCATCCACTCTCTTTAGCAACCTTCGAAGCTGTTTTCTATCTTCTATGGCACTTCTTCATCATCGTGTGGTCCAAGGGACAAAGTGATCGACCGTAGATCATACTCCTATAGCAATATTTACCCAGATTAAATAAATTGTACTCGACATCCTCGTATAGGATTAAATTGTACAATCTTGTTTGTAAACACCGAAAAAGGGCGGGTTTTCGTATAAAACCTCGTTTCCACATATTATCTTTCGTTTATTTTATCAAACAACAAGATGGCGACTCTGCTGGGGACATCTTTCTCTTCTGACGAGGAAGCAATTGCTCAACACGAAGCGTATCCGTGGGATCTGTGAAGAAGACACTGGTCGTCCAATTCGACCAGTCTGCCTACAAAGACATGCTTCGAACAGGGGGTAGCTCTCACTCTCTCTCTGTCCAAGACAACAGGAAGCTGCGTAAGGTCTGGATGCCCAAGACATCCTCTACCATTCCTGTCGACTCTCCGACCTCTCCGATTTCTTCGACCAACGAGGTTGTAGCATTGCTCCCTCCGCGCCTTGCGCGTAAAATTTAGTCGCCTGTCTCTGACAGGGCAGACAAAACTTCTGGCAATGCCTCAGCGCTAATCCAGAAGTATACTCCGCGCTCTGCACATAAAATTTAGTCTCCCATCCCTGGCAGAACAGACGAAACTTTTGACAATGCCTCAACGCTAGTCCAGAAGCCTACACCGTGCTCTGCGCGTAGAAACCAGTCTCCCGTCCCTTGCGGAACAGACAAAATTTCTGGCAATGCCTTAGCGCCAAATCAGAAGTTCCAAACGAGCTCCGTGCGTAAAAATGCATCTGCCTTTTGCGGGAAAGCAGATGATCCCTGCAATCTACGTAAGGGAAAGCAAGCGGTGGACTATTCAACTTCTCGACCTTTACGCCAGCAAGGGAACAATCTGCCCGCCCTCCGGATTACGCGAGAGGCTAACGGCCGACTGAGGACATCCTCAGCTTTACGCCAACCAGAGAAGAGCTCCAAATTACGCCAAGAGAAGCCCCTCAGCGTAAAGAAGGCTCAATTTGCGGAAAGACACCCTCCTCGGGGATTATCCGCTACCCAGATGGCCAACCTGTTGTATACAGGTGGCACAGGGAAAACTAGGGTTCCCAACATCCGTATACCTACTGATGTGAACAGAAGGAACAAGCCATCTTCTTCTTCTATAAATCCTCCTGACCTGCGTGGGTACCCGATCCAGAAACGCAAGGATAGGGGATCTTCCAGCATGTCTATTACGCCTCCTAACGAGCACTATTGTAATAGTCATAGGATTGTAATTAATTGTTGCTTTTCTGAAGCAAAACGGTCAGTTTTCGACCGGTTGAGCTACTCTCCATCTTTCCAGGAAGAAGAGCCCATACATGCATCGGTGAACATGGCTTCACACATACCTAGAGGAAGATCGGGCTCAAGACATCATCCCTCTAGAGCTTCGAGCCGAAGGAGATTCAACCAGCTCCTTAGGAACACTGAAGCTGGGGTGTTCCGAAACACTCGTTCGAGGTCGCGACAACCAACTTCGTACTCTTCTGATTCCGAAGCTGGGGGTCGCCAGTCTTCCGAATTAGATACTGAAAGTATAGAGTCAACTTCAACAGAGACCTATACTAATCCTTCAATGACACCCAATGAGATGGAAGTTTATGCTATTGGAGATGAACACGAGGAAGCTTCCCCATCGGGCAGCGCTGAGCAGCGCATTACTGTACTGGAGACGTCTCTGAAAGAAATGCAATCCATGATGGAGAACATGCACCAGATGATGCTGACTCAACACACAGCTGCTATGGCTCAAGCGTCGGTCCCTCCAACTCAGATACGTGTGGGGGTGGACTTACCACCATCCAACGCGATCCAAGAGCCTGCTCTAGATCAGGAGTCAGCAGTTCCTCCGCCTCCTCACTCGGAGAATGTATTACCTCCCGTCGGAGTCACGATGCAATCGATTCCTCATCACTCCGTGGTCCCGCTACCGGCTGAAGATTCGATGCAGGCAGTACGGGAGTTGAAAGCCCAATTTGATGCCCTGAAGCATAAAGATCAGCTCAAAAGATTAGGAATCAACCAACCTTACCCAGCTATCTGGGAAGAGGTCCCTTTCCCTCCTAGATACAAACCACAGACTATGGCTTTGTTCGAGGGAAAAATATCACCGAGTCAGTACATGAACTACTTCAGTATGATGACGGTGTTATTACAAGAGAACGACACCCTCCTCTCTTGGGTGTTCAAAGGCTATCTCTTGGGGGTAGCTTATCAGTGATACCGAAGTCTAGCGGACAACTGCATTACTTTCTTTGAAGACTTCAAGGCTTTATTCTTCATGCGATTCTACGAGGGAGGGATGGACATGTCTATGTCCTCTCTCATCGAAGTCAAGCAGAAGGAAAAAGAGAATGTTCGCACTTTCATCGAACGTTTTCGTCAAGCCACTTTGCAAATGCCTCCAGGAGTTCCAGACTCGGCATTGGTGGACATCTGCAGGAAGAACCTTCTTCCCATGATCTCGGTGTTCACAAGACCATATCAGTTTCATGATTGGCCCTCGTTTATCATCTCAGCGGTAGCCGCGGAGGACAACAGTCAGAAGGCGTGCGATAATGGCATCATGATCTCGGCTTTTGATAAAGGCAAGAGGTCATCCTCCAACATCGACCATCCTCGTGGTACCAAGGGTAAATAAGCTCTGGAGATCAACACGTCCAGGCAAAAGACTGTGGCTACCACGCAGACGAAACCTGGGACTTCCAGGCCCATTGAAGTATACTCTTTCGACGACGACGATATTCCGAACATATTCGAATGTGTCATCAAAAGTGGCAAGATTACCCTTCCTGAGGTGAGACGGCCCAACGAAGCTGGCAGTACCAATAACCCCAAGTACTGCATCTTCCATATGTACATACACCACCCCACAAAGACGTGTTATGTACTAAAGAGGAAGATCCAGGAGCTGATCGATGCTAAGGCCATCACTCTGTGCAACAGCGAGAAGACGGTCACAGCCAACATGATCTCTCTACAATTTGGCAATCTGCCTCCCCAAGAAATCCCGGATGGTGTTACACCTATTTCCCGGACGACGATGAACATCGTTAATCTCCCTCCAGCTAGAGGTCAAAATCATAACCTGGTACCACTAACTACCCAGCGAGGCAAGATTATGTGGGTTCATCCAGATTTGGTGCCCGGGATCGAGAAAGAGACTTAAGCTACTAAGGTTAAGTCTAAGAAGAACTCGAAGCGCAAACCATGTTACATGGTTGCGGCAGACTCAGCATCAGAAGATGAGGTCTTGGCCACTGGAATCCGTTCAGGGAAAGCTTACCTCAAGAACCATGGAGCAAGTCAGGAAGATGCACCGGCAGACGCTTCAGCTACCAAGCCGTCAGAACCAGAGCCCTCCGTACCAGGAGCCGGTCCTTCGAGACCAACTTCGGCTGATAAAGGGAAGCAAAAAGAAGTGTGTTTCGACAAACATGTGAAAAACATTCAAAACAAAGGTTTAGAGAAGCCGTACTACTTCGACATCCTGGCCCAATTGGCTAATATACCAGCCAGGTTGTCTATCTTCGAACTACTCAGGCTCTCTCAAGACACTCGTCAAGCCCTGAGTGAAGCATTGATGCAGGCGGATGCATACTTGACCCAGCTCAAGTTCCCTGACGAAGAACCCGTGGTATGTCCTCAATGCCACAGTGTGATGGAGGTAGTCATGAATATCACTTTCACTCAAGATGACATGCTGTTAAAATATAACAGGCATGACAGACCCCTCTATTACACCGGGTACGTCGGTTCCATGGAGGTCGACCGAATTCACATAGATCCGGGATCATCAATCAGCATCATTCATCATAGACTGCTCAGACCGCTGAGGATCCCTACCAGCGAATTGGCTTACACCACCACTACAATCGTGGGTTTCAACACAAGGAAAAGTAACTCGTTGGGGAAAATCCGCCTGAGGATCCAGATCGACAACCTCAGATTGGTGGCTACATGTTATGTCATTGATTCAGAGGTGTCCTACAACATTCTGCTGGGCAGACCTTGGATCCACGACCACAACATCGTTCCTTCAACTCTACATCAATGCTTTAAATATGTAGACGCCCAAGGAACAGTACAAACGGAGTTTGCTGACCTGAACCCGTTTAGAGGAGTAGAATCCTACTACTCCGATGCCTTGTTGTACTCTCAAGACTACACGAAAGAGGGGTCAGCCGAAGCAGAGAAGGAATCCCACCGGGAGCCAGAAGAACCCTCTGCCGAACAACTGCTGTCAATCAAGGTGAAAGGACGGACTACTCGTCCAAAAGCCATAGAGCCTATGGCGATCCACCTGAACAAAATCAGGTCAGGAAAAGGGGGTGATCCTCTAGTGATCACTTTGAACTAGAAGCCTTCATCCTTGGTCATCAACCTTCGGCGCAGCAGATAGCCGATTGATGTAAACACAACCGGGAACGAGGTTTCAGATGATAATAAAGATCCTCTTTTCCAGTATATTGACGCTCAAATTCTGAATCAGGAATCCTCTCCCCATGACGATATAGAACCTATAGAACAAAAGTTCTTGGGAGCTATAGATTCCTATTATCCGTATATGTGGGAAGTAGCGTCATCATCCGATGTCACCATGACGTATGGACCACATGAGGATTCTATCTTCATTGTCCCACCTACTTGCAGCAGTCAGCGTTCAATAGTCTTCGGCCGCATTCGCAATGGACCGACTGTACGAGAAGATTCTCCCGACGATGACGTTGGTAAAATACAGGTTCACATATACAGCCCGTAAGCTCTGAAGATCATGCAAAGTATGGGTTATGACTTGAAGCTGAAACCAGGTCTCAACTACGGGAAAGGCAGATGAATGCCGCTGCATGGAGATCCCTACTACCAACGAACCAGTTTCGGGTTAGGGTATACCACCTCCCTTACAACTCCTGAGTCAAACGAGGATATCTTTTCCTCTTCTCAAAATGGCTCAGCGCCCTCCGACTTATCTCATACTCTCGAACGAATATTATCAGTAAATATGGTAGTGACAGATTCCTTCGAAGCAGATGAACAAGAATCTGAACTATTTGAGAATGACGCTTGGGCTCAGCAAATGGATACACAATGGGAGTTCCGCTTCGAGCAGAGAGAACCTCCCATTGAAGATAAAGTTATCCAGATTGACGTTGGGGATAAACTTTCGCCAAAGCCGATATTTATCAGTAACAATCTTTCCGAAGCAGAAAGGAAAGAAGTTATCCAGCTGATAAAAAAATATATCGACGTCTTTGCGTGGAATTATGAGGATATGCCAGGTCTTGATCCAAAGATGGCTACTCATAAGCTCAATATATTGCCCGATTCGAAGCCTGTGAAGCAGCACCAACGCCGGTTCCACCCGGATATGATGGACGTCATCGAAGCTGAAGTCAAGAAGTTGATAGCCTGCGACTTCATCCGAGAAGAACAACATCCTGACTGGGTTGCCAATGTTGTCCCGGTCATGAAGAAAAATAGAAAAGTACGTGTCTGCATCGATTACCGAGATCTGAATGCAGCCTGCCCCAAGGATGAGTTTTCTCTTTCCATCACAGACGTCATGATTGACAATACATGCGGTTTTGAACGTATGTCTTTCGTGGATGGATTTTTAGGATACAATTAAATCAAGATGCATCCTGAGGACGAGAAGCATACTGCCTTCCGGACACCGTTGGGGGATATTGCTATACGATCATGCCCTTCGGATTAAAGAATGCCGGGGCTACGTACCAATGGGCTATGAGTAACATATTCCATGAGCGTTTACGCAAGACAGTGGAGTGTTACGTGGACGATGTAGCTGTCAAAAAATGCCTTAAGGATAATCACATCCAAGATTTGAAGACAGTATTTGAATTGATGCGCCAACATCAACTCAAAATGAATCCTATAAAGTCCTTTCTGGGGGTATCTAGTAGAAAATTCCTGGGATTTGTTATTACCGCCAAAGGCATTCAAGTGGACCCTGATAAGGTCAAGGCCATCTTAGAAATGCGATCGCCCCGTAATCTGAGAGAACTCAGGGGATTTCAAGGTCGTCTGGCTTATATCCGGAGATTCATATCCAATCTCTCTGGGAGATGTCAACCCTTTTCTCGTCTCATGAAGAAAGGTGTATCCTTTGTATGGGACGAAGCCTGTCAGCAAGCGTTCGGTGATATCAAACGCTACTACACTAGTCCACCAGTTCTGGTGCCTCCAGTCATAGGAAGACCATTCGTGCTATATGTTCGAGCGATGGATCATTCTCTGGGAGCTCTTCTCACACAAAAGAACGATGTGGGCCATGAACAGGCTATCTACTACCTCAGCAGGATGATGGTCGGAGCCGAACACCGGTACAACCCAGTGGAGAAAGAATGCTTGGCTCTGATGTTCGCTATCCAGAAAATGCGGCACTATGTCACCGGCCAAACCATTCACATCATCTCCAGGATCAATCATCTTCGGGTACTGATGAACAAGCCAAGCGTTCTTAATTCTCGACTTGTGACTTGGGCGAAGTTATTAACACCATATGACATGGTGTACGTCCCTCAGAAGTCCGTCAAAGGCCAAGCATTGGCTGATTTCCTAGCTGCTCATCCGATCACGGAGGCCTCCAAACTGTACGAGGACATTCCCGACTAAGTTGCAGAATGTAATTTCGCAATGGAAAGTGATGCATGGCAACTGTTCTTCGATGGTGCCTCCAGGACTGGTCCCAGGGGAAACGTGGTTTTGGGAGTAGGAATTGTCCTGGTTACTCCTGATAAACTCGTCATCTACCGAGCATATTCTCTTAGCGAGCCCTGTTCTAACAATATGGAAGAGTATAACGCTCTACTAATCGGGCTCCAAGTCGCTAAAGAATTGGGCATCGAATCTCTGGAAGCTTTCGGTGACTCTCTGCTGATCGTCAATCAAGTCAGAGGAATATATAAAGTGCGGAATCCGGACCTCATCTTTTATCACCAAGCAACGGTCGAGATAGCCATCACATTCAAAGGGTTCTTCCTGGAACATGTGCCCCGATCTCAGAATCTGGAAGCTGATGCCCTAGCCAGTCTAGCTGTAGATTTAGCTATTCCTATAAGAAGGCAGAATTCGGTAATCCTTCTTAGCAGAGATTTATTCTGTGTGAAAAACAACTTTCACATAGAATGCAGCTACGTTGTGAACACAGATCCTCCCAGGAGAGACTGGAGAAGTCCCTTTATAGATTTCGTGGCATACAAAATCTTGTCGGAGGACCCTAAAGAAGCAGTATCCGTCAAAAGACGATCATTACGCTTCTATTTAGAGGCATCCTCACAGTGTCTATATCGCCGGACCTACGACGGACTGCTATTGAGATGTCTCTCAGATGATGAGGCATAGCGGATCATCCGTGAAGCTCACGATGGCGTATGCGAAGCGCATCAACCCGGTCCTAAGCTACAGGATCGCATCAGGAGAATGGGCTATTACTGGCCTACTTTGATCACAGATGCAATAAAGTATGCAAGACAGTATAGAGCCTATCAGGTCCATGCAGACTTTATCCATCAATCTCCTGAACATCTACATCCTACGGTTGTGTCCTGGCCTTTCGAAGCATGGGGTATGGATATCATTGGTCCTATTCACCCATCTTCTTCCAGAGGTCACCGGTTCATACTGGCCATCAGGGATTATTTCTCCAAATGGGCAGAGGCGATCCCTCTTGCTGAGGTGAAGGCATCTAATGTGATCAGCTTCATCAAGCATCATGTCATTTATCGCTTTGGGATACCCCGAAGGATAATTCATGACAATGGACCTCAATTCAACATCCAAGCGTTTCATCGATTTTGTGATAAAAATCGAATACAAAATGTGGCCTCTACGGCATATAATCTTGCTGCTAATGGTTTGGCGGAAGCATTCAATAAAACCATTATCAAGCTCTTGAAAAAGTTTGTCTCTTCGAACTAGAGGGATTGGAATGAGAAGCTGGGAGAATGTCTCTGGGTATACCGCACAACAGTACGAGCACCGACAGGTTATACCCCATTCTCACTGGTTTACGGGAGCGAAGCCGTTCTCCCCATCGAAATCCAGATTCTGTCACTCAGGATAGCCGTGGCTAATGAGCTGACTCAAGAAAAGAACGACCTTTTAAGGCTTCAAGAGCTAGAAGGAATAGACGAAAAACGCCTCCAAGCTCAACAATGTATCGCATTCTACCAAGCACGTATTTCCAGGGCTTTTAATCAAAAAGTAAAGGAAAGAGTGTTCAAAGTTGGCGAGCTAGTCTTAGCTGTGAGAAGGCCAATGATTCTTACTCACAGGAGTAAGGGCAAATTCCAGCCCAAATGGGAATGCCTTATGTGATCGAGACGACATTCTCAAATGGCGCTTACAGGTTAGCCAAGCCTAATGGAGACATGTTAATGGCTCCTATCAATGGCAAATTCCTGAAAAGGTACTATGCTTAACCTACTTTGCTAAAGTGGAATATGGCAAAAACCTTTTTCTGACAAAACTACTTCCAAAACGAAACTAGTTGAAGCATATTCTATCATGTCCATATAACCTCTGAATAGATATATCCTGCTAAAACTTACCGAGAGTATATCACAACCATATTACCTCTGATATCACTTTCACCCAAACCTGTCATTTATATTCCAAAATGATGGGTCCACAAAGTCAGATAAAGCCTCTTTATCATTCCCAAAAAAAAGAGCGAAAGTACATTGAAAATCGAAAAGGTACATCATTTGGGGGGAGCGGTTAGGTCACGAATCTGCTGCGCCAGATCAACCATTCTCTCATCTCGGGAGTTCAAGACGTCGGCGCGAGCCCGTTCCAACCTTGCCGCATCGTTGTTCAAAGCAGCTAGCTCAGACCGAGCCCGCACAAAATCGGAGTGGAAAGCACCCACACGCGTCAGATTCTGCTGAACAGTCGCCCGTCGCTCCTTCAGCACATCTCAGGCTGCCGACAAAGACAAAGCCTTCGTCTCTACTCGAACGAGCTCATCCTTCAATATGCGGGCCTTCGCTGCCACTTCCTCATATTCGGCTTCGTACTGGGTCAACTCGGGAACGACATACTCTAATTGGACACGCTCACGATCCATCTTCTGCTGCTGAGCCTCGATGGACTTATTCAGAGATGCCATTTGTTCAGCGAGCTGTGCAGTCAGGGAGTCGTACCTAGCTTGAACGAGACCGTCAATGTTGCCTCGAGCTAGCTGCAAGTATTCGTTAATGGGTTGCTCCAAACCATTAACTATCTCCTCCAGCGTGTCAGCTACCCTAGTGTTGTTGAATTCTCGGATCGGCACTATCACGAACCGGGAGGACCTCCTCAGAGACTCGAAGCTCAGATTCTTCGCCAACACCATTGATATTAACATTTTTAAGGTGGTGTAGAAGATACAAGTGTACTACTCGGTCAGCGTGGCTAGATCTGAACTTACGCTGGGAGTGGCCGTGATATTGGCGAAACTCCCTCCAGGAATACCGCAGACAATGTTGCCACGGCCATCGCCTCAACAAGTGGCACGACAAAAGAAGATGCGCCAACACCGGACGAAGTGACCGGCGTACTCAAAGGAGGCATTGTCGCAATGACAGGCTCGTCCTCCTCTTGAGATATCAGGACCTCTTCGACAGGCGAGCCAGCACCCGAAGATATTTCTTCTTCAAAGTCAGGCACCTCCGTGTCGCCGGCAGGACCTGACACAGATCCAAAGGGCGCATCTACACTGCCCTCCCCGAAGATGTCTTCCCCTGAAAAGAAAACAAAAGAAAGTTAATATCAGCATAATGTTAATTTTCCTAAAAGAAGAGGCATAAAAGACATTTACCCATGGCCAATGGTGTATATGTCGCGTCCGCGGCCAGTACAGCTAAATCATTTCTTAGTGATGCTAGGCAAGCTGTCATACCTGGAGAAGGGGGTGCTCTAACGAACATCGGCAGGTACTCTTCCGAATCTTTGCCGAAATCCACTCGAGGTTCGCCAGGGTAGAATCTTGCTAGGTGCACCTACAGACATGGCAGGGGTTTCTCCCGATACTGACCTGGATAAAGGTATCCTTATTCGGCTCGGCCCCGAAGGAGATCTCGTTCCACTGCCTGAAGCGGTAGCAGCGACAACAGCCTCCAACAGGAATTCTCCGGCACCACCAGCCGGAACATTAGAGGGTCCCTCTCTAAAAGGCGAGGAACCTCCAATCAAAGAATCATCCCCAACATGGGGAGATGCAGGCTCACTTCTAGGAGCCTCAATACCAAGAATCCGGAGAGGACGAGTAACCGTCTTTTTCTTCCTCTTGCAAGGGGAAGTCTCCTTCGGAGCAGGAGCCCTTCGCTTCCCAGAGATTACCAGAGGCCCTGCGGGCGGAGGTACTTCACCCCTCGATACCGCCAACAGAGGCTCATCTGGATTGACGGACTCGTCACCCTCGTCAGAAGAAACCAAGGGGACTTCGACTCTTCCCCCATACTTGGAAGAGGGCACCCTAAAACTTCTATGCATATCAAAATTGCGATGGAAGGTGTTGGTTGTCACGTAGAACTGGACATACGAATGGAGAATGCGCAGCTCCGTGGAGAGTGAAATGACGGGCACGGTCAAAGTTGTCTCAGTGCAACCCATGATGAAATATCGCCATCCTCTGGCTCCATCAATGAGTCCACCCCTGGACCTGAAGCTGGTGACGGCATTGCCCACGTACAACTGGTCGTACCCGAATTGCCTGGCAAACCGACTAGGCAGGTAGGGCTCGAAGAAGCAATGGTCTTCACTCCTGTACAGTAGATGGGAAGGTCTAATGCAGACCAACCAATTAAAAGACTCAGGAGAAAGAACGGTCTTCCCGTCGCCTACGTCCTGAAGTCTGATCCCCTGTTGATTGAGATATACAGGGGGGACAGTGCAGAAGAGCTTCCAGCTGTGACTGAAGTTCAACGCCCGCCGACAGTCTATAACTGTGGTCACATTCCAGGAGGAATTCTTGTAGTTCAATAAGAAACTAGCCCCCAAACTACTGCCAGAGCCGGGATACATAACCCTGGGGTTATGAAGAATTAACCATCCCATCAGATTCAGGTATGGTAATTCTACCCTCGGAAAGCTATCACGCCGAGTTTCATCGGCGAGCAGCCCGTCAGTCATGGCCCTCAGGCCAGCTTGTATGCGGCACACCATGGCAGGAAGCAAGCCCAGTCTTGCCCCGAACACAGACGCACTGCAGGCCATAGCGTGTTGCGGTGAATGCGGTCCGCAGATGGGATGCCGGGTACCACCAGTCGGCGCAGCCATATGGAGAGGAAGCCAGCCAGTTGAGCTTTCCTGGACAGAGGCCTGCGGCAACGCCTCAAGTAACTATAGGCCTTAGTGCCTATGGGATACTTTCCTATCCCTTCGTCGAGGATCCAGTCCGGAGCCCCAGCATCTTCCATGAGATCGTCGACTACCTGAGCATTAAGCACGCTCAGAGGATTCAAAGGCTGATCCTTACCTTCCAATACCTTCTTCGGCTTAGCAGTCCTGGACCGGTGAAAGAAGAGGTAGGACGTCCATTTATTGATATGAGCCAAATCTGAGGGCTCACCATAAAAGGCGGTACAAGCAAGGTAGTGGCACATCAGCTCCTGGTACACTTCCACTACCCGAGGGTCTGAATCCCCCAACTCCCGGTTCATGGGAACATACTCTTCATATGGAGTATCCCCCATCGGCAGTTTTGAGATCTCTGCCATCTCGTGGAGGGCCAATCCCAACTCCCCCAGTGGAGTGGCAAAAGTTCCGGTGAGCGAGATATATCGCTCCATCAGTGCCAAAAACAGGTTGGGGTTGAGAGGTAACCCAACACTGGTGGCACTCATAGCTGCAAACAGACCAATGCTCTCCAACTCGGTCTGAAAATGCTTCAGGGCCCAATCAGCTAAGCGAGCCCATCGAAGATTTGTAGGGGTGATCCACCCACTTGTCCGAGGGTTCACCTTAGGGTATACTCCCCCGTGCCCCATAAAATTATTGCAGAAAGTCGATAATTGGACCGGCTAGATCACTAAACTGTCTTCACTCGGGACACTGTCCGGGTACAGTCTCCTGAACGTCGTCACATTGCCGGAAGGGCGGATGGCAAAAGATCCCTGGTCAGCTTCTTTCAGATGAAATATCTTTCCCGGCCTGCTGTAAAGATCGGGAGTCAGCGTCCACGACATCCTCCTGGGATGTGTAGCATGGAAGAATGCCGAGATGGGATAGTCTCTCAGCATCTTGGGCAGATACAAAAACAAGCTCCCGGCAGGGAAAACCCAGAGTTCTTTCTTGGGCTTCGTTTGGGACTGCTTGTCAATCATGTCCCAGAAGAGGAAAGCCAGCTTTATGTATTTGTCCCCATCTATGTACGTCAGGGGCTCTCGGTTGATTAGGTTCAGCAGTGTTCGCTCGCCCTGAGCCGATATCAAAATTTTCCTTCCTTCAGGATACTAGGGCCCGGAGATAGGAAATGTCACGTGCAACAGATCCTCCAGATAGTTGGAGTGCAGCATCCCGGCGGCAGAACCCATCACATCGGCTAGTGAAGACGCATGCAAGTTAACTGCAAGAGTGCAAGAAAAATACATCAGTTCCTATAACTAGACATTACAGATCTTGCAGCATATGCCAAAAATCAACAGTCTGTGCTTTATGCCAAGACTGAGCTTTTACGCTGGGATCCCATTCCGAGGCATAAAATTCAAGACTGGCAGTATACGCAAATTTTTCGACAGTCTGTATTTTACGTCAGACTGCCAAAATTTGAGTTATTACACCAAAATTTCCATCCCTGCGTAACACTCAAATTATATAGTATACGCCAACTTTTGACAGTCAAAGCTTTTACGCCAGACTGCGAAAATATGGAATTTTTGCTGATACATTAGAAATGTGGGCGTAAAAGATAAAACATCTATGTGCATCATCTTCCTCGAAGAGGCTATCAGCACAGAAGACGACCTAGCGCGTTCACGTACAACGTGTGCGAAGGATTTTCTGTCGTTCTTTTCGTCCCAAAAGCTCTACCTTTAAGGCCGGGTGCACTGCTCGTCGGCGGGATACTTCGTTCAGAATGAAGTTCGCCTTGCCCGACCGAAGACGCTCTCTCTTGAGCAGAAGAACGAGAAGAAGAATCAATCTTCTTTCCCTTAGAGGAGGAGAGTTGTTTCGAGGCCATTATTGGAAACTTTGAAGGTCGGAGAAGAAACAAAGAAGAACTCGAACAGTCGAAGGCTTTCTTTCGTAGAAGACGGATGAAAAGTTTTTCTCTCAGAAACTTGGGGTATATATAGAGTTCGGATGGACTCCTCGAATCCCGAACCAAATCTCATAATTAATATTCAGTTATGATTGGGTAATACGTCAGCCTATTTACTCAGAGAAGGCGGACAGTCAGCGAATTCGAAAAGTTTTCGTTCGAGGCAGATTCGTGGTTTTTACGCTAAGGAGCTTTCTACGCTCGACGGCTACAGATCTACGGTTTTATGCTCAGAGGCTATAAGTCTATGGTTTTACGCCCGGATGCTCTCATACTCAGCAGCTTTTACGCTCGAGAGGCTACAAACCTACGACTTCACGCTCAGCAGCTACAAATCTATGATTTTATGCTCGGTGGCTTTTATGCTCAGAGACAACAGATCCACAACTTCACGCTCGGAAGATTTTCTTTTCAGAAGCTACAAATCTACAGTTCTACGCCCGGATGCTCTCATGCTCAGCAACTTTTACGCTCGAGAGGCTACGAACTTATGATTCTATGCTATGACTTTTCGCACATCTGAAAGATACGCAGGCCAGAGTACGCGTACATCTGAACGATTCTCAAGGCGGTCAATTACAAAAGTTCACACAGAAGATACTCCTTCTTGACCTCAAAATATCCCAAGTACCCAAAGCATACAGAGTTCAACATTGAAAATTACTCTTCTTCATGGGTCGATTCGAAGTTCATCCAGAATCCAGTCTAAATATTTTGGCTACAGTTGAAGATGGCGACTCAGTTTTTGACAGCAATTTTTCGCCCTGTTCCAAGGGATTTTTGAGAAACCATTCTTGAAGATGATAGCCTGAACAAGGATTCTGTTTATCAGAAGTAACAGTTCAGAATTCTACGCGGTTCCTCATTCCTAACAGTAGGACAGTTCGAATACTCGAATGCTAAGCGGCTTTCTGCGCATCCTTAGTTATACGTAAAAGACAGGACAGGACCTAACACTCTTTCTATCAGAGTCGGCGTAAAGTATCAGACGTGTCGAAGCTACACATATTCAGACTTCACAGCAAAATATGGCAAGATGATCATATGCACAGAAGAAGACGATTTTATTAAAATTAAAAGCATGATTACATATGAGGGAAATCTAGTCTACAAGGGTTTTTCTTTATTTTCATGATTACATATAAGGGAAATCCCGTCTACAAAGAACTTACTCATCGTCGTCTGAAGATCGCGCCGAGAATTTGTTCTGCCAGGTTCTCGCAAGGGCGGAATTCTTCATCCATCTTCTCCAGCAGTCAATCGATGTCCGCAAACCGACTGACATATGATCAACGACAGGAGGATACAAAAATGGGCCTAGACCCATCCTCCAATACAGGAAAGTAGGGTCAATATGCTTTCCTACATCCAGCGCCGTGACAGATTGAGTTGATATATTTTACCCAACTCAATACTGGAGGATAGAGCCAGTTTGTCTGCTCTCGTCCACGGATAACGGAAGAAGATACAGCTCGCAAGCTGTGTGGTCTAATATGACTCTTCCTCTCTCCCGAAGAACCTCCATACAAAGTTGCTGATTATCCCGAGCAGAGGAGGCTATGATATCCTTCTATGATCCATCGTTGCAAAGGATATTTGCTCGAAGACGCCGTCTTTTTTGGCTCCTTACATGCTGGAAGAACATGGTCTTCTTCTTCCTCAAGTCGAACCGACGAACTCCGACGATCATCTCTGTGTGGTGAAGGAAATGTGGGAAGAACAGGTTAACTTCTCAGCCTTTTTATAGGCGAAAGAGATCACACCGATCCCCAATAACTCCGCCATAAAGTCAGCCTTGAAAGAACGTGTCAGACTTGACCGTTTCAGAGCGTTTCAAATTACGAGGAACGTGTCATGCTTCATTCAAAGCGTTTCAAATTACGAGGAATTTAAAAGCTTTGAATGGGGTCTTGTAGAAGCATGAAAAATACGCTGGATAGCTATACGCAGCATGTTGATGCAGGACAGCGTAAAACAGAGGACCTCAGAGCCATCAAAGGTACAACAGAGCTTTTCCTCAGAGCACAGCGTAAAGTATAAAGCTCAAGGACCATCCGCGTAATACAGTATGTCCAGGCTGCTTCAGCGTAAAAAGGGTGCTACATCGCCTTTATGGCGTAAAACTCACCCGCTTTCAATGCAGCACTGAAGTGTACGAGAAATGCTTCATATTCTTCAAAATGAACCTGTCAGATCATGCAATGAACCTGACGTCTGGACTCCTGACAAAGAGTACTGCACGACTACCCAGGCGACGGCTATAATGATGGTGCGACGCTGCAACCCAGGCTGTCATTTACTGCCATTTCCTTGGCGTAAACCGATTTTACGCATACAAAGGAATATGCTGCCTAGTTTTACACAGGCAGACGTGAGCTTCTTACGCTCCGCAGAAGAAAAACAGCCTGCCACGTCAAAAGCTGCTCTTCGTACAGGGCTCGAGGCACGTCTCTGCATTTAATGCGCAGAGCGGTGACAGGTTCTCGAGGCACGTCTCTGCATTTAATGCGCAGAATACTGACAGATGCCCGAGGCATGTCTCTGCATTTAATGCACAGAAGGGTGGCAGACCTTCAAAATACGCCTCTGCATTTAATGCACAGGATAATGGCGGATCTCTGCATTTAATGCAGGAGATTTGATTAAATGTCACCGAACCGTCGTTTAGTAACATCCCCTTTGCGTAAACTACTTTTACGCATACTAGGGGATACGCTACCCAGTTTTACACAGGCAGACGTGAGTTTCTTACGCTCCGCAAAAGACAAACAGCCTGCCACGTCAGCAGTTACTCTTCGTACAGGATTCGAGGCGCGTATCTGCATTTAATGCGCAGAATGATGGCAAATCTTCAAGACACGCCTCGGCATTTAATGCGCAGGATGGGGGCAGATCTCTGCATTTAATGCAAGAGATTTGATTATATCTCCAAAAGCTGTAATTTTGGCTAAGACGTCCACATCATCTCGGCTTCTACGCCCACTCGGCTTCTATGCCCACTCGGCTCCTACGCCTACTCGGCTTCTACGCCTACTCGGCCTCTATGACCACTCGGATTCTACGCCTACTCGGCTTCTATGCCTACTTGGCTTCTACCCCATGGTGACAGTTATTGGCTTCTACGCCAACCTCTTCTACACAAAGGATAACTACCTACGTGGCTTCTATGTCGTGATCTTCGCAGCAGTTATACGCGTTGTCCCTTAGTTGGACACGCGTCACACGCTCATTCAAAAGGTCATTTATACGCAGACAATGGTTATTGTAACCTTCGTGTAAAAGGGTGCTGTACTTTTTGCTACTCGGTTTTTACACCGACTGAGTAGTCACTGTCACTAAAACTCTATAAATAGAGACCTCTATCAAAAGAGAAAAAGGGTCAAAAATTGGTCAAAAAATCCAGTATCAGATCCAAGGTCGAGAATTGGAGGTCGACAAAAAGAGGAGAAATTGGGAGAGAAAACGGTCGAGAGAAAGAATAATCCAGAGCTCAGGCAAAGAGAAGTGGTCGACGACTTTGGCATCGGGCATCCACTCTCTTTAGCAACCTTCGAAGCTGCTTTCTGTCTTCTACGGCACTCTTCATCATCGTGTGGCCCAAGGGACAAAGTGATCGACCGTAGATCAAACTCATATAGCAATATTTACCCAGATTAAATAAATTGTACTCGACATCCTCGTATAGGATTAAATTGTACAATCTTGTTTGTAAACACCGATGAAGGGCGGGTTTTCGTATAAAACCTCGTTTCCACATATTATCTTTCATTTATTTTATCAAACAACAATGCACATGCGGACCGATAGGAATGGAGTGTACTAGCGCACATATGCTAAATGGGATATGAGCCATAGGCTCATATTCCTACATGAGTCATGCACATGTGGACCAATAGGAATGGACTTCATATATATATATATATATATATATATATATATATATATAATTTTGTTTTATTTAAATTTTTTTTTTGTCATTTCTTCAAGCCGGACCGTAGCTATATAAGCAACCCAGCTACCCGGGAGGGAATTCGAACCCAGGACTTACCCGTCGGTGTCCTCCAGCACTACCACTAGGCTAGTGTCTTAGGAATTATATATATATATATATATATATATATATATATATATATATATATATATATATATATATATATATATATACAAAATACAGGTATTGCAGCATCCACAAAATACAGAACATTACGCCAGATATCTCAAAAAAATTATTATGGCCACACACACACACACACACACACACACACACACACACACACACACATATATATATATATATATATATATATATATATAAAGAGAGAGAGAGAGAGAGAGAGAGAGAGAGAGAGAGAGAGAGAGAGAGAGAAAGAGAGAGGGAGAGAGAGAGAGGGATCAAGATTCTTCCATTTTTGCATCCCCAAGCCATCCCCCTTACACATGGATGTTGCTTTAAGTCATATTTATACCCCTCTCTCTCTCTCTCTCTCTCTCTCTATATATATATATATATATATATATATATATATATATGTGTGTGTGTGTGTGTGTGTGTGTGTGTGTGTGTGGCCATAATAATTTTTTTGAGATATCTGGCGTAATGTTCTATATTTTGTGGATGCTGCAATACCTGCTTTTGGGCCCACTGCTCCCAAATCCTACATTTTTTTATAAATAAAAGGAAAAATATGACAATGTGGCTCGATCCACCGATCTTCCACCACCCACTCAAGGTTCTTATGCCTCTCCTTGTAACTACAAGGGTCACCCGAGTTCGAATATATATATATATATATATATATATATATATATATATATATATATATATATATATATATATATATGGCAATGCTATAGAACCATCCAAGTGGTTTCATATTATGGAACTACCTTATTTTACATAGGTTGGATTGTGATTGAGTGGAAGAGATTAAAAGATGGTGGGGTCTACACATTTTAATCTGATTCACCTAATCTCAATCCAACCGATATAACATAGGGTAGTTCCATCACCAGAATGGTTCTAGAGAGCGCGAGCGCACATACACACACACACACACACACACATATATATATATATATATATATATATATATATATATATATATATATATATAGAGAGAGAGAGAGAGAGAGAATAAGGGAGGTGAAGTGACACCTCACTCTCAAACCAAGGGTGACTGTGATGTGACACAATCCCAACCACCCCAACGAGAGGAGAAGGTTAAGCCCAATTTGTTAATTTTTTTCCAAAATATTAAATGTGTGGCTGGAATTATGCCACGTCACCGTCACCCTTGTTTTGAGAGTGAGGTGTCATCTCACCTCCCGCATTATATATATATATATATATATATATATATATATATATATATATATATATATGCTCAGGTTGTATGACCATGGTGCATCCGTGTGTTACTTTAGTTAATGTTTTTTATGAATTTCATCTGTATATACATTGTCTTGTGTAAGTCCGATGAACCATCAAATAATAATTTGTTCATGAACGAAAATATTATAGGCTTGCCAACTTTGTCTAAGTTTGTCTTCCATTAATGGGTTCCTCAACCGCCGCAGGTATATCCATCCATATGCGTGCGAGTATATTTTTTCTATTTTCTGCGAAAAGGTTGTATCAGTAATATATTTCCTCATGGTCATATTGAATTAATCCAATTAACATTTTCCTTTAGTTACCAGTCATTCATCAGTTCAAGAAAGTATTGGTAATCCCCGGTTCAAGAAAGTATTGGTAATCTCCTCATTTATTTGTAGATGACCTATGCATACCCCCATATACATTTGTAGATGACCGATGCAATGTCCTACTACATCCATATAATTTCTAGTAGAATATTCGCATTCACAAAATTCTCTCTTCGACAAAATACCTTATTTATAGGACAAAGGAGATGGTGGCGATTCCTTGATTCTTGCGTTGCGCTGTCAGCATTAATTGTAATGGCAACGCTTGGTTTTTTCACTCAACCTTATCCTTTGAGAAACATGCGGCCAAGAAAAAGCAACATCCATATATCCCAAAATTTGTCCACATAGATGCCTGACACCAAGATTATGTCTGACACAGAATCCTGATAAATAGGATTTTCTGAACGCCTCAAAAGATGTGACCACACTAAACGACAAGAAGCTCTCATCAGACTAATAATGACTTCTGACAAGCGTACAATGCCACCTGTACGAGGCCTCATTCGTCCCAAATTCCATCCACTATATGCGACTCTGGCCCTATGCATCCCAGACTCCATGTGCTCCATGCGACTCTAGCCCTATGCGTCTCTGGCCCCATGCGTTCCATGCGTCTCTGGTCCCATGTGTTCCAGCCGCCATAAGTTCCATGCATCTCTGGCCCTATGCGTTCCAGACTCCACGCGTCTTATGTGTCTCTGGCCCCATGCGTTCCAGACTTTATGCGTCACATGCGTCCAACGTGGCAAGGTTCACTAAGACGAAATATTTGTTGTGATTCTCACTAACTGAATGCGGGCCACGTGTCAAGCTGACCAAGTCACGCAAACTGAAAAGAACCGCCAGGATCTCCAGCAACAGCAAATTCTAACAAGACATCCACATGGTAGCTTGTCCTGGACTCAAACCATACTATGAGCCCACAGTTGCAACCACATTCTGTTGAAGGAGCCCCCTAAGGCCACCAAACAAAAGAACATGCGGCACCTATAGCCCATCAACATGATGGCTACAAATAGAGGTAACTTGGGCGTCCCAAATGTTTGTTTTTTTTACTTCAGAGAGACCATACCCCTCCATGCGAGCTACATTCGTGCACACAAGTGAGAGAGAGAGAGAGAGAGAGAGAGAAGAGAGAGAGAGAAGAGAAGAGAACATCCCTCATTTCCTCGTCGGACCATCAACGGAGTAAATTAGTCATTACAGTACTCGATCTCCATCATCACATTAACCAGATTAAATATTTTACTTAGATTTTCTATTTAGGCCTTCTTTGTACATTTTTGTTTATTATTAAATAAAAAAAAATTCCAAACTCAATTCAATGGCAAATAGTCCAGTAGCAATATTTGGTTCTTCGGAACCGGGACATGACAGAAAGTTTGTCTTTATGCAATTAAACATAAATCCCCATAGCAGTTTTTTTATAAATCCTCATATCAGTACCCCCAACTAGGATATATTCTAAGGAACTTATGAACATGATACAATGGAAATAGTCCAAACCTAGGAAGCACAATTGCTCCAAACATCGGTTCCACATATATGTCATATCAGACATGTATTTGGCATAATATATAGGTATTCCAAAATATAATAGGACATGCCAAGTGTTTGTCAAGTATGTTTGCCTATCCATATTGTATCATGATATCTGTATTTGTGCAACGAGTTCCAAATATGTTCATCTTAGGCATGCTAACTTTGTAGAAATACATGTTAACTTCAGGGTGGGTGCACCTAGAACAACTATGTTACCTGAATTGATTATATAGGCAACATAATGTGAATCATAAACACACGTTCTAGAAAGTGGAACGCAAAAATATTTAAATGAGGAGTGTACGACAAGAGAACACAGGATATACTTGATTTCTAACAAAGTTTTTAATGGGAAGATGTTCTTTTATTTATTTTCATTCAAAGTATAAGAGTCAAAGATATTATTGCTAAGATTGTTTAGAATTTATTAATCCTTTTCCAAGTAGAAAAGTTTTGAATTTTATGATAGTATATTATGATACTTGGCTAATTAACCCCCTCCTTCTTACTCAAACTTTCTCCGATACTTGATGTTTTTACAACACGCTAGGACCCGCTCTTTCCTCAACTGCTCTAGCAAGCACATCATTTATTGACAAGAAGCACCATCAGTCAAGTATTGATCACCCCCTCATTATTTTCCTCTAGATCTTCTCCTCCATGAACCGCTACCTATGAGTCACCTGGACCAGCCTCCTCCATCCAATCATTGCAATGGGACTGAACATGAACAAAATACTGACAAATTTAGCATGTGGGTGGAACTCCCTCATATTCAACATGTGGTGACATATTCCGGACATTAGGGAGTTCAAAACCCAATGAGCGTAGCATGGATCTCCACGAGTATACGATCATAGGATAGACGAAGACACCCTAGCAGTAGGTATATCCATTTTAGTAGACCTACCTATAATACTAGATAGCTTTATTACAACAAGCACACTCCAAACCTTGGGGATAGCGAGGAAAATTTAATCCATGTAGGAACTGAAGACACGCGAACCCTCTCAAAATTAGATTCAGACAACCATTTCCATAGAATTACCAAATGTCCCTCAAATGACCAAGGCCCACATTGCAATATGCGCTTCATATCCTCCTACAATCTGACAGTCTCTGTGTTGCAAACTACGTAAAAGAAATTGCCGGAAAGATAAAGTAGCACACAAAGTGATAGAAGAGTTTATTTGCTTGGTGTAAGAAATTTCTACATGTATGCCTTTGCTTTTATAAGCCTACTAAAACATAACTACAATGCCTACAAGCATGGAAGGCCAAGGGTTTCTCCTTTAGAATAGGACCACTAACACATGATGAAAGTTTTCCCTTTAGAATAGTGCTCCACATGACCAGGTGTGATGAGCACTAAGTTTAACCAATAATCGCTCCCTAAACTTTTGCGATTACTTGATGACGATTATCCCGATCTTGGAGCAAAGCTCCTGGAACCTGACCCGGCCCAGGGCCTTGGTCAGTATGTCGGCGAGCTGCTCATCTGTTCGGACATACTCTACCTCAGCTGTCCCGTCCTTGATGCCGTCACGAATGAAGTGGTACCTCGTCTGGATGTGTTTGCTGCGATCATGAAACACCGGATTTTTGCTGAGGGGGATTGCTGATTTGTTGTCGATGCGCAGTTTTACACATCTGATATCGTCGCCCTTCATGTCCGCCAACAGCCGTGCGAGCCAGATGCCTTGGCAGGCGGCAGTGGTTGCTGCGACATACTCGGCTTCGCAGGATGATAGTGCCACCACATTCTGCTTCTGTGATTGCCAACTGATAGCGCTGTTGCCGAGGAAGAATAGTACGTCTGTTATGCTCTTGCGGTCGTCAACATCCCCGGCCATGTCGCTGTCGCAGTAGCCGACCAGCCGGGGCTCCTCTGTTCCTTGTTCGTAGCGGCAGTCGTAACCCCGCGTACCAGCAACGTACCGGAGTATGTGTTTGACCGCCGCTAGGTGCTCAGTCGTTGGCTTCTCCATGAAGCGGCTCACATACCCGACTGCTAATGACAAGTCCGGCCGGGTGTGCACGAGGTATCGCAAGCTTCCTACTATGCTCCGGTACTCCGTGGCATCTGCCGGCGGTGCAGCACTATCCTTGCTGAGCTTCAAACGTGGCTCCATAGGTACATGGCAAGGGTTGCAGTCGCCCATGCCACTCTTCTCCAGTATCTTGGCTGCGTACGCAGACTGGTTCACTGTGATACCATCTGCGTTCTGCTGTACATTGATGCCAAGGTAGAAGGAAAGCAGGCCGAGATTGCTCATCTTAAAGGAGCTGCTCATCTCGCGTTTGAACTTGTCGATCTCGTCCGCATTGTTTCCCGTGATAATGAGGTCGTCGACATAGACACCCACGAGCAACCTTGCCTCGCCAAGGCCACGCACGTAGATGGCATGCTCCGAGGGACTCGACTGAATCTGAGTGTGGACATGGTCCAGCTTCGCGTTCCAGGCCCTCGGTGCTTGCTTCAGGCCGTAGAGTGCCTTGTGTAGGCGAAAAAATTTCTGCTCCTCGCCGGCGGCTGCAAAACCGGGTGGCTGCGTGACGTAGACCTCTTCGTCGAGCTCCCCGTTCAAGAACGCCGTTTTCACATCCATGTGATGGACAACCCAACCTGCATGACCGGCAAACGCCAGTAACAACCTTACGGACTCAAGTCTGGCTACTGGCGCGAAAACCTCATCGTAGTCGATCCCGTGCCTCTGCACATACCCCTTCGCGACGAGCCGGGCCTTGTGCTTGATGACGATGTCGTGCTCATCCTTCTTCGCCTTGTAGACCCATTTGAGTCCAATGGGGCGGTGACCAGCGGGCAGGTCCACGAGCCGCCAGGTGTCGTTCTCCTCAATGGATGCGAGTTCATCCAGCATCGCTCGGCGCCAGCACTCGTATTGCTCCGCTTCTGAAAACACAGAGTCGTGGTGGTATACCGACTCAACTTCATAGATGTCTTACAGAGAGCGGTATCGGCGCGACGGTTCATTTGGCGGATCGGGCGTCGCTCCTGACGGCGGTGAGACGAATCGGATCGGAGCCGTACCCGTCGTCACAGGCGTCGAAACCGTTGGCGTCGTTGCGGCTGATGTCGCGGTTGTGCGAGCGGGCGTCATGGCCGGTGGTGGGCACGCATGACTGGCTCCCGCCTGCTCTGGTGGAGGCAGCGTCTGTGTCGATGCGGGTGTGGCTGCGCCCACAGCCTCTTGCGATGGACCTCCGTTCCCGGCCGAAATGAACGTGCCGGGAATGAGCTCGTGGGGAAATTTAACAGTGAATGCCTCGTCGATCCCGACGAGTCTGGCATCGATGTCGGTGTGCGTCCAGTCCCACTGCCCCGCCTCGTCAAAGATAATGTCGCGGGTGACATACAAGCGACGACTGACTGGATCGTAGGCCCTGTAAGCCTTGGACCCCGTCTCGTAGCCAACAAACACCATTTTCTTGCTCCGATCGTCAAGTTTCTTCAAATTTGGCTGCACCATCTTCACATGAGCAATGCAACCGAAAGTACGTAAGAAACTTACATCGGGGCGCTTATCATGCCACGCCTCATAGGGCGTCTTTCCCTTCACTGCGGCTGTTGGCGCCATGTTTAGCAGGTACACCGCCGTGGTCACCGCCTCGCCCCAGAATGCTGCCGGCATGCTCTTCGCCTTGAGCAAGCTTCGGGCCATAGCTACCATAGTCTGGTTCCGGCGGTCGACGATGCCATTTTGTTGAGGCGAGTAAGGCGCGGTGAGGTGGCGCTTGATGCCGTGGCGCTCGCAGTGAGAACTCGCCGCCACGGTCTGTGCGTAGTACACGAAGCTTGCACTTCGACTCGACCTCCGCCGCAACCTGAATGCGTTTGATCGCCTCGCTCGCCTCGTCCTTGGATCTCAGCAGCTTGATCCATATGAACCTGCTGTAGTCATCGACGAGGAGAAGGAAGTAGCGCTTCCCGCCAGGTGTCGCCGGTTAGATGGGACCACACAAGTCTGCGTGCACCAAGTCGAGAGGGTCAGTGGCGCGATAGTTGGCGTGCCGGGGAAATAAAGTACGTCGCTGCTTCCCAGCCAGACAGCTGTCGCACAATTGATCGACATGATCAATATGCGGAAGGCCGTCCACCATTTTTTCCCTGCTCAGGCGACGAAGGGCGTCGAAGTGTAGATGGCCGTAGCGCGCATGCCAGCGCCACGCCATGTCCGAGCACTGTGCCACGAGGCATACCGGCTGTGCGATCCGCAATGGAAGGATATATAGACGATTTGAAGTGCGTGATACCTTAGCAAGAAGGCGGCGCTGTTTGTCATGGATTCGAAGCATTCCATCCTCGATTAGCGTGGAGCAGCCGGTCTCATCCAATTGCCCGATGCTGACAAAGTTGCTACGCAACCGGGGAATGTAGTAGACGTTGGTGAGGGCTCGATGTTCTCTTCCTTGGCCCGTGAACACCACCGTGCCCCGGCCTTGGATGTCCACGACGGAGCCATCGCCAAATTTGACGCTGCCCCGCACGCCGGTGTCGAGTTCGGAGAAGACTACCCGCACGCCTGTCATATGGTTAGACGCTCCCGTGTCGTAGTACCAGGTCACATTGTCGGTGTCCTCCCGCTCCCCAAGCTTTACCATGGTGCACTCCTCGTTGAGCATCACCTGCTCGGTCGCCTCGGAGTGGGTGTAGGGCTTTCGACGATTGTGCACACCTGCGCCATCAGAAGCGCCGATTCGTCCTCCTCCACTTGCGCTAAAAGGGCCTCGTCCTTCTTTTTCTTGCGGCATTCACGAGCCCAGTGGCCCAGTTTTTCGCAATAACGGCACTTTTCGTCCCGAGTTGCACCGGAGCCGCTCCTTTCGCCTCTCGACTTTGGATCGCGCGCTCCCAAGTCCCTCTCCGGGATGCGCCACTTCTTCTTCTGGTCGCCGTTTCCGGCGCCCCTGCTGGACGAACTGTCATGCCCCGATCTCCCGCAGGCTATTTCGGCCGTTCCCGCTAGGCGGGAATCACCCTCGCCAGCGCTCCCGCAGAATGATTGCTTGACCCATCCGGGCGTGATGCCGCACGAGCGTGATCCACGCCCGTGCAAGGCCTTGGTCCATTGGCTGGCGGCAAGAGTTCTAAGCCATAGAGTCGCACAGATTGTCCGAGTGCAGCGGAGTTATGAACGCATAGGCGATCGGTAACAAGTTCACTGAGTCGACAATATAGCGGAAGCATTGAAACACAAGTTGAAGTAAAGCAAGCTCTTTTATTGATATGAACAAGTGTTACAGGCGGCGTATAGCCGAGATTACAAGTCGCTCAAGCCTCTCTCTCTGAAACATAAAGCGTGTCAAGTGGCTACAATTGTGGAATAATTATACAGGCGATGTTCACAACGTTATGTCTTGTATATGTCTTCAGTTCCGGACGCACCGTTGCTTCGGAGTGTTCTCCACGCCTAAGCACGCACGAAGGAGGCATCCGCACCGAACGAGGTTCTCCCGCACCCTATATACAAACTGGTGGATTATCAGTACATTGAATGCACTGGTGGGGAAGCTACTCGTCCGCTCGACAAATCCAAACACGTAATACAGGTTTCGTGCACCAACTATTAAGTTGTCTTTCTAGTTGCCTTAGGATCAGTTTCATGCAAATATTGAATAGCCTAACTTGTGTGGCAGTGCGCAGTGCAACATGAGAGGAAACACGGCGAGACTTACCAACTTACCATTTCTCCTTCCCTGTCCGAGGCAAACATTGAGGCAAACATTGTTAATCCAAGCACGGGCAAGTATAAACATTTAGGAGGCATAGCATATGCAAACACGAAGGTCATTTTAACATGATCGTTCAGGTGTTCAGTTGTTTCTTGATGCGATGCAATGACTCGCATGCAGATAGCCGCTAAGCGAGGATGACTTATCTATATAAACGTTAGTCGCTGGCATAGCCATAAAGGACCATAGTCATTGGCGGGTAGAGAATGCAACGAAAGCACGTGAGGTGCTGCAAACTATCCCGTCAATCACGTGAGACTATTACGTTATGTTCCATCCAGATCGGGTCGGTCCCAGTGCCCTGGTGACCGCCCGTGGAACGGTGTCTCATTTTTGAGTTGTCCGCGACATGCAGGTCAGGGTCAGATTCAATCCACAACTTGAATGATAATCCATGATTCGTGATCTGAACGAGCGTTTGCTCCAAGAGCTGAGATTCGTTCGTTACATGACGTGATTCTCGTTCAGATATAAACTTGATGTGATTATCATTCAGTTGTCACGTTATTGGATTCACGTTCAGTATTCATTACCCTGATGCGTGCCCCTGGTTCGGGGATTGCCTTGGAGACCCATCGGTCCCGGATACTTGCAGGTTCGTTCAGGCACGAAACGACTACGTAGTAGTCTCCCGGGGTTTGGATGAAAACATGGCAACATTACAAGCAGACAAGCATGCGTGTCTAAGGAACATAAGTAAACACGTTTGCTCGGACCCGAAGGTAACCCGAGAGATGAAACCGTTAGGGGACTTAGAATTCGAGGGTCCGAATATAAGCATTATTTCAATTTCCATGTTCTAGCATAAGCAATACAAGTTGGGATTATTCCCTTAGCTAGGTGCGTTGGATTCATTAGCATGCAGGGGTGATTCACCTAGCGACTAGCATGAAATATTTCAGATTTTTATGTGTGCTGGCTAAGCAAAGACAAGTTCACCGTAGCCACCCACCTTAGCGATGATTCGCCTCGGTAGAGCGATACGTCAAGTGAGCCTTTGAAAGCCTAAACCGGATTCCTGTAGGGACAAGCCTGGATATCCTTTGCTTCTCATTTGAGACAAAGCGGGTCGGGACAGTCGCACTTTTGTCGTTTGAGTCGGCAGTCCGCTAGAACGAAACGGGGTATTACATCCTACCCAACTCAGAAAAAGTCTCGTCCTCGACACTTACTGAGGACAAGCAGTAATCTAGGGTTGAGGCAATCCTAGATAAGTCGTTGTACTTGTTTATTTGGATATTCACTTGCACAAGAGTCGAAATCAGCATATCGCTTAGACTGGATCGTGCGCACTTTCGAAATGCATTTCTAGCGTGAGCACGTCAACCAGCTTAGTGATAGCGAAGTCTCAGCACTCGAGTTTCACCATATCTTAAGTCTTGGATGGTGCACTAGTTCAAGGCGTCCCTCGAATAGATGCATTCAACCAAACTTAGAGTTAGTGAAATCGGACAAGCTACTAGCGATACTCTCAAGGGTTCGCACAGGTTGGCACAAAGGCCACTCGCAGCATACAACCAGACAAGCAATCATATCATTCAAAACGCATTTTGAAAGTATTTAGACTTATTGTTGGAACATCCCATCGAGGCATTGAGAGAGAGCGTGCACATAACCCACGAACGAGCTTTCGAAACAGAGATTTTTGAATTGAAGTCCAAAGGCGTAGAAGCCTGGCTCTGATACCAACATGTCACGCCCCGATCTCCCGCAGGCTATTTCGGCCGTTCCCGCTAGGCGGGAATCACCCTCGCCAGCGCTCCTGCGAAACGATCGCTTGACCCATCTCGGCGTGATGCCGCACAAGCGTGATCCACGCCCGTGCAAGGCCATGGTCCATTGGCTGACGGCAAGAGTTCTAAGCCTCAGAGTCGCACAGATTGTTCGAGTGCAGCGGAGTTATGAACGCATAGGCGATCGGTAACAAGTTCACTGAGTCGACAATATAGCGGAAGCATTGAAACACAAGTTGAAGTAAAGCAAGCTCTTTTATTGATATGAACAAGTGTTACAAGCGGCGTATAGCCGAGATTACAAGTCGCTCAAGCCTCTCTCTCTGAAACATAAAGCGTGCCAAGTGGTTACAATTGTGCAATGATTGTACAGGCGATGATCAGACGATGTTCACAATGTTATGTCTTGTATATGTGCTTCAGTTCCGGACGCACCGTTGCTTCGGAGTGCTCTCCACGCCTAAGCACGCACGAAGGAGGCATCCCCACCGAACGAGGTTCTCCCGCACCCTGCATACAAACTGGTGGATTATCAGTACATTGAATGCACTGGTGGGGAAGCTACTCGCCCGCTCGACAAATCCAAACACGTAATACAGGTTCCGTGCACCAACTATTAAGTTGTCTTTCTAGTTGCCTTAGGATCAGTTTCATGCAAATATTGAATAGGCTAACTCCTGAAACACCTTCGGGATCACCAGGGTGCTTGCCACGCTCGAGCCGCTTACTGGACTCGACGCCGACACTGATGGAGGTGTGAGTGGATTCCCGTCAGCATCAAACGACATGGCTCTGATACCACTTGACAGTCTCTGTGTTGCAAACTACGTAAAAGAAATTGCCGGAAAGATAAAGTAGCACACAAAGTGATAGAAGAGTTTATTTGCTTAGTGTAAGAAATTTCTACATGTATGCCTTTGCTTTTATAAGCCTACTAAAACATAACTACAATGCCTACAAGCATGGAAGGCCAAGGGTTTCTTCTTTAGAATAGGACCACTAACACATGATGAAAGTTTCCCCTTTAGAATAGTGCTCCACATGACCAGGTGTGATGAGCACAAAGTTTAACCAATACAATCCATGCTTGACGAAGCAGGTACCGTTCTCTCATGAGAAACGCCAAACAGTTTGAGAATTAATACTAAAATGTGTGCACAGAAAGGTCGATAATCCATTAAGAAAAAAACTAACTTGCTCTTCCAATAGTCAAATGTTTCCTCCAAGTTGTCACTAGTGTTTCAGCAATCTCCTCCTCCCAGCCTTTGGCTCAATATATTGAAAACTCAAGTTCTTCGTGAATCTCCGCAGGCATGCACAATTTCACCCATGACCTAGGTGTTGACTAGACAACCAAGGCATAATTCTTCTCCAGCATGGAACTAGGTATACTTTCAACCCTTTGAAGATTGCATTGCTTGGTACGACTGATTCCAATGAACATTATTATTTCCCATCCTCTTCGACCCAGTGCTTTGCTCAACAGTCATCGTATTACGTTGGCGGGAAGCATGTCTCCACTCCTCGTTATTGTTGTAGAACCCTCAACCCACCATCCCTAACCCCTTCGACGCCACTTCTCCAGTAGCTCCAATATATATATATATATATATATATATATATATATATATATATATATATATATATAGTCAGGCTTATATATATAAAAAAAATTATAGTCATGTTTACATACGATGCACGTACAAAAAAGCAAAACAAATCTCGGATATTATTAAAAAAATAGATAAATTTTTTAATTATATTAAAAATAGTTTATATATAATTTGAATATATTTTAATTAAAATTTGTTAAAGTATGTTTTTATAACTTCGAATATATGTTTCGATAATACGTTAGTTTAAATATAATTTGAATATTAAATGTATTTTAATTTGGATTTGTTATATATATGTTTATAGAATTTTAGATATATGTTTATGAACATTTTAGTTAAAAGGATTTTAGATTTTTTTTTATTAATTACGTGTGGATATATAGACAGCTTAGACGTCGCATTTTAGCTATTTTTAGGTCTTTTTATATACCTATATGAACCAATGCACATGTGGACCGATAGGGGTTCATGCACATGCGGACCGATAGGAATGGAGTGTACTAGCGCACATATGGTAAACGGGATATGAGCCATAGGCTCATATTCCTACATGAGTCATACACAGGTGGACCAATAGGAATGAACTTCATATATATATATATATATATATATATATATATATATATATATATATATATATATATATAATTTTGTTTTATTTTATTATTTTTTTCGTCATTTCTTCAAGCCGGACCGTAGCTGTATAAGCAACCCAGCTACCCGGGAGGAAATTTGAACCCAGGACCTACCCGTCGGTGTCCTCCCGCACTACCACTAGGCTAGTGTCTTAGGGATTATATATATATATATATATATATATATATATATATATATAGAGAGAGAGAGAGAGAGAGAGAGAGAGGGGGGGGGGGGGGGATCAAGATTCTTCCATTTTTGCATCCCCCAGCCATCCCCCTTACACGTGGATGTTGCTTTAAGTCATATATATACTTTTCTCTCTCTCTCTCTCTCTCTCTCTATATATATATATATATATATATATATATATATATATATATATATATATATATATATATGGGGCCATAATAATTTTTTTGAGATGTCTGGCGTAATTTTCTGGATTTTGTGGATGCGGCAATACCTACTTTTGGGCCCACTGCTCCCAAATCCTACATTTTTTTATAAATAAAATAAATAATACGCCAATGTGACTCGATCCACCGATTTTCCACCACCCAGTCAAGGTTCTTATGCCTCTCCTTGTAACTACAAGGGTCACCCGAGTTCGAATATATATATATATATATATATATATATATATATATATGGCAATGCTGTAGAACCATCCAAGTGGTTTCATATTATGGAACTACCTTATTTTACATAAGTTGAATTGTGATTGAGTGGGTGAGATTAAAAGATGGTGGGGTCTACACCTTTTAATCTCATTCACCTAATCTCAATCCAACCGGTATAACATAGGGTGGTTCCATCACCAGAATGGTTCGAAAGCGCGCGCGTGCGCGCGCGCGCACACACACACACACACACACACACATATATATATATATATATATATATATATATATATATATATATATATATAGAGAGAGAGAGAGAGAGAGAGAGAGGTGAAGTGACACCTCACTCTCAAACCAAGGGTGGCTGGGATGTGGCACATTTTCAGCCACCCCAACGAGGGGAGAGGGTTAAGTGCAATTTGTTAATTTTTTCCAAAATATTAAATGTGTGGTTGGAATTGTGCCACGTCACTGTCACCTTTGTTTTGAGAATGAGATGTCATCTCACCTCCCGTATTATATATATATATATATATATATATGCATATATACACGCTCAGGTTGTATGACCATGGTGCATCCGTGTGTTACTTTAGATAATATTTTTTATGAATTTCATATGTATATACATTGTCTTGTGTAAGTCCGATGAACCATCAAATAATAATTTGTTCATGAACGAAAATATTATAGGCTTGCCAACTTTGTCTAAGTTTGTCTTCCATTAATGGGTTCCTCAACCGCCGCACGTATATCCATCCATATGCGTGCGAGTATATTCTTCCTATTTTCTGCAAATGGATGTATCAGTAATATATTCCCTCATGGTCATATTCAATTAATCCAATTAACATTTTCTTTTAGTTGCCAGTCATTCATCTGTTCAAGAAAGTATTGGGAATCTCCGGTTCAAGAAAGTATTGGTAATCTCCTCATTTATTTGTAGATGACCGATGCATACCCCCATATACATTTGAAAGAAAAAAAGAGTTGCCGCTACTTGTATAAATAGGCTAGAAAGGTTAGATCATAGAACATTTTCTTGACCTCTTGCTCAGACTGTTATCGGTGCAAGGTTGTTCCAAGCTGTAGCTTCGAAGTTTACGGAGACAGCAACTAGCTATGTCGCCAGCAATGCCATCCGTGATGACTGGTACAAATTCTTCGTTGAGCGTCTTGTCATGTATATGTGTACTATATTTGAGAACATTAACAAATTTATGTTATATGTATATAGATTCTGGTTTCTTTTGTAAAATTAAAAATGATATTCGATTTAACTATTTAGTCATCATTTTAGTTTTGCAGACAAAGATGATGAGGAAGATGGAGAGAGACAAGGTTTCTTGTTTACTTAATATATATATATATATATATATATATATATATATATATGTGTGTGTGTGTGTGCAGGATCGGTTCTGAGTTCATGGGGATCCGACAAACTTTTAAAATAAGATCCCATATATAATAAAAAAAAACAAAAAAAAAAAGAAGAGAAATGTCTCCACCAAATTTTAACTATCAACCTCTTGTATGCAAGTCTAATGTAATAACCACTACACTATAATTACTTTGTGATAAAAAGAGCTCATGGTAAATATTAGTTCTATTTTTGATAAAAAAAATATTTATATATTTAAGAAGAAATTTTTTTTTTTGCCCTCCTGGCTCATGGGATCCTGGGAGGACCTCTTGACTGCCTTGGGCTAGGACCGGTCCTGTGTGTGTGCGCACGCGCCTCTCGCGATCAGGATGGTCTAGCGGTCGTTAAACTCCAGTGAAATATGTATATATATATATATAATTTTACAGAAAATTTACTGTACAAATAATAATATTATATTAATTAAATATAAGGATAGAAATTTTAGAAAATTTTAAATTCCGATACATATCACCAATCCAGATGGCAAAATTTTGGAGAACTTAATTTTCGTCAACTGAGTTGGCGAAAATATGACAAGAATCCGACGTGTCAATTTTTTGGGCGTGAGGGGGGTGAATTTTCGCCAACACAGTTGGCGAAAATGTGGTGTTTGGATTTTTTTTGTTTTGTTTTTTATTTGGTTTTATGTTTATGATTTTATTTGATTTGGTTTTTTTTGTTGGTTTTATTTGTGTTGGTTTTTTTGGTTTTTTTTTTTGTTTTGTCGATTTATTTTTCGGTATGTTCATAGTGACGTTCATATTGTAACGTTCATATTTTGACAACGTCTCTATTTTTTTCATATCTATACATTTTTTCTGTTATTCATTTCTCACTCAATCCACTTAGACTTTCAAACAGAAGGTACTTCAGCTCAATCACTATGTATTTAGAAGCTCATTCTCATGTGATGGATCAAAGTTTAACAATATTATGTTCGGTTGGAGGTGTGCATAATGGGTTAGTTTATGAAGGAGGTTTAACTGAAATTTTTTTAATTGATCGAAATATTTCGTTTGATAGTTTACGTAATCAAATTGTTGAACAATGTTCTATGTTATATGTACATAGATTCTGGTTTCTTTTGTAAAATAAAAAATAATATTTGATTTAACTATTTAGCCGTCTTTTTAGTTTTGCTGACAAAGAATATGAGGATGAGAGAAGACAAAGATTTTTTGTTTACATAATATATATATATATATATATATATATATATATATATATATATATATATATATATATCTGTGTGTGTGTGTGTATGTGCAGGACGGTTCAGAGCTCATGGAGACCCGACGAACTTTCAAAATAAAATTCCATACATAATATAAAAAATAAAATAAAATAAATGCCTCCACCAAAATTAGAACTATAAATCTCTTGTGTGCAAGTCTGACGTAATAATCACTGTACTACAATTGCTTCAAGATAAGAAGAGCTCATGGTAAATACTAATTCTAGTTTGGGTAAAAAAATATTTATATATTTAAGTAGATTTTTTTTATTTTGGTCCTCCTAATCCATGGGGTCCGAAGCGGTCGTCTTGGCTGTCCTGTACCAGAACCGGTTCGTGTTTGTGCGTGCGCGCCTCACGCGACGGTCCGTGTTTGTGCGTGCGCGCCTCACGCGACCTGGATGGTCGGACGTTAAAATCCAGTATATATATATATATATATATATATGTATATATATATACTGGATTTATATATATATATACTGGATTTTAACTGGCTTCTTACAAATCCAGTTAAAATCCAGTATATATATATATATATATCATTTTAAAGTTACAAGTGGCCATTAGATTAATTTTTCTTTGTTTCTTTTTATGCTATAACAAAATAAATTATCTCAATTTGATTCAGTGGATTCTCTCGCTGCTGCTTCCCCGGAAAAGCAAAAGGTTGTCTTCGTCCTGGGATCAACCGGCACTGGCAAGTCGAAGCTCGCCGTCAGCCTTGCTGCCGAGTTCAACGGCGAGATCGTGAACTCCGACAAGATACAAGTCTACGACGGTCTCGACGTCATCACCAACAAGGTCACCGAGGAAGAGTCTGCAGGCATTCCCCACCACCTCATCGGCGGCTTCCACCCGGAGGACGATTTCACCGCCCGCGACTTCCGTCGCGAAGCTACCCTTGCCATAGACTCCATCCTCCGGCGGGGCTGCCTGCCCATCGTGGCCGGAGGGTCGAACACCTACATCCAGGAGCTCGTAGACGACCAGTTCCGGTCCAGGTACGAGTGCATCTTCGTGTGGGTCTCGGTCGACCTGCCCGTGCTCGACTCGTTCGTGTCGGCTCGGGTGGACAAGATGGTGGAGAGGGGGCTGGTGGAGGAGGCGAGGGGGATGTTCAGCCCCGAAGGGGACTATTCCAAAGGGATACGGAAAGCGATCGGCGTGCCGGAGATGGACCGGTACTTCCGGGCGGAGGAGTCCGCCGCGGACGAGGAGACCAGAGCGAGGCTGCTGAAGGAGTGCATCGACGAGGTCAAGGCGAACACGCGCGAACTGACTCGCACTCAGCTGCTGAAGATTGTTCAGCTGTCCACATTGGAAGGGTGGGACGTGCGCAAGGTCGACGCGACGGAGATGTTTCTGAGGAATGGGAAGGAGGCCGAGGAGACTTGGGAAAGAACAGTGAGAAGCCCCAGTGTTGATATTGTGCAGCAGTTCCTGAGTAGAGGTGTCAACGAAAAGAAGGATGCAAATGAAAATTTTGCTTCAACTGCTATCGATGTGGCTGCTGCAGCAACTTTGGATCGGGCAACACCACAGCTTCTTGGACAGACAGTTAATTAGTGTCACCATATATAAACTAGTTTGGTTAAGGCTGGCTTTATTAGTCGGAGAACATCGCTTGTTAATTTTCATCACAACTTTAATTTTCCCAAAAGAGATTTTAAGTAGTAGAATATGGAAGGGAATAAAAGAAAAGTGGTTCTTTCTTTCTGTGTGGGATTGTCGTGGTCTTGAATTGAACTTTTGTTGGCAATCTGAAAAACAAATAATATATGTACTGCATGCATTATTATTGATTAATTTGATCTCTTTCTAGCTTATGGTCTTGACCTGGATTGTTGGTCTTATACTAATTATGTTAAATGCTCACAATACTGAAAGGACTTCTATGTACTGCATGGCAATGCAATTCCATGACAGTATGTCACTCATAAAAAAAGAAGAAGGAGAGGCTAAATTTCAACTTGATATTATAACTATTCAATATAAATTACTACCTCAATTATAAGTAGACTACTTAATACCTATTGGAGTTAACAGAAAGTTAAAAAAAAAAAACACACACACAAAAAAAATACCATTTATCTCTTAATTCATTATCATACGGAGAAAAGAAATTAGACACCGGAGAAAACACTTCCAAGGTCGGGTCCATATATGTTTTCAAAACCTACGGGGTCTCTTAATCTATTAACAAGCGAAAGAAGGGGAAGGTTTTATTTTTTGAATAATGATATTCGTCCCTCCAAATCATTTCTCCTTATGTGGTAGCTGATGTAGCGGCCAGTTAATGTGGTAGATAACATGTCAAATTTTAATATTAAAATTAATATTAAAATTAATATTAATATTAATATTAACATTAATATTAATATTAATTTTTTTGGGTAATTAATTTTTTGGGTTAAAATTTTCCATGTCAACTGCCACATAATTCTTTTTAACATGTCAGTCAGTTGATGTAGTGTCCCGCTCTTGTCGGTTCACTATTGATGCTTGTGGCTAGATAAACTAAGTCGGAACTGAGTTTTGGAGAAAACCTTTCAGCATAATCGATTATGGAAGAATGCAATGAACCTTTCCAACTCATGGATCGGCTTCTGTTAGAATAAGACCATGAGTTTTTGTTGGATGTTTTCGCTGCTTAGTTTTGATGAATATATTTTCAAGATGGTTTTCGATGATTGATTTCCTTGCCATTTTTCATCGATTTCTTGCGTTCATACTTGAAAATTTTGAGAGGAAAGATAGTTAAAGAAGGTGTTCTGATACCGATGTTGGTGCCAATCTAGGTAGACGCGTGACTGATGCATGACCGTACAAGCATTCTCCTTCTCTCGGCATTCTCTAGTGAGTGAGTGGATTTGTCCTTTCTTCTCTTGTCCTTCATGCTTATCAAAAGAATTATCCTACTTGCCTTGCTGAGTCCAGTGATCGATAATGCCTTAGCAATGTAACCATAGATGCTACAAGTTGATACGATTGTTGTAATTACATGAGACACTTGATAAAGGAACGGTAAATAAACTTACATTATGCATAACACAGAATGAATGTCATAATGTGGTTTGGCATCACAGATGGCTATAAATTGAAATTTAACAGAGATTGTCACTACACTGTAGCCAGCAACAATATTACTGCAGTGGCCGCATCTCAAGAGACGGTGGTGACAGAGTTGGAGGAAACTGAACAGCCAACGAAGAAGAAGTCTACTTTCAAGTTTAATAAGTTTAAGAGTTGCAATCCACCAGAATTCAACGTCATAACAGAAATTGAGGAAGTTATGGGTTTTCTAAAGACCCTGATACTTCCACATGCTTGATATACAGGGAAGCAAGAGAGTAGAGTGCACGACTGTGCAGCTTCGTCTAAAGGCAGAGGACTGGTGGAAATGAAAGAGGTAGGCGCTCTGTGGTGCCAGCCAAGATGCCAAGATCTTTTGGGAGACATTCTAATAAGTTTTTATTTTTCTATTTATCCCACCAGTTGTCCATCAGAGGAAAGAGAACGGGTTCGTAGCACTCCAAAAGGGCAATATGTCAGTAGACGACTATGAAGTTGAGTTCTTGAAGAAGGCTAAATTTGTTGGGTATATAGTGCTGAATGACAAAGCAAAACGGTCACGATTTGTTCATGGGTCGTAAGTGTACAACCTACAAAGAGGCTTATGAAGTTGCTAACGAGATGGAGAAATTTCATACTCGAGGGGTGAATCAAGGCGGTCCACTACCAGAATAAGGCAAATTAGCGATGCAAGAAAGTATCGCCAAATGTCAAAAATATGTCGCTAATGGTGAGTAGCGGTGTATTTAACGACATTTGGACATAGTTGTGAAAAAGCTAGTCGCTGATCAAAACAACGTCGAAAAATGTCGCTCTAGCGACGTAATATAGCGACGTCAGAAAGTCGCAAAAATGGTGACTCTTAGCGTCGAGTGTCGCCAAATTTGTGACATTTAAATTTGGTAGGTAATTATTGTTAAATTTAGCGACTATCTGCGACATAATCAGCGACGAATAGTTGACATGGCCAAAATTGCCATGTCAGCAATAATTAGCGACCTGTAATGACGATCAGCGACGCCATGAGACAGTTTAGTGATGTCATTAGCGACACGTAAGGACGTCATTGAATGTCAATAAATGTCGCTAAACGTTGCTAATATTGATAAATAAAAATAAGACAATTTAGCGACGTCATTAACAACGCGTATGGACGTCATTGAATGTCACTAAACGTCACTAAATGTTGCTAATATTGAAAAGTAAAAATAAAAATAAATGAATGCCAATAATATCACAGTATAACATGCCTGTAGTATCATATTTCAAATAAATAGACAGACCCGGAGCAATCCTCTGTTGAATTCCACGGATTTGCCGACCGCTTCGGTGGAACACTCAACACTGGTACAATCACACAACAAAAATGGTGAAATAAATTAATTAAAGGATGACTCTAAGGCCCGAATGTAGTCACCCAATATCTAGTCACACAATAAAAATATACAAATAAGTCACACAATAAAAGTGTAAAATAACAAGTACAAACTCTCATGAATGGGCCAATACACACATATCGAAAAAAACTACTACAGATCATGAGGAGGAGACGTGTCGAATATGAGATAATATCACGTCAAACTGCTCCTGTATAGGCGTCACAGAACCCGATGCAGGAGTCGATGTAGATGACGATGTAGGCAGACCAGAAGGACGTCGCTGCTCCAACTCTGTCAGTCGAGCGTCGCAAGTATTCATGACAGATAAAAACTTCTAGTACTATGCTCCACTCGCTCGACCATCTCAAGATGTGACGCCTGCATCCTCGATAGTGAAGCGCCCAAGGTCTCCACTAGCTCTCTCACTCAATATGTGACGACTGCATCCTCGATAGTTTAGCGCCCACGGTCAATTGTGACTCCTGTACCGGCGTCACATTGTGCTTTGTCGACATGGCCAGGTCCCTCAGCCTATGATGCTACGGTCTGGCGATTCGAAACGTGTTATGAGCGTCGCATCGTCCGTCAGCGGCTGCGGCTGTACCGTAATCCTCTACATCAACTCGTCATGCAGAGATGCGATCTGAAGGTCAACTCTCTATTGGGCTCGCTGCGACTCCTGGAATGGCTATGGGGTATGCACATCGGCAAAGGGTGTCCTAGAGGACAGCGACGCAATATAGGCATCGTAGGATCCCGTACCGTAGTACGTATTCCTATGTAGACCACCAACGGATCTCATCCATAACTCGTCATCCGACGAAGCTGGGTGGGCCGGGGGTTCCGAGTAACAACCCCCTCTACATGTATGGGCTGGGTCGACTCTTCGCGGAGCCTCCTATACTCATATTAGAAAAATATGTATCTATCGATAAGCGTACTACTTACTACATATCTTAGGTACTTATTACTAATTAATTACATATATTTTTGCTCGGTGTCACCCTATATATAGTAGTACTTACGTAGCTCTACGTCGCCCTATCATCGATAAGTTGTCCCCCTTCCTATGAGTGGTGAGGAACACTGTCACCATGTTCGCATCCTCACCCCTCTGGACCTCTTAAGAAATATATTATTTATTATTAAAGTAAAAAATTAGGCCACGATGATTAAAAATTGTACGTATACAATGAAAGACGTACCAAGCGGAAAAAAAATTTCGTCACCGGAATCGATCTACCACACCACTTTTCCGCCCTCTACTGAGCCGCCTTGGCCTTCTCCGATATGGAGACGGAGTCGGCTCGGCCGCCATTTCCTCTTCTATCTCTGTGGTACCATCAGCAACAGGAACACTAGACAGAGCATGAACCCTAGACGGGATACTCTCGGGCCTGGAACTACTGGTCCCAGGAGTACTGTCACGTACGGTCATCGCAGTCGAAGTCTAAAGTACTACTGGTCGATAGTGTGCGATCGTCGCAGTCGTAGCTGAGGTACTGCTGGTCGATAGTATAGAGTACTCAAGGAAGAGGATCGGGAAGGAGTATCTATGTCCTGAATAGGACTACGTCTATAGAGTACTCAAGGACGAGGATCGGGAATAGTATCTGCGCCGTCCATACATATTTGAGAACAACATATAATGATAAAACAAATATACAGAGATATTTAGATTACATGATAGAAAGAAATACACAAAATTTGTAAACTATGCCACAATAAAAGTCTAAATGATAAAAGTGTCACCATGATAAAACATAAGGATCACAGAACTAGGCCGCAAATACACAGAGATATATATGTATCACCGTCACAAACATAAGTATCACAGAACTAGGCCACAAAAAAGTGTCACCATCAAAAAACTAGGCTACGATAAACGTATTAGAAAATTAGGCCACCATGTCTGTCACTTCTCGTTTCTAATATACGTATTTGGAGCGTAATTATTTTTTTTGCTGGCGTAGTTATATGTTGTTGAGAGACTAGAACCATTCTTTGGTTCGCTTGGCTCTTGGTTTATTTGTTTTTTTTGGTTTTATCATGAGTTAAACCCATGGTCTAAACCTCAAACCCTCCATATATAACCCAACTTTACTCTCTCTCCCCTCATTTTTTTCTCTTCCATTCTCTTTCTTAGGTTTTCCTCTTCCCCCTCAAAACCTTTATATTTTTGTTCCATTATATTCCTTATATGATTTTCCATACATTTATAACTTGGTATGTTTGGATTCGATGGATGGATTAGTGTAGATCAAAGTTTTAAGTTTTAGGATTTTCTTTGTGTTCTTGAGTGTTTTTGGGTTTTGATTTCTTAGGTTTTCCTCTTCCCCCTCAAAACCTTTATATTTTTGTTCCATTATGTTCCTTATATGATTTTCCATACATTTATAACTTGGTATGTTTGGATTCGATGGATGGATTAGTGTAGATCAAAGTTTTAAGTTTTAAGATTTTCTTTGTGTTCTAGAGTGTTTTTGGGTTTTGATTTCTTAAAACTTAATATTTTCAAAAAATCCTTGTTCTATGTTGATGAACACTTGATTTTGAATAATTTAGAACTTTACTTTGCTGAATTTGGGCATCATTTAAGATTTCTATAAAAGAAATAAAATCAAATTAACAGAATAAGTCAAATTAGCGACGTCTGAAAACGTCGCTAAATGTATAAAAACGTCGCTAAAAAAATTTAGTGACGTAATTAGCGACATTTCAATGAAGTCGTGTTTAAGCTAGTCACTGATAGGCAAAATGTCGCTATAGCGTCGTTTTCTAACGACGTATTCGCATCGCTAATATTTATCATAATAACGACATTTAGCGACGCAACATTGCTATAGTAGCGACGTGTTGTGTGTCGCTAAACGTTGCTAATTTTTTTTTATTTAGCGATATTTTATAAAATATTTAGCGATATTTTGTTGACCTAGCAAATACTTCCATGTCAGCAATTTAGCGACATACAGCGACGTATTTAGCGACTTATTTTGTGATGCGACGTATTTCTAAACGTCACTATATTTTCAGTAAAAAATAAAAAATAGAATATAAAATAGTTTTCATACTAATCTTCCTGTAGTTTATGAATTAACAATTTATATAAATAGATCCGGAGTAACTCTCCGTTGAATTCACTAGGTTCGCCGACCCCTTCGGTGGAACACTCAACACCGATAAATTCACATAAATTTAATATGAATAATAAAGTAAAATTTGAAGAAAATAAAATATTGTGATTACAAACCGAGTCTGAAAAAAATCTCGTCGTAAAGAATGCAATAAATATCCACACAACTGAGTGCAAGAAATAAAGTCTGAAAGCCTCAAAAATGTATAATATTCATAAATAATCCAATATTATGGGTTTAAAATACAAACAACCAGTAAACTGTCCTAACTAGGACTACTGCGGATTTGTAGGAGGATGACCACCGGCTGAAGATCGATTTTCCCGAAAAGGTCGATACGATATGACTAATAATACCAAATCCAGGAAGAATAAGAATATAAACCTCTGGATGACCAGCCATGGCGCATGGCTCTTTTGGCCAAGCATGCGGCGTCAATGGTGCTTAAACCAGAGGCCCAGCGCCATCGGGGATAAGAAAAATCATACTACTCCCGTGAAATCGATACCGATGTCGATGAAGAAGGTAGTGACGTCGGTGGAGTCGGTATCGATATAGGTGCACCCGCAGGACGTATCTGCTCCAACGCTGATAGTCGATGGTTGTATGAATCTATGGCAAAATTAGTTGTCATATCCCTGAGCTCCATGATGCTGCACTTGAGCGTATCAAATCGTGCGATAAGCGTCGCATCCTTCTCCTGTGGCTAGGACAGGGGATGCTCCTCCATCCTTCGTAGCAACTCGTCATGGAAAGGCACAATCTGACTGTCAACAGTCTCCTAAACTCGGGTCGACGCCTGCGAGGGTTATGGGGAATACGTACTTTTAGTGGAGGCCCTAGAGGACTACATCGCAACAAGGGCGCCATAGGATCCCATACCATAATAAGTACCCCTCTGGAGACCACCAACGACGGTCACCCACAGCTCGTCCGTCGACAGAGCTGGAGAGGGCTGCGAGGAAGTACCAGCATCTCCCGTTGTAGTCGTCCACTCACGCAGCCTAAGATACTCGGCCTAGAAAAGTATGGATACTCGATAATTGCTAATGTCTAAGGTACTTATTACTAACTACATGGATATTTATTTGCATATTTTCTAAGTTATATTAAAATTAACACAAAGTAAAGTAATACTTACATAGGTCTGCAAAGCCCTCTCATCAATAAGATTTTCGCTCTTTCGATAGGTGGCCAGGAAGACGGTCACCATGTTGGCATCCTCACCCCTTTTTACCTGTTAAAAATATATTATTTACTACTAAAATTAAATATTTTATCCTACTACCATTTTATCGTACTTGTATTAAAATAATATATCTGAAATAAAAAATATACCAAACGACAAAAATATTCCGTCATCGAAATTGAGCCACCACGCCACTTTGCTTTCTTCTTCTTAGCCGTCTTGGCCTTCTCAGACCTTTTCTTGTACCTTAGATCATCGAATCTAGCCCTCATCGCAGTCCACTGCTCATGCGTGATCCAACCATGGATCAGTTTTTCTTCACGATCACGAGCCTTCTGGTTATCTAGAGCATCACGGATCAGCTTGGAGGAAACAACATGAAACATCTACTCAATCAACTCGGCCTGGTGCGGTGGATAAAAATACGTTTGCTACAAGAAGTAATTTAGTAAGTTATATAATATGCATAAATTAGATAATTGATATTAAAACCAAATATATTTTTACCTTGAAGTGCGCAAACCATAGCACTTTCCTCTCATTCGGAGCATCAGAGTAGTTAATCCAAGGGCCACCATAGTTGTTCCTCAGAAAGTACCCCAGGCGTCTCTGTACCGACGAGCGATGATATCTATACAGAGATAATTATTTTTATCAAAAAAGTGAATATATGATGAATAAATAAATGCACAATATATATGATGATAAACCAACAAATTGACTTATTTTGTGTAAAACCCCCTAATTTTAAAAATTATAATTATTTAATTAATCATTTAATTTAATTGCATTGATCCTTAGTTAATTAGAAAATAGAATTTATTGAATTTAATTACTAGGTAAATATTCATCTAGAAATTGATGGAGCAAAGCTATAATTTAATTTAATTTTTATTTTATTTTTTTTTTAGAAATCTTGTAGAAGGGTGATAGAATTTTAGATGTACTAATAAAATCTTTTCTGGAAATTTTTGATACCATATTTATATATATATATATATATATATATATATAAATAGTATTAATATAAAAAAAAACCTTAATCTTAAATCATTAATCTAAAAACCTATACTAAAACCCTAAAACCCCTGCTGCATTCTAGACTAAGCCCAGGCCGCCTAACTTCCCACCCCCCCCCCCCCCCGCGAGCCAGCAGTAGACATCGCCCCTTATATATATATATATATATATATATATATATATATATATGCTCCTAATACTCTAAATCCGAACTCTACCCTAGTCGCCCACTTCCCAACGCCGCCAACCTGAGACACGACGACCGCCGGAGCACCCCGCAGCCACCGGAGCACTGCCGGCCACCCCCGCGTCCGCGTAACCGCGCGAGCAATTCGCACAAAAACTGCAGCGACGTACCCTACTTTAAGCGAAGTTTATCGTTCCATCTTGCGACCGATTTTTGATCCATCTTCACCGGTATGTTCATGAGCTATCCCCCTCTCAACTCTATAAATTAGTTCCCATCGAACAGCGCTTAACACTAGGTAGAAATCGAGGGCAAGTTGAAGAAAAACCACATATTTGAACTGCAGAAAACTATTTCGACCACCTATGTTTAAGGACTAATATCTTCCACCACAGACATCCGAACTTAAATCTACTCTTTGTTATATGAAGATCATATAATCTAGATTATTTCTTGTTAATTATATTATTTTAATTTATGTTAAATACAGAAATAACTGGGTTAAAAATCAAGAAAACTTATTTTTAAAACTCTAGAATTTGCGATACGGAGCGTGCTCCGCCAAACGGGACCGCCCCATCGCGTACCAATTGCACCGAAAGATGCGCATGGTAAATTCTGATGGATGGACTTTTGCATAAACTGATTTGGACGTGTGTGCGCGTCGAAATCAACCCGTATCCGTAAAAAGTCCCCGTATCGTGACTTTTGTAAAACACCGCACCATTTAGTGTACGTTCGTCGGAATGCGACAAAACTTAGGTCATGGGATGCGTGCTATCACGCTGGTCCTGTGACCCAAGTTTTATGAAATTCTGAGACAGTTGACCAAGCCGCCTATTTGTGGGCCCTACGGTTGACTTTTAGGACAAATTTGTGTTCGGCTCACCGAAATTCAAGATTGGATATACCGTTGAGTTTGTATTAACGTTTAGAATTTATTTGACCTATATTTTTTCCCATTAGAGACATTTACCCCTGACACGTATTTTGGTGTAAAGTGGGCCACATTTGGACCCCGGTTTGACCCAAAATTACTGTTTTTCCCCTGTGTCCAAATTAGACGAAATGGTAGTGTTTTTTAGCTATCTCGCTGATTTCGAGAATGTTGATAATATTTATTTCAGCATCCGAAGACGTTTATTCGGAGGCCTTAGTTTTGGATCTTGTGTACTTGACGATTGTACGCTTACACTATACAGATTGCTTGCCAGGCAAGTATACCTTACCATTGTACTGTGATTTATATTCCATATGATGCATGTATTTTATTTTTGTCCATTTAGTTCATTTATTTTAACTGCTATACCCTTGTCCTAGACGTGCCAGTCTTCTATTCTGACCCTTGTGTAACTCATAAATACCCTCTATTATGCTTCATTTTAGTCGCATAATATTCGTCGCAGACGTTATTTTTAATTCCTAATAAATCTAACTTTGCATCTTTGTGTGTTCCAATCAAAATTGGAGATACAATCTTGACCCATTTTGTGTAACCCAAATTATGATAATATTCTATTCTGAGTCTTCTATGTCCATGACACTTGTGTCCTACCTAATTTTAATTTTATGTACTTTCAATTAATTTTATAACACCATTTACATTAATTTTAATTAAATTGGTGTAAGGACCCAACTTGACCCAAAATTAGACCCTATTGTACATGTATAGAATAATGTTAGTGTTAATCATATACCTCATGTATGATTAGTCAGGTCATATATCTCTCGTACATATTCCTAAACCGATCACATATCGAAACTACTATTTCAAACACTTAGAATAGTTACAGTTCTCCATTTTAGTTCATATACTACATCACCCCGTATATGATATTGTAGCTCTTTGTCTTCATTTCATATATACACTGATTGTACCATATTGCCTATATTGTCTGTTCTTTTTATTTTGCCATTACATTTATTCATTGTCTTCTCTCAGTATATAGCATAATCTATTTATTGTTTTATAGTCCTTATCAATTAACTGGAACTGTTATTGGGTTGTACTTCGCTCCATTCTGACTGAAAATATTTTTCTAGACTGCGACTTAGAGGACTGGTGTCTGACATATTATGGACCACAGGGAGAGTAGCTGCAGCCTTGGACCTTGTAGCTCAGGTGTGATTCTGGGAGGTCTAGCCGGGATCACTAGTTATTCAGTTATTTTTGTTTAGCAGATTATGGTACCGGATTTGTTTCAGCATACTTAAGAGTTGGATGTTATAGTTTGAGTTAGACTCTTTTTGTTTAGACTTGTTTGCATTTTGTTTATTTTCTTCGATATCTTATCATGCTTTAGTTCTGTGATCGAGTATTTACATATTATACTATGCTATCTGTGTCTCCTTATGGAGTTGGATACTCATGTGAGATTGATTAGATAGTATTGTGACATAGACAGTGTTCTATCGCCGATGCTGCGGCGTAGGCTGGACGTACCCACGCACTCGTGCCTAAATTTTGGGTGCGGGTCGTGACACTATCGTTCCCCTCCATCAGTTACAGACTCAAGAGAAGCCACCGCCAAGACGACTTTGAGCTTGCTAGTGGTGGAGCTCCACTCATGATCCACTGTGCTTTCCATAGAGATGCCATTGCTTCCCTTATTGTGCGATCGACACACTTTATCGGAAAGTCACTATGGAGCCGATCACCAATCGATTGTCGGTGAGCATCGAAGCCAATTGAACAATCTCAACTCTGTTCTTAATTTCTTTTACTTCTTGATTTTAATTTCTTATTCCCTTACATCTGATTTTGGGAATGAAGATTCCACCGATCAGTACAGATCGATCTTGGTCTTGTGGATTCATACTCAAGTTAAAACCTCGTAGTGAGTTTTTGCTCCTTTTTCTTACTGATTTCGATCGAGTGATCTGGATTACGATTGATCTTTCTTCTTCTTTTTGCATCCCTGAGTTAACCATTTTTAATGATGAAATAAGGGATCAGTAGTATAATACGGGAATCTGATCAGGGAGCAATCAAGAATTGGTGTTAGATCCTTGAATTGATAAATGGAAACTGTGGTGATTGTTAGTATAAGGGAACGTTAGTAATGTTGTGATGAGAAAGAAATGATAAATGTAAAATTGATGAAACTAAGGTTTAGAACAGTTCACTGTCGTTGTGTCCACAGCGTAGGCTGGACGTGTCTGATTCATATCCGACTATTCGGAAGTGGGGCGTGACATTACGTCCCTCTGGGGACCTGGTTCCTTGCCAGTTTTGCAGCATAGAAGGTCGTGGAGTTTTTCTGGAGATGCTGATGTGTATCGGCTTGTTATGCAGGTATTGGAACTAGGTACTTGTATTATTTCTTCCATAGTTATATTTACTTATTCTTGTTGTTTATTCATCTGCTGTTATAGCCTAGTTTTGTAGACTCTATTTATTTCTCGAGTCTATTCGAGCTTGTGTGTTACTGGACGGCCGACTTTAGCACATATAGTTCATTGTTGATATTTTGTGTCCTTGTGGATTGAGACTTAGCTATATATTTATTATAATATTAAGATAATACAACTTATATGTATTCAAGTTGGACAAGAGTGTGGTCAAATGCGTAGCTGGCCATTACTACGTGGCCTGGTCCCGCGTATATTGGGACTGGTACATGACATCGACGGAGGGCATGGATCAACGGTCAACCGTGGATTTTGGTGCAGTTTGTAATCGGACGTCGTTGGAGTGCCGGTGAGACATGGGTTTGTGGCAAAGGATTGGAGAAAGATCGGGATGCCAGTAGGACGGTGGGGTTTTCCTACGGAACTCCAAGGTCGAACCCGGGCATAGGATAGATAACACTATTAGAGTGAGTGTGGCGATTCTAGCGGTAGTTCGCAGGAACTCCGGCAAAGAAGATAAGGGTGATCGGACAAATTTGGAATGGAAGTTAGTTAGGATAGATTCAAGAATTTGGTTAGAAATTTAATAAATTGGAGGACTATTTCTCCACATGCCCCTATTTATAGGAAAGATTAAATTGCAAAAACATTCATTAAATTGTATATTAATTCACATGTGCTTAATTTATCCTAACAAAGTATACCTAGAAGCTTCTCCTTGCTTGGGGAACAAGTAATACCATTTTAGGTTAATTTATTTAATTAATTTGTTCCATAAATAGTAACCATTTTTCTTTTATTTTTTTTTTCTAAAAATTAGTTATTTCTAGAAATTAATTATTTCTTATTATTGAAAAGGGTTAGGTATAATTCTTTATTCTATTTATTTAAACTCTTGTTTAACTAAAATAATTATTCTTATATTGCTAATGAAAAAAATATAATTTAATTTAAGAAAGGAAAATTTTTTATTAAATCCCAATTTTACGATTTTAGGGGATACAAATCAACCCTCCTAAAAGAAATTGTTTTCTCAAAAGTTTAGAATGGCACAAGCAGATAAGTAGAAAAAGATTTTTAAAAGTAGTGTATTTTTATTAGAGAGAAAGTTGATGAATACAAGTAGGACTGTTATAAAGATTACTACATGATATTCTTCTCTGCTATTATAGGGTTACTCAAATCCTCTAGAAAGCTACTACAAGTCTTACATATTTTACCATTATTTTGTAAAATATATTAATACTCCTCAAATTCATATTTTCTATACAAGTCCACTCCAAGTGGTATCTAAATCTTCTATGCTATCATTAAAATCAGAAACTCAAACTAATTTCCTCTACTCTAGTGCTGGAAGACTAAGCTCTCCTACTGCTAGATTGACTTGACCCCGACATTTTCTACGTGGATAATCTTTGACTTTATGCTCACTTGATCCACATTGGAAACATTGCACCTATATCATCCTATATCCATCACACTTATATTTTGGCTTCCTACAATGTGCACAAATCAGTTGTACCAGAGCTTGAAAAGTCTTTCGTTGTCCATTCTGATGCTTTGTCGATCCATGATTATTGTCCTTGATTCTATCAAGATCTCTCTTAGGTTTTATATCCAGATCTACTTTCATTCCTTCAGATACAAAAACTATTTCAGCATGGATCTTGGCTCCATTAGCTGTAGCATGAACTCGGATCTCCTTAGCTAAACCTTGACGAAACCTTGGAGCCCTATCCTCAGGATGTTTAACCTTATATTCAACAAATCGACTCAGTCTGCTAATTTTTTTTCTCATCAACAATAAGGTTGCTTTGTTCAAGATTCTAAAATTGTTTTCCCAATACTTCCTTGGCAACGGCAGGAAATAACTTCTTTCTTAAGTCCCATAAAAAAGAGAGGTTGTAGGTTGGAACTAGCCAACTAAAGGAGAAGAAGGACCGGAGAGGTCAGCGTCGATGAGGTCGCTGAAGGATAAGAAGTGGGAGAAGAGGGATTGACGACTGACCGCACGGAGGAGGGGTCGATATCGGCGATCGAGCCACCAAGGGTTAGTCGAGTTGCGGCGGTGAAGACGATGGAGAAGAGATATTGGTAGAAGGAGATCAGTTAGGGGAGAGGAGGTTGTTGTGGTTGGCAGCCATTTATTAATATAATTAATGTATTAATATTATTAATATACTTAATGGGAGAATATTTAGATATTTATTAGCATAATTATTAGTAAATATATAGTTAAATAAGTTTGGAAAGATTTCTATTAATCATGTTAATAGTTATCTAAATGTTTTCCATTCATTAAGACAATTATAAAATTTACTCATTATAAAATACTAATTACTAATTTGTTCATATTAAATAATTATATTACTAATTATCTTAATTTATTAAATAGTTATTTTATTTCTTAATGTTTACAGAGTATATATAATTTGTTATGTGAAAAATTACAATTTACTATTATTAAAAAAAAATTTATTTTTTTTTTTACTTTTTTATCATATTCAAACACATTTATCTCCTGCTAGAATTGCATGAATTCTCGTATGAGTTTCATACTTAAAGGTACAAATTCAAAAAACAAATTCCATACGATCTACCAAAGAGGTCCTTATGGGACATTTGGTATGTGGAATACTTTATAGCCAAAAATTATATTTTTTTCCAAAATTAAATTTCAAGTAATTAAATTTTCTAAAAAGGATATTCTCTTATTTGGGGAATATATAAATATTTCCAGAAAATATAATGATAAAAATAACTGAAAATAAAATAAAAAAGGATAAAAAAATAAAAAAAAATGAAAACTGAAAAAATGAAAAAAAAATGAAAAAAAAAGCGAAAAAAAAATGAAATATGTGAGAAAATCGAAAAACAAAACGAAAAGAACAAAAAAAAAAATGAAAAAAGGGTCAAAAAAACAGAAGAAAAAAATTATCCGGCAAAAAAATATATTGACCTACTTTTAAGGGATATGATTCTCATATTTTGTGCTTAAATTATTTATCAGGACATTTGTAGTTTTCAAAAATATTTTTTTTTAACCTAAGCCAAACATAGAAATAAGTTTTCTAGCATAGATGTTCGAAAAACAAAAAAACCGTGTACAAAACACCCCCTGAGGCCTCATTTAGTTCACGAAATCATGACATTGGGAAAGAAAAGTCATTCATTTCCTATGTTTGAATGTCAAATAAATGGAGGAGCAAAAAAAAAAAAAGGAATTTCCAATGAAAATAAAAATATGGAAAAAAGTGATTGCGTCCACCCACCCAATGATTCACTTTTCCTCAAGTATTCACTTATCTTCCCAAATTCTTTGACACTTTCAACACAGGAAAAAAAAAATCAATAAAATTTTCAATTTTACAAAGAAAAGAAAAGAACAAAATTTCTTTTCTTTCATTTTTTCGAATCAGAAATCTCGTTTGGTTCGCGGGAAGAAAAGGAAAGGAAATCAATTTCTTGTTCTTTTTCTTTCTTTGGAAAATCATAATTTTTATTCATTTTTTTCAGTGTTTGGCGAGGCCAAAAAATTTTGAAAGAAAAATAAATTCTCTACGGTGAGAAAGTGATTTCTTAGTTGGGTGGGAGATTCACTTTCTCTCTATTTTTTTTTTCATATTTTATTTTTTGACATTCAAACATAGAAAAGAAATTACTTTTATTTTTTCGATATCAAGATTTCGCTAACCAAACGAGCACTAAATGTAAAACGAACGGAAATGGCTGTCAGTCACACACCCACCTGCATTCTATTCTTGGGCAGCATATTACCTCCACACCGCCTTCTTTGATTACTCTCCTTCCCATTAGGAGATTTGCATCCATGCACGGCCTCCACCTTCCTTCCCCACGGTGATTAAATTTCACCTAACCTTTCTTTTAAAGAATATGCTTCTCTCTCGATCCATCACTAGCTCCAACTCCTCTACCATTGTTTCCGTCACAACACATACAGACCGATGGCGAGACTTAGGAAGATACTTCTGGTTGAGGACAGCGAGATTAATCGGGTAATATAATTTACATTTTTTTTCTTGTAGCTATATGATAACTTTGATACTAGCTCGATCTAGAGTTTGAAATGTTGTTTGTACATTCATATATATGATGCTTAAAAAAAAGACAAATTGGGTGCAGGTGTTGATGAGGAGGATTGTAAGGGAGCTGAACCTTGAAATGGAGGAGGCTGAGAACGGAAACTTGGCCTTGCAGTACTTCAAAGATGGAAAAATCTCTGACCTTATACTCATGGACAAGGACATGCCTTTGATGAATGGCCATGAAGTAAGTTTATAAGAAAATTTTGAAGAAGATAACGAAATCTATTTATATAACCAATAACTTAATAAGTTAAGCAAAATTAAAATAAAATAACATGTTGTCTAAAGCATGGCGACATGGTGCATGCACTCATGTCTGGCGCCATGCATGATTTTTAAGATTTTTTTTTTTTTTTTTTGGGCTTTTAGTGACGAAACTTGGACTTTTAGTGACGAAATTTTAGTGACAAATAGAAAACTTGCTTCCATGTCGTCATTGCTATTGACGACATGAGTGCAATGCTTCTGACGATCCGTTATCTTATTTGAATTTTTTTTTTCAGACAAAATTTTGTTTTTAGTGACGAATTTTTTTTACAAGCATTCATGTTCTCAAGATTATTCTCCAAAGAAAAAAAAAAAACTTGGACACGAGTGCCAATACTTTTGGCGACATGTTATCTTATTTGAATTTTGTTTAACTTATTTGTTATTTAAATATATTTCGTTATCTTTTTTAAAATTTTCTGTAAATTTATAACTTTCTTTAGAATTTTGAAGAGTAGCTAAGGTTAGATATATATATTACATATGAAAGAAGTAGGAACGTTTTCTTAGGTTATTTTACATATGTACAAGAAAAAGGAAATCTAGAAGAGCATATGAATGCAACAGTGTACTCTCTGAATTTATCTTTTGTTTTAGGCGACACGACGACTGCGGTCGATGGGCGTGTCCATCCCTATAGTTGCTCTATCATCGGATGACTCAAAGATATGTAGTGACCGTTTCTTGGAGGCAGGGGCTAATGAATTCCAGACCAAGGTAAAATATATCTCATCTTATTATTGTACATACAGTTATTCTAGTCACAAAATATTTCGTTGCAATATATATATATATATATATATATATATATATATATATATATATATATCTTAATTAGTTTCTTGCGAATTCTAATGGAACTCTTGCCTTTGTTTGTAGCCTCTCACAAAAGAGCAACTGGTTCAAGTCCTGGCTAGGTATCATTTGGATTGAATCTGCCATCTCTATGACACACATCGAACTAAAGAGATGAAATAAAATGTAAATCATCAATCTAGTATTCTGATCAGCATGGTTAATATATATATATATATATATATATATATATATATATATATATATATATATATATTGTACGTAAATCTAGCAAAAGATCAATGAGAATGTAGTACATATATTAATTTTCTTTCAGATTTGCAAAAAAGAATACCAAGCAATTTGGAAACAAATCAAGGAGAAAACTGACAGTGGGTTTCCATTTCACCTCATTCATGGATGCTATGACTTAAACCTCTTTTTGGCAAAGCTAAGCGAAATTCTCATACTAGCTAGTGAAATAACCCAGATAAGTAACTGGTACGTGGCTCCTACAAAAGTAATACTAACTGGCTGTGGAAGCATTAGCTCTAGTGTTGCCCGATCCCGACTCACATCAACAGCTGTTGCTTGTCACACCCATATTTTGTGGTCCTACCAAGATCCGGAAAAGCTTAAATAGAATTCAGCACATAGCAGAATACACTTTACATTCTAGAGACTTCCTTTTTAGTTATTTGGCAATAATAATGATGTAAAAAATATTCTTAAAATATAGAATAATTTTTAGTATATTTTCGAGAATAATCATTAGAATATTTTCATTCCAGAAGGTTTCTGTAAGCCTTTAAGACAATATAAATAGGGGGAGACTCATTTGCTCCTCACTACTGAAAACGTGTAAGCTTTTCCAATGTCAATAAAGAAGTCTTTAAGTTTCCATCTTGCTCCACTGTTCTCTATTTTCCTTAGCGAGCTAGCAAAGTTCATGGTCGGGAAGGCTTGCACGAGTCTTAGAGGAGGAAGTTTGTGCGTTGCACTGGTCAAAATGAAGAAAAAAATCACTAAGTCCGTGACAAGTGGTAGCAGAGCAAAGGTCGGTCGTAGGCATGTCGACATCCGAGATCTGCGTCGACCAGCGTCCTGCATCGCTCAACAAGACAAACAGGAGAGGCAGAAGCAAGGAGCCAACGTTGGAGCCGGCCCTTGACGATTTGACGTCCCGCCTGGAACTCTTGGAGCAAGGCGTGATGGGTGTGGAGATGCAAGTGGAGCAGAACCAGATGGCTTACGAAGAGTTCTCTCATGGGTTGGAGAGCGATGTCACCAACACCATGACGTTGTTCCGAGAGCAACTTTGCGAGATGCAGACTGGGTTCGAGGAGGAACGCCAGGCTATGGAGGCGGAGATTGCTGAACTACACGAAGAACTCAGGACTAAAGCCGCTATTATTGAGAATAAGCCATCGTCAATGGTGGGTTTTTGAGTAGGGAGGCGGCACCAAAGGTAAAATTTTCGGAGCCAAAATCCTTCAACAACACTCGGGATGCAAAAGAAGTAGACAACTTCATATGGAACATCGAGCGATACCTTAAGAAAATTCGCATCGAAGACGAAGCCGATAAGGTAAACATCATGTCCCTTGACGATGCTATGCTGAGGTGGCATCGTAGGTGCCTTGAAAAAGAGAAAGGTTTGTGCTCAATCGAGACTTGGGAGGATCTCAAGAAGGAGATCAAGTCTCAATTCTACTCGAAAAATATTGAGTTTGTGGCCAGGAAGAGCTTGCGTCAACTCAAGCACCCCGGATCGATCAAAGATTATGTGGCGGAGTTCACTCGTCTTATGCTTGCCAAAACCAACATGAGCGAAGACGACCGCCTATTCTTCTTCCTTGATGGTCTACAACCATGGACGACGCAAGAGTTACAGAGGCAGCGTGTCCAAGATCTGAATATCGTCGTCTACACGGTTGAGAAGCTAATGGAGTATCGGCAGAGCGATACGTCCAAGCCCGAGCCAAAGGACATCACTAAGGGCAATAATGGGGGAGATAAGAAAGGCAACGGAAATGAGGCTCCGTCGAAGGACAAGCAATATGCGAAGCTCCAAACGGAGCATAAAATTGAATGCTTCGTATGTAGAAGAAACCAGTTCGCCCGCGACTGCAAGAATAAAGGCGAGCGGGTGAACGCGGTCCAAGGCGAGGAGGCTGAGGATGAAGGACCAATGATGGGGGCTCAGATGGGAGCCCTACGCTTGCTCAATGTCTTAAAGAGCAAGCCCGTTTTGACCAAAGCCCCAAATCGAGAACTTATATACGTGGACGTGAAGATCAACGACCAAAGTACGAGGGCGATGGTTGTGTCACTTCCCAGTCCCAAAAATACGTAGGACTAGGACACGTAAGCATGCCAGCCGCATGGATATGGCAACTCTAATATATGGAAACCAAACCCATACCTACGTTGTAATATGAATATCAAATCCACAAGTGGTATAAATCTATCACAAGTCACAGGGTATAATCTAAATCTTATCCACAGAAAATCGAATATAAATAAATAACCAATATCTATGAAACTTGATCTTACTACAAAGTATCTAAAGATGATAGTTGGATGGAAATAAATCCACTACCAACTCAGATATAAAAGTACAACACAATAAACACAATATAAGAATACCAACTAACGACCACGGGGCTCGAAGAGAAAACATCCTCAAAATTATGTAACCATCCGAATCTGCGCTCATGCGAATACTCAAGAACAGATACACCTGGAAGGGCCAGCTCCTCAAAGGGACATAATATGATACATAAAAGCATGCCAATAAAGTACTGAAATAAATATCCAATGGGGTCGCCTAACCGTCTAAGTGAATGCAGTTAAGAACAACTTTTCCCACAAGTGAGCTATCTGGCTGAAAACTGGGATTGGCATGACTCTCTCGGAGAATCAGGGGCCTCAAAGCATACTGTCTTTTGAACGGCAGAGGCTGCCAAGTAGTATAGGGGTCATCATCGCCCGTATCTCCAATGGAGCTTTCGGGTTACAATAAAGAAAGTGCAAAGGAGCCCAAATGTGGTACTTGTTGTTCTTTTCACCCCATGCTCTAAGCATATCACATCCATGACACGATTTGGTTCATAACCTATCTTTAGTACACTAGCCCAATCTTGCAACCAAACAAGGACAAGGATTGGACCACCGTACTACAATAGGCTATGTCCATGGACTACTAATAACTGCTAAGTCTTCTAGCATGCAAAGTTTCTATTAGCACTTATCCCTAACGCACGGCCCACACGTACCGATGATCAGTCAATACGTACGTCCGTGATCTATATGAGACTCACAACTCGTGTAAAAATATGTCACAGTCAAATAAAACCTAATGATGCTTTATGATAATGGGACGGTCTCATAAACAAGGTCAATGCATATACATAAATAAAAACAAATTACGACGACACCTCCGTTGCACCCAAGTTTCCTTGGACGCGCATTTTATATAATAGTTAAAATATATGAACTAAAGACAGAAAATAAAGATGCATGCAACATATGAAATATGAATAATAGTACAATAGAAAGGTATACTTGCCTACTCTGAAAAAGAATGAAGTCCCAACTCAAGGCGTCGTCCGATCTACCCGTCACATAAATTAAACAAGTTAGGTTACAAAAGTGGGTGAATATGTTCCTCCATTTTAATCTATTTTAATTTTGAATAAAATAACCTAAAATAGTATTTTAATCTTATTATAATCTAATTTATTGTTAAACTCTAATTTTGGTCCAAAGAAAGTCAACTTTACAGATTTGTGATCCGTGGCACGCAAATCGAGGCGATCCGTTAACCAAAAAGTCAACCAATCCAAATCTTAGATTCTATAGATTTTAACACTACATGAACGTTGGAATCGACAGTTTCATAAAATCACAAGTCGGTAAAGAGTTATGGCCACAAGAGCGCACAGATGACAGTTTTCAGTGGTTTCCTATTTATGTCTACGTTGCACGAATTTTATAGTAGATTAAACTTACATATTAAATTCTGAAAAAATAATTTTATATAGTTTTATCATGTCAGATTTTTGAAACTTTAAACGGTTCATAATTCTGAGTTTGGGATCTCCCGAAATCTCGAAAATACGAAACGCGTCTGATTTCGGACAGCTGGCACTTTCAGAATATTTTGGAAAAATAGATTCTGAAATTATTGAAATAATTTATATATTCAAAAAACTAACCTTGATATGATTCTAACAAAAAAAACTAGAGCGCGTTTGGAGTCCGGAGCTAGGAGATATCATCTTTTTAAGTCGTCATAACTGCTAGAAATTGAGGCTGAATTTATGACGAATTTGACTGTTTTTGGACGAAAAGAGAGGAGTTTGGGGAAGAAAAATATGAAAAATGTAGGTATTTATAATGGTGGAGACTACTTAATTGAATACGACTAGGATTGGCTAATTTGGATATGATTAGGATCAGTTTAAATAAGGATAGGATATGCATGAAGTTACTTTCCTAGTAGGCTCAAGATTTGAATTAATTTAAAAAATAGAGTTTGAGGTTATCTCAATAATTTATAATCTTAAATATAATTAAAGATAATGCAAATAATTTATATATAATCTTATTAATATCTATTAACACTAAATTAGCATCTATCTAATATTAATACTATATATATATCCAAATAAATCCTAAATAATTTCAAAAATCTAAATAAATTTCTTAAAATTCTAAATAATTTACAGAAAAATATAATTAAATATTTTAACCTAAAATAAATATTTGGTAGAAACAATATGCAAGTATGGTCTCATAGTAAATCATGGATGTCCGAGGAATTTAGGTTCCCTATGTTTTAATTACCTAAAAATTCTAGAAAAATCTCCAAAAATCTAAAATAGCCTAAAAATGATTCTAAATAAATATTTATATAAGTAAATATACTAAAACATTTATTTTCTAATTAACTAAGATAATACTCTAAAGAAATTTAACATCTATAATAAATATAATAATATAAAATATACACAAAATATCTATTTTGGGTGAGGGGCTTTACAGGTTGACACGGGGGCAACACACAACTTCGTCTAGTACGCGGAGGTCCAGCGCTTTGGTCTGGTGCTAGAGAATGACTCAAGCAAGATGAAGGCGGTCAACTCAGTGGCTCGCCCCGTGCAGGGGGTGGCCAAGGGTGTGAAGATAGAGGTGGGAAACTGGACGGGAGTCACCAGTCTCACGGTTGCACCTCTCGACGACTTCAAGATGATCCTATGGATGGACTTCCTGACTTCGGCAAAAGCAGTTCCAATGTCACACTTAGGAGTTGTCGGGATCATGGAGGAGGGCTCGCCATGCATGGTGAATGTTGCACGAGGCAAGTCCGCGAAGGTGAAAGCTCTCTCCGCCATCCAACTCAAGAAGGGTGTGAAGCACGGAGAGACGACATACCTAGCGGTGCTCAAGGCGGAGGAAGCACCTGTGCATAGGGATCTTCCGACTGAGATCAGCAATGTCCTTGTGGAGTTTGGGGATGCCATGCCACAAGAGCTTTCGAATAGGCTACCTCCGTGAAGGAAAGTGGACCACGCCATCGAGTTAGAACCAGGCACGAAGTCCCCACGATGGTCCCAAACCGTATGGCCCCACCAGATCTCGAGGAGTTGAAGAAGCAACTGAAGGAGATACTCGATGCTGGATTCATTAGGCATTCTAAGGCCCCGTTCGGTGCACCAGTTCTGTTTCAGAAGATGAATGATGGAAGCCTTCGTTTGTGCATTGACTATCGTGCACTTAATAAAGTGATTGTCAAAAACAAATATCCTATCCCATTGGTGGCAGACTTGTTCGGTCAGTTGGGAGGTACGAGGTACTTCTGAGGACCAGCTTGGAGAAGTACCTCGCACCTTCCAACTGACCGAACAAGTCTGCCACCAATTGGATGAGGCCAAGACCGCATGCGTCACGAGGTATGGAGCTTATAAGTCTTCCACCCCTTTCTCGACCGGTTCGTTATGGTATATCTCGACGATATCATCATGTACTCAAAAACGATGGAGGAGCACATCGAACACTTGAAGGCAATTTTCCAAGTGCTAAGGGAGAACCAACTCTTCGTCAATCGGGAGAAATATTCCTTTGCCTAAGAAGAGGTGTCATTCTTAGGGCATTGGATCGAACGTGGCAAGAAATGGATGGACGAGATGAAGGTCCAGGCCATACGGGAGTGGGAGGTTCCCACCAGGCCGACGGAGCTGCGATCGTTCTTAGGCCTGGCGAACTACTATCGATGGTTTATCCGAGGATACTCCGCCATAGCCGCACCACTCACAGACCTGTTGCGGAAGGATCACGCATAGACCTAGACGTCCAAATACGAGAAGAAATTTGATGCACTGAAGAAGGTAGTGACGGAGGAACCGGTCTTATCATTACCGGACTACTCCAAGTCATTTGAGGTGCATATTGGCGCGTCCGACTTCGCCATTGGATCGGTGTTGGTGCAAGAAGGTCACCCTTTCACATTCGAGAGCCATAAGTTGAATGATACAGAGCGACGCTATACGGTACAAGGGAAGGAGATGACAGCGGTAGTGCATTGCTTGCTAACGTGGCATCACTATCTCCTTGGCACCAAGTTCGTGGTGATGACAGACAATGTCGCCACGAGCTACTTCCAGACGCAGAAGAAGTTGTCCCCCAAGCAAGCGAGATGGCAAGACTTCTTGGCCGAGTTTGACATGGAGCTATAATATAAGCCGGGCAAGGAGAACCATGTGGCCGATGCACTCAGCAGGAAGGCCAAGCTAGCAAAGGTGTACTTTCTCAAGGATGACTTACTTGAGCGTATCAAAGAAGGTAGTGACGGAGGAACCGGTCTTATCATTACCGGACTACTCCAAGTTATTTGAGGTGCATATTGGCGCGTCCGACTTCGCCATTGGATGGGTGTTGGTGCAAGAAGGGCATCCTTTCACATTCGAGAGCCGTAAGTTGAATGACATAGAGCGGCGCTATATGGTGCAAGGGAAGGAGATGACAGCAGTAGTGCATTGCTTGCGAACGTGGCATCACTATCTCCTTGGCACCAAGTTTATAGTGATGACAGACAATGTCGCCACGAGCTACTTTCAGACGCAGAAGAAGTTGTCCCCCAAGCAAGCGAGATGGCAAGACTTCTTGGCCGAGTTTGACATGGAGCTACGATACAAGTCGGGCAAGGAGAACCATGTGGCCGATGCACTCAGCAGGAAGGCCAAGCTAGCAAAGGTGTGCTTTCTCAAGGATGACTTACTTGAGCGTATCAAGATGGGTATGGAGGAGGACCCATTGGTAGAAGCTTTGGTGAAGCTCGCTCATAAAGGCAAAATGCGAAGGTTTTGGTTAAGGGGCGGGCTTCTCTACATGAATGGCGATAAGGTTGTCGTTCCTAAGTGGGGTGGCTTACGCAGATAACTACTCAAGAAGTACCATGATACCAAGTGGGCTAGACATTCGGGTCAGAAGAGGACATTGGCATTGCTGGAGGCCGCCTACTACTGGCCTCGCATGTGCGAAGATGTGGAGGACTACGTGCGTACTTGTCTTGTATGCCAATAAGACAAGGTGGATCACCAGCGACCCGGGGGCCTGCTTGAGCCTCTCCTAGTGCCGACTCGACCTTGGGAAAGCATATCGATTGACTTCATCTCTGCCTTGCCTAAGGTGGGGACACTAGGGTCCATCCTCGTGGTGGTAGACCGATTCTCCAAGTATGGGACCTCCATATCTACACCGACGGATTGCACTGAAGAGAAGGCAACACACTTGTTTATTTCCCATGTGGTAAAGTTTTGGGGCATCCCGAAAAGCATCATCAGCGACCGAGACCCTTACTTCATAGGAAAGTTCTGGACGGAGGTGTTCAAGATCCTTGGGTCGGACCTACACTTCTCGACCAGTTTCCACCCACAGATGAACGGACAGATAGAGCGGGTCAACTCCTTACTCGAGGAGCACTTGCGATACTTTGTGAGTGCCAACAAGCGGGATTGAGTGCATCACTTGTACATCGCTCAGTTCTGCTATAATCTCCAAAGGAGCGAGTCGTTTCAAAATAGCCCGTTCGAGTTGGTAATGGGTCAGCAACCACTCACCCCGCACACACTGATTACGGGGACATTGGGCAAGAGCCCCGCAGCCCACCAGTTTGCCTCAGACTTCAGAGAGAAGGCGGATATTGCCAAGGCATTTCTGGAAAAAGTCACACACAAGATGAAGAAATGGGCCGACGCCAAGCGAAGGCCTGTTGAGTACAAGAAAGGGGACTTGGTGATGGTCAAGCTTCAACCGCGGCAGTTCAAGGTATTCTGCAGGGTGTACAAGGGATGATTCGCAAGTATGAAGGCCCCTTCCCCGTCCTTAAGAATGTAGGAAAAGTTGCCTACAAGCTCGAGCTCCCCGTCAAGCTGAAGATCCACCCCATCTTCCATACAAGCTGCCTCAAGCCTTATCATGCAGACTTGGAGGACCCTTAGCGAGGAGTTTCGAAGCGGCCCACGACGACCATGATTACGTCGTTTGACAAAGAAGTGGATGTCGTGCTTGACTCGAGGACCATTCGCCGCTAAGGTATTTCCCCATATGTGGAGTATCTTATCAAGTGGAAATGAATGCCACACGGCAAATCCAACTGGGAACGCGCTGACACGTTGCATCAATTCGAGGACCAGATCCAAGCGTTCCTCAGCGGATGTGTGTGATGGGGACATCAACATATTAGGTGGGAGAGAATGTCACGTACCATATTTTGTGACCCCACCAAGATTCGGGAAGCTTCTAGAATTCTGCACATGGAGGAATAGAATATAGTACATGGCAGAATACACTTTACATTCTAAAGACTTCCTTTTAGTTATTTGGTAATAATAATGATGTAAGAAATATTCTTAAGATATAGAATAATTCCTAGCATATTTTCGAGAATAATTCTTTGAATATTTCCATTCCAGAAAGTTCCTGTAAGCCCTTAAGGCAATATAAATAGGGGGGAGACTCATTTGCTCCTCACCACTAAAAACTTGTAAGCTTTTCCAATATTAATAAAGAAATCTTTAAGTTTTCATCTTGCTCCACTGTTCTCTATTTTTTTTAGCGAGCTAGCTAAGTTCGTGGTCGGAAAGGCTTGTATTAGTCTTCGAGGAGGAAGTTCGTACGCCGCATGGGTCAAAGTGAAGGACAAATCACTAAGTCTGTGACGTGCTGATCACTTAACCTAAATGCTTCGGTTGCATCAGCATCAGGGCTGGCCCTGAACAAGTGTACCGCAGCATTGATATCACTTGACCCAAGTGCACCCGCTCCGGGTCCCATATTTATTGGGACCCCAAATTTAAGATGCAAGTTGTTAGGTATAAAAAATAATTATATTTGAGTGATTAACAAAAATTAATTATGGTCTAGTAGTTAACATAAAATAATTATGGTGCAGTGGTTAACATAGCAGTGGTGCACTCTGGAGGTTTTTAATTCAAATCTTGGTGATAAGAATTATTTTATTTTATTTTATTTTATTTTATTTTATTTTATTTTATTTTTCATATTATATTATATATGGGGTCTACTTTAAAAGTTCGTCTGGGCCCTCCCTGTCACGACCCGCACCCGAAAAATCGGGCATGAGTCGTGGGTACGTCCAGCCTACGTCGCAGCATCGGCGGTAAAACGCTGTCTAGGTCTACTATCTAGCTAACAATCTCACACAACAATATAAGTACCTGCCAAGATCTCAACTCCAAACGGAGGAACAATATGATAAATATAATACAGATACTCAATCACGATCTAAGCACGATAAGATAACAAGAAAGTCTAATAACTATAAAGTCTAAACAATAACTACTACTAAAGACAACAACAATAATAATAATAACAACAATATCCTGAATCAAATACAATACAAAGTCTCAAACCAAAAGTCGGGGACAAATCCGGTACCAAAAGCTAATAAATACAACTAAGGTCCTAGTGATCCCGACTACCAACCCGAAAATCACTCCTGAACTAGGGGGTCCCTGTCTGCACCATCGACAGGCTGAGGTCCATAAAACGTCGGACACTAATCTTTCGGATCCTCTAAAAATTATATCCAGTCAGGATTGGAGCAAGTACACCTCTAACAGCAGTTCCAGTTAAATGATAAAAACTATAAAGCAGTTGTAGCAAGTAGCACAAGGTGAAGGAAATAAAGTATGAACAAGAAAAAATATATATATATATATATATATCAACTGGTGCATAAAGGTAAAGGTGCATAAAAATCAGAAGCAAGATAATAATGACTGCAGGATACAAGAAATCTAAACTAAGAGCAAGTGCGTGCACAATGACGTGAAGTGAGTCCAGCAAGAATAAATATAATGAGTACAGTCCATAAAGTATAAGTGAGACCAGTCAAGAAGCGTAAGTTAGTCCAGACTAGAAAGAAGGAACTAGTGTCTTTGAAATACCTGTTTCGACATGTAAACGGCTAGGGGTAAGTACGGCTCACCGCACACTGGGTGTGCGGCAGCTATCATTCCAGATTAGACGAGAGAGAGTAATTCCAGATTTAGGAATATTTACATGTCTACTCGAGTATTTTCCTGCCCCGACTAGTACAAGTGAATCCAAGACCCGATACGTAATATAAATATGAGTCCAGCCAGAAATATGAGTGATGCCTGTAGTGAGTCCTGATGTGATGCCAGTAGGTGATTCCAGAAATAGATGCCAGAAATATGAAATATACGTGTCGCAAGTAAATAAATCCAGAAATACTAGTCAATGTCGTGCCAGAAAATTAGATAATACTATACTAGAAGCTGAATCATAATAATTATCAGATAATAAAAACAATCAGAGAATGTACTCGCTTGACGTCCTGAGCAAATGGTGAGGATCGAGGTCTGAACTGGCGTCGCAAAGACCTATTGCAAAAAGCAAGGTTAAACGGGGTTCTAAAGAGTTATACAGATATAAAATAACTAAAAACAAGCTTCTAGGGTTGTTCTAGGTCAAACGGGCCAAACCAGTAAAATCTAGGTCAAAAAGTCAACTCTAGGTCAAAACTAGGTCAAAGGTTGACTTTGGCGGTCAAGTGGGTCAACTACGGTCAACTCAAGGTCAAACTAGGGTGCCCCTAAAATCTTAGGTCAAAACTAGCTCATTAAGCTAGTAAACCCACAAACTCGCCTCTTTGAGATACCAGGATACCCTCGGTATCTGATATCTCAACCTACGCTATATACCCCGCCTATACCCTCTAACATACATACTATCACGTATATATACATATATCTATATATATAAAAGCAACACTAACTTCATACCTAGGCATAAGCCCAATACCTTGCCCCGATACCCAATACCTTGAGCATCTCAAGGTATTGAGATACCTCTAGCCTTACCCCTCTCTTACTCTAACTAACTAGCTAACTATCTATATATATACTTATATATACTACTATATGTAAACATCATATATATATATATATATATATATATATATATATATATATATATATATATATATATATATATATATATATATATATATCCTAATATATAGGCAATACCTCATCTCCGATACCTCAACTTACCTTAATACCTTGATATCTCAAGGTATTGAGATACCTTACCTTACCTTACCTTACCTTTCTCTCTTATCTTATCATAATATATATATATATATATATATATATATATATATATATATATATATATATATATATATATTATATATATATATATAGCTCTCTCTCACTCAACTGCTGCTGCTACTGCAAACTGCTGCTGCCACATGTTGCTGTTGTTACTGCTGTTGCTGCTGCCACTAGCTGCTGCTGCTGCTGCAGCTATTCTCTCTCCCTCTCATCTCTATCTCACTCTCTCTTACTCTATCCCTCACTCTCTCTATCTCACTTTATCTCGATCTCACTCACTCACTCTCTCACTCACTCACCTTATCACTCACTCACTCAAACACACATCCTCACACTCACACACTACACACACACACACACACACATATATATATATATAAGCTCACACATACACACACACACATATATATATACACACACTTACATATATATATATATATATATATATATATATATATATATATATACACACGCACACACACACTTATATATATCTATACATATACATACACACTTATATATATATACACTCGCACAAACACACACTCTCTCACACTCACTCACACACAACCACACTCAAACACACACACTCTCACACTCACTCACACACATAAATACATATATATATATACTCACACACATACATATATATATATATATATATATATATATATATATATATATATATATATATATATATATATATCACTCACACACACTACACACAAACACACACACACACTCACACACAAACTACACACATACTACACCTATACACTCAACACTTACACTCACACACACACACACACACACACACACACACATATATATATATATATATATATATATACTCACACACAAAAACACACAACCACCACACACACAAATACACATACACACACACACTCACCCATATATATATATATATATATATATATATATATATATATATATATAAACTTAAAAACTCTAATACACACTCTCCAAGGCTAAACCAACCCGCACACAAGCCCGAAACCTAGAAACCAAGTCAAAATAGCCATTTGGTCTCATTTCGACGAACACTTGGTGTGCGACTCGGGATACCTCGTGAAACGCACACCAAACCTACTCGAAATCGACCCAAAATTTATCCACGAGTTTTAATCGATGTCTAGAACCTCACAAAAATGCTAACTCTCCGAGTCTAGGTCCATGGCAAAATTCCACATGCATGTGGAATCCATGTCGAAGGAAAAATCCTAAAATGCCCGAAATGCCCAAAACTCCGTGACACGACCTCACGTGTCCGAACGGAGACACGTACCTACCCTCAAGATACCCAAGAATATCTACCTAGGTCCTTCTAACCTAGGTCAACTTCCAAAATTGGGACAATCTCGGATTTTACCCAAAATTGACACAAAATCCTATGCCAAAGTATCCAAACACATCCAAACAAGCTCCAACTTTCTCCCATGGGTATCCCTAAGATCTAAAAAGATTCTAAACTACTAATTACACTATATTAGAGTAATCACTAAGAGGAAAGTTAGGGTTTACCTTTTGGGAGTTGGAATCCCAAGGCCAAAGTCTCCAAAAAGCCCTAAAAGCTCCAAACTAGCTCCCAAGCTCCCAAATCCAAGATCTACTCCCAAAGTAACTCCTGCACAACTAGGTTAGAGGAAAATGAAGGGTTAGGGTTTGTATTAAAGAAGGAAGTAAGTGAAGAAAGAGAGGGAAAGTGAAGAAACTTACTTGGAAATGGGGGAGAAGTAAATGGAGGAAGAGAAGAAAGAGAATGGAGAGAAGAAAATGAAGAAGAAGGAATGGAAATGAAGGGGGGGTGGTCGTCCATGTAGAAAATATGGTTAGGGTTAGGGTTTGAGTTGGGTACAAAGTCCAAAATACCCCCCAACTTAAGTCATGCTAATTAGGGTTTGGATTTGAGGTTCCAAATGCACTCTAACTAAATCCTAATCACTCCAACTAACTAATTAGAATATAAATAACTACTCTAAACCAATAAATAAGTCTGACAAGAGTGTTGGTTGGGTCAGACAAGGGTCCACTAGGGTCTGACATTGGTCCAGACTAGCACAAACCCTAAAATAACTAAATAAATAAATAAATACATGCATCTAATTAAATATTAATACAAATATTTATGATCAATACACAATTTACCAAATTAAAATAAAAAAATATCCTGCCCTGGAAATGGGGTAGTGACACTCCCATGAGTCAAGGCTGGCCCTAATTAGCATCAATCATTTTCTTGTTTAACATCCTGGCCCTTGTCCCCTCGTCCGCTGACCTCTCCTCCCAAACGTACTAGACGATCTCTAGCATGCCTCTGGCTTTAGGCATTCCTTTCGAATAGTCAACTTTTGGACTGAACATCCCTCTGGTCTCCTCCACCAGCCTTATTTACACCATATTGTCCACTAGAGCCAACAAGAAAAAATCGAGAGAACGGGCCGGTTGACCAACACAAAGATGTGTGCACTCGTATCTTGAACTTGTCGTCTGCAATCTCTTTGATGTATGTGTTCGACTTGCCCGCAATGATTTAGATGTAGCTAAGACGGAGGAGTCAATGGCATTTTATGGCCTAATGAAGGAAATCAGATGCGGTCAATTTAGTATAAAGGTTGATGTCGCCTATGAGAGGTATGAAATGCCGACACATCCTATTATTACAATAAAAATAATCCAAAATATATTTCCTCCAAATAGAAACAAATACTTGAGAATAAAAAAGGAAATAAGAAACCCGCTTGAATATTTAAGACCACCATTGCTCAAAGTTATTTGACCATGTATGTCGATCACTTCTAGGAAGAATGAGGAAGCTCAGAAAGAACTACGGGAACCCTTTAGTTTTACCAACAATATGTCGTAGCACGTATTTGGGCATTTCTTCTATTAATAGATGCAAGTGGAGTGATTCCAAACAATACCATGATACTCCCCTTAAGTAGAAGAACCAGTATCACTCTCCAGTACTGGAATATAAAGAACGGAGGTATGACTTGGCCAACTATGCACTACGGTATACATCAATATTCCGCAATACGATCACGAACCCAGATGCGTGGGTATATACTACAATACAAGTCTTCTAGGGTCTAAAAGAACATATTATTCCTCAATCAGTTAAACAAAAAAATAAAAATATATAATATATAAGATAAAGCAGTAAGATTTCCTCGATGCTTTATCAAAATGATCATAAAGCTAGCTATACAAAATAGAAAGGTATAATATTGTCAAATAATACATGATCACGCAGTTTGAATAATCATGATGCCATAAATATTTGGGAATAAGCTCTTAGAAAATACGTGCTAAACAGGTGTCTGTCGCCTAAACAACTCAAAATAATCAAAATAAAATAACGAGTAGGGGAGAAGAAATCCACTTAGAATCCGCGAAGGCCATCCTTCTGGTAGGCATCATCGGGCTGGAAGTACGGTGAATCCTTAATATCTGCTACTAAATTTGGCCAAACAAAACCAAAGAAGTCAACCTCTAATATCAAGTATCACAAGAAAGCACAAGTAAATAAAGAAGAAAGCTCAAACAGTAATCAATATATAGTAACATGTGTCATAGTATGTGTCAAGTCCTGATTCCAAAGAACCAAAAGTTGTCAATGGATGTAATGTCGTACAAGTCTATATTATACTTGTACAAGGCAAGATCAATCACAGTCGATAAATGTCTCCAAAACAATATTTTTACCGTAGAAAGTAAACAGAAAAGTTGATATACACAAGATATATGAGAGATATTTTCTTCATAGATAATTTACAGCAGAATTATAACAACTCTAAGGCCAAAAGAATAACTCAATTACAAATAGTGGATCATATTACAATGAATGAAGCCACATGGCTTACAATTCATAAAACTAGTACAATCAACGATGATCCATCCATTAGGTCCTCTATATACAAAAGAATAACATTTTCAGCCAAACAACTTTCAGTTGCCAAACAATCTATGCACGCCTCTGAACGTCCAAGCGACTCTTCATACCTATGGAAGAGGAGGTCAGCACATTAAAAAATGCACTAGTGAGTGGTCTTGATCTGACTTACCTAAACCAACAAGATAATCATGTGAAAATATGTAAAATAATTACCACTACCAGAAAAAGTTAAATTAGTGACGTAAAGAAACGTCGCTAAATGACCAATAAACGTCGCTAAATAAATTTAGCGACGTAATTAGCGACATTTTACATAAGTCGCCTTTTAGCTAGTCGTTGATAGAAAAAATATCGTCAAACGTCGCTATACCAACGTTTTCTAGCAACGTAAATACGTCGCTAGATTAGCGACGTTTAGCGACTCAACGTCGCTAATTAGCGACGTGTTGATTTGTGGCTTTACGTCGCAAATTAGCGACGTATGTAGCAACTTTTATAGTGACATTACTATGACCTGACAATACTGTCATGTCAGCAAGTTGCGACGTACAGCGACATTTTTAGCGACATTTTTTGCAACGTCATTAGCGACGTGTAGTAACGTCGCAACTTAGCGACGTGTATTAATGTCGCTAAACGTTGCTAAATGTTGCTAAAAACGTCGCTAATGATACAGTAAAAAAAATATAAAAAATCAATACTTAATTGTTTCCAAACTATTATTCCTGCAGTTTATTAATTCACAATATATACAAATAGACCCGGAGCAACCCTTCGTTGAATTTACTATGTTCGTCGACCCCTTGGGTTGAACACTCAACACCGATAAATTAACATCTATTTAATATGAATAATATAATAAAATTTGAAGAAAATAAAATATTGAAATTAAAAACCTAATCAGGAAAAAATATTGTCGTAAAGAATACAGCAAATATCCATACAACTAAATCTTATCCTAAATAATACAAATATCCAGCAAATATCCATGCAAATATCCATACTACCGCAGATCTGCAGGAGGATGACCATCGGCGCGCATGAAGGATAAGAACAGATCATATTATTCCCGTGAAATCGACACCGATGTCGATGGAGAAGAAAGTGACGTCGGTGGAGTCTGTGTCGATGTAGGCGCACCAGGAGGACATATCCGCTCCAACTCTGTGAGTCACTCGTTGTAAGAATCCATAGTAGATAACAGCCTCGTACTGCTATGAACCATTGAATCCTGCATCATCGTCAGCCTCTCGCCCATGGATATCTGTGATGCCTGCAGCTCCATCACGCTGCGCTCAGTCGAGGCTCTAAGATCATTTGTCAAATCCCGAAGCTCCGTTATGCTGCGGTCGAGCATATCAAATCGTGCGATGAGCATCAGATCGTCCACCTACGGCTAGGACCGGGGCTGCTCCTCCATCCTTCGCAGCAACTCGTCACGGAGAGATGCAATCTGACGGTCAACAGCCTCTTAGACTCTGGTCGACGACTGCGAGGGCTGTGGGGAATACGCACTTGTCGGGGAGGCCCTAGATGACTGCATCGCAACCAGGGTGCCATAGGATCCCGTACCATAGTACGTATCCCTCTGGAGACCACCAGCGGCGGTCACCCACATCTCGTCAGCCGACGGAGCTGGAGCGGAGTGCGAGAAAGTACCAGCCTCTCCAGCTGTAGGTGCACTAGCAGTCGCCTGCTCACGCAGCCTAAAATACTCGGCCTAGAAAAGTTTGGATACTCGATAATTGCCTAAGTTATATTAAAATTAACACAAAGTAAAGTAATGCTTACATAGGTCTGCGAGGCCCTCTCATCAATGAGATTTCCGTCCTTTCGATGGGTGGCCAAGAAGACGGTCACCATGTTTGCATCCTCACCCCTCTGTACCTGTTAAAAATATATTATTTAGTACTACAATTAAATATTTTTCCTACTACCATTTTATCGTACTTACATTAAAATAATATATCTTAAATAAAAAATATACCAAACGACGAAAATATTCCGTCATCAAAATTGAGCCACCACACCACTTTGCAGCATTCCGCCTAGCCGCCTTGGCCTTCTCAGACCTTTCCTTGTACCTCGGATCGTCGAATCTAGCCCTCATCGTAGTCCACTACTCAGGCGTGATCCAAGCTTGGATCAGTTTTCCAGCACGATCACGAGCCTTCTGGTCATCCAGAGCATCACGGATAAGCTTGACGGCAATAGCAGGAAACATCCGCTCGATCAACTCGGCCCGGTGCGGAGGATAAAAATACGTTTGCTATAATAAATAATTTAGTAAGTGAGCATCACGGATAAGTTATATAATATGCATAAATTAGAGGATTTATATAATATATATTTACCTTGAAGTTCGCAAACCAGAACGCCTTCCTCTCCTCCGGAGTTTCAGAGTAGTTGATCAAAGGGCCACCATAGTTGTTCCTCAGAAAGAGGCCCAGGCATCTCTGAACCGACGATGGACGATATCTATACAGAGATAATTATTTTGATCAAAAAAGTCAATATATGATGAATAAAGAAATACACGATATATATGATGCTAAACCATTTAATTGACTTACTTTGTACCGTTGGCCCAAATCTCTGTCATTGTCTCCTCCGGAGGTGCGCATAGAGGATCTAGCTGATGCTGGGACAACGTCGGCACGACCTCCTCCACATGCTCATATGTCTCCATGGTTCCGTCAGCAGAAGGAACGCTGGACGAGGGAGTACTATCAGGCCTGGAACTACTCATCCCATGAGTGATGCCACGTAACGTCCTCGCAATCGGAGATGTAACTGATCGATATACTGGAGTATTGGACGATGAGGATCCAGAACCAACAGTAGGCAGTACCAGAGGAGCACTATGTCTACCTCGGGACCTGCCGAACCCTCCGCGTCGTCCTGTCATACCTGATAACAATATATGATGAATAAAGAAATACACAAATATATATAGTACATTCTACAGTTAAAATGTTATGCATATCTCACAGCATTCATAGAATTGTACAGAAAATAACTAGTGGTGTCACAAGTCTAAATGGATAATACATTCTACAGTGCAAAATATAATACATATATTCGTCAAAATAGTATATTCTACAGTCAAAATATAGTACATTCTACAGGCAAAAAAATATTAGTAGTGTACGTGATCTTTCTACTTTGTCTAGAATCAGTTAATATATATATATATATATATATATATATATATATATATATATATATATATATGTGTGTGTGTGTGTGTGTGTGTGTGTGTGTGTGTGTGTGTGTGTGTCGTTCGACACAGTAAAACTTACCCAACGCTGTTATTCTTCTCTGCAAACCAATGTTAACATTCATAATATGTAAATTTTTCATAGGTGTATCCTTGCATTAATTGATAGCCTTCATAAAATATAAATGTATCATGAGTTCGTCCCTACAAGCAAACAAATTGATATTTGCGTACAGCCTAATTATATGACTGTTACTCCTTTTTCTTCACAAGCAAGTGTATCTTGCTTGGGTAAAAAAACATGGATCATCCACGTTTTCAATTTTTGTTAATTATTGTATATTGTTAGCTTAGATTGTTCGTATCTAGCTCATTTGCATATTCAGTACTTATTATTTTTGGTTTTGATGGATGGAGTGGCAAAGATCTGAGTTCTTGATCTATGAGTTTTATATGGGTTTATTGATAATTCTTAGGGGTTTGATCTCCCAAAACTTAGTACTTGCGAAAACTATTTGGCTAATATTATAGAGCATTATATTCTACTCAACTGTGCTTTTGATTTCGTTGGATTTGGAGTTCAGCTGAGTTATGTGCTGAAAACTCTGAAGAGTACACCAACCACGGTTGTTGGCCGGGGAAGAAGAACAGTGGGTGCAGAAAGTGTGCATTTTTCTTGTTGGTACAGAAATACACCAAATTCCTATGGGCGCACTGTATGATTACCCACTCTCTCTGCGTACTCTGAGTACTTCACTTTTTCTAGCAATTATACACCAGTGAGAACTATTCTTAGGCGTACTTTTGAGAGGAAAGTCCCTGGCGCACTGTTAGGTGCGTACCCCTTTGGAGATTTCCTTGACCAAGGAAAGTGTGCCAACCTTCTATTATTGATGAACTTCGTTGACTGACATACTTTTCTTAGTTGGTCACTTTGTCTCTCTGGCGCACTGTTCTTTCTTTTCTTTGTTTCCTTAGGAACAAAGCATTGGTTAGTTTCTCGATTTCTATGTGCCTTTGAGTTTTGCACCCTTGACTATCGTGTCATTCTTGGGATGAGTGTTTTGTCATTTAGCCTGATTGTTTGCATACTTCTTTGAAAGTGCTCCACCCTTTGTAGCTCGCATACTTTCTCAAAAGTATGCCTAGTTCCTTGTGATCGTGCTTTTGTAGCAAAGTACGCCGAGCTTGCTTAGTACGCCTAGACTCGTTTGGCTTTGAGCGTGCACTATGTGCAGAAGGAGTGCGTTCTTACGCGCTCTTTTACAAGAGGAGTTCTCTCTTATTCAGAAGAATGTCTCTTTCTTTGCAGAGTGCACCAAGACGTTCCCGGATGTACTTTTGTATGTTGTGTGCCACTGCTTGGTTTTGACCATTGGTGCACGGTTTGTTTGGTTTGTGCGCGGTTTTCTTGATTATTGTAATTGACTTGTTGCCTTAGGCATATAATTACTAGAGATGTGGAATTCTCTTACTTTCTTGCGACCGTAATGAATAGTACTCGAACATGAACTTATAACTAGAATAACATGACCATGATCTTCGTATAAGCTTCTTGACATGATTACCGGATTACAAGATTTATATGACCACGAGTGGATCGGATTGGACCTACTTTGTGTACTTGACCTGATTACTAGTATCCGTGTTGATACACTTGATTATGCACCGAGAGTGCTACGTGGCATACTGGTGAGTCGTCGTGCCATTGGATTATGCTTGTTATGTGTGATATATTTATAATATCAAGTGATTACTTCCTTGAACAGAATTGGTAGTTGGCTAATGATCATGACCGTGTCTAGGATAATAATATTGATTGTTGCATCACGCTTGGGTGAATCTATATTGAACTCTCGAGTAACAATATGGATTCGTATCTATTGCGCACGTACTTAAGTATGACATTTAAGGAAGAATAATCATGTGTTTATGGCTTGATATTCCTGTTAACAGTAGGGTTAACTAGGTTACTAAAACTTGTAGAGCATTGGAAGGAAACAGAATTCCGAGATCATGACTGCCAGCCACACCCAGACATTAGTCATGGCGTGCCAAGTTTGGTCCCCACCAGATACTGTATATCATATGCACTAGCAGAGTACAATATCTGATTATACTATTGTACTACATGATATAATAATTAAAGGAATGGTGGCCCTACGGGGGACCGGTGTATCACTACATGCTTGAATTGTTGGCTCGACTAGCCCTGCTTGGCAATGTCAAGATTTAAGAATCCCTATATTTAATGCATTCTGGGATAACCCAGGCACCACATATCAAGCCTTAGTATATTCTTGGCCTATTCAATTAAATCAGTTGGTAGTTAGGGATGTGGACTATTATGGCATGATGGTTCAACCCTTGACCTTGTTTGGTTGTAGGGTTGCACTATTCTGTTGCAATAGACCATGGATCGAAGCTACACTATATTATATATGTATTATCATGTACCTAATTATGTATTATGTCTACTATTAGTAGTTTAGGAACATGGACTGTCGTGGCATGGTGGTTTAACCCTTATCCTTGTTTGGTTGTAGGATTGCGATATTGTGTTACGATAGGCTATGAACCGAAGCTGCGATACAGAAACCTTCAGCTGAACCATAATCAAGGGACGTATACTATCTTGATATATTATGGCACTTCTTGTCCATGTTTGATGTATGAATGTTGTATCATGTCATGGATAGGGCACACACCACTGATTTTTGGCCCATGCATCTATATGCTAAGATCTGGGTTTTGTTTCTTCATTTGTGCTTCCTTCTAGTACTTTCTATTTGGGGTCTAACCCCACTAGTTTTGCATGGCCAAATTTAGAGCTAGAGCCCGAGATCCAGCTTATCTTTCCACTAATGGTGCGTACCAGAATGATGGCTGCTAAGGGACACTAGTGGGTTTCTTCTTTCCTGCTCGTTATTGTACATTATATTCTTTTGGGCGTTTAGCCACCATGACTTTTTAGCCGGCAAGTCTGGACACTAGTTCCCCATATGATTGTAACTCTTTATACTACAACTGATATACTCTCATGTAATATTGACAATATGTTAGCCTAATATTTTATAATGGCTAGGATCCAGAATATTCTGATACAGCGTTTGGGATACCTTACTGCTTTATCTTATTTGTTTTATGCATACGGATACTTGCTTGAATGATTGAGACATAAATATTCTGACCATAGGATACTTGATTGAAGCATGTACCCCATCATCTTTCTGCAGCCGTGATTGTCGTACGATATTTTATACCTTGAATATGGTAGCTGGCCATATCTGTCTCCGTATTTTTGTACTGAAGCGTGACAAGGCTTTAGTAGTGGCCCATGCAGGTCTGTTTTTCAAACTTATGGGGTGTTATGATCTTAAGAGTCTCAATCAAATATGTGCCTTTGGAATCCTGGATTTATTTTTCTCGATACTCAGCTTGAACCATCAATTGATTACTTCCTTGTCCCTTCTCGTCGTCCTGTTCTTGATATCTCTTGTCCCTTTCCTTTATAGCTTTCCCATATTTGGTTGTTGGAGCAGCAAAGGAGGCAGGATTGCCAGTAGGTCAGGGTGATATAGGACAACAGCATGAGGCAATGCTTCCTCAGGGTCAGGTTTGATTGAGCTAGTGGTCGAGCCAGTAGGTGAGGCAGTGGCAGAGAATGTTAAGATACACATACTATAGGCCCCGATTCCCCCAGTAGTACCAGTAGTACCTGCAGTGCTTAATACCCCTTCCTTATTAAATATAATCTGGGGGATGATGGCCACCCAACAACATCAGATAGCTGTGCAACAACATCAACAACTTCAGTAGCAGAAGCAGAATATCTTGTTGAACCAAGGGTTCCAGACAGCTCTAGGGAGGGGTGGAAGGACATATTCGGGGGTGTTGGTTAGTTTTTTTTACTTAACCTGAGATACTTTGATGGCACGAAGGACGCCGTTACTGTAGATACTTGGCTACAGGACATCGAGACCATTCTGATAGCAACAAAGGTTCCAACTAAGGAGCAGGTTGATTAGGTCTGACTGCAGCTTCAAGATCTTGCTCATGATTAGTGGGCTTCAGAAGAAGTTATCTTGAGGCATCCTATCTCTTAGGATAGCTTCAGAAATAGATTCAAGATTAAGTATTTTGGAGTGGTAGTACAGTATGAGCTATAGCAGAGGTTCATCGGTCTCAAGCAGGTCGGTAGGACGGTGGATAGTTATGCGACAAATTCTATAGGTTGAGCAGATTCGCCCCAATGATGGTAGCTACGGAGCCGGAGAGAGCACTAAGGTTTTAGTATGGACTTCATCTGGAGATATTATAGTTGGTAGAGGGGCATGACTACCATATATTTGATTTTATGCTAGTAGTAGCAAGAAGACACGAGCTTACCATCCAGAGGTTAGCTTCGAGGACATAAGGCCAAAATAGGTCGCATGTTCAGAGTGGAGGAGGAGCAGTACCACGGATGTCAATATTATCTCCTGGCATTTGCATTCATGATACATCACCAAGGAGGCCAGTGACCTCAGTAGTAACCGCACCAGTTGTAACGACCTGCTCCACATCAATGCGAATAAACTATTCAAATGGCACAAGTACGACGATCCATCCCGCCTTGCTCGACGAGAAGACTCGCTTGAGGAAAAGGATTTTGACTTGGTCTTTTAGGAGTTCAGACTTAGAATTTCAAATGAGCGCTCTGAGTATCGCTCGGCTGAGGCAAAACATCGTTAAGGTGGGTGGCTATGATGAACCTATCATTTGCTTAGCCTGCACACCTAAAAACTTGAACGATACATGCTAGTCAATATGCGAGTCACCCATTGCATGCTAATAAGAATACAACGCACCTAGATAAGGGAATAATACCTTCTTGTATTGCTTATGTTAGAATATGCAAAAATGAAACATGGCTTATAGTTAGACCCTCGCATGTTACCTTAGCTCCGTGCAAGTAGACTCCTCTTTATTGTCTAGAACTGGTTGAGTTGATGTCCTCATGCTATCTATCTTATATGCAATGCTTGTCATAGAGATAATGCCATAATATGGAAGCACAAGACATAACATGGTTCACCTACCTGAGTCAGAAAGACTATCAAAATAGTCGTTCCGAGCCAAGTAACGAAAATATGGAAAGAATTCAGGACCATAAGGTCGCCAAGGCGGTTTCCCGTACCGGAAACTGCATAATAAAAGTATGAAGAAGTGATAAGAAAGCAATGGAATTATCAAGTAAATGAATTGAATTACCCTGATAAGTAATGAAGAATAAGAATCGCTCGGGATGGCTTGTAGCAGGCTCGTGTCGTGCTACCACCATTACCGTTCGGGGTGGCTCATAGTGGGCTCACGCAGCGTTACCACCATTGTCGCTCGGGTTGCCTCGTAGCGGACTCGTGTCACGCTACCACCATCATTGTTTAAGAACAAGAAGTGAGAAAATAAGTGAACAAGAATAAATAAAAGAGACTTGCATCATCGCGGATAACTTGTGCACAAGGATTATGGTTTTTGGTTCTTGCGAACGATGCACCGGGGCATCGGGAATATGCCGACCTAGGCTAGGACCCGGGTAGTCAGCTAGCAACATCATCACGGGGGAGGCGGCAGCTCACAGTGGGGCTCGCTATCCGCTCTGCCACGACCGTCATCCGCCCGGACTACTGTCCACAATGGCTTCAGGACAACGACTTTTGTTCACATAGACTAAGTTTGGCTCGATTACGCTAATCCGCGTGCGAGTTTATTTGTAGGAAAATGAGTAACCTGTACATTTGAACTCATCCGAGTAAATCTAAGTAGAACATTTAATACCTGTGATAAGAGAATTTGATGCACGCCACTTTGTACTTAGAGATATGGATGCATAATGCATTTTTAGTGCAAGTGCAACCCATTTGAGGCAAGGACTCATTCGTGACATTAGGCTTTGTTTGTGCACTATTTTATTTTGATTCATATATCATATGCTGGTTAACTTGGTTTTATGGTTTGGACAGGGAAGGACGAATGGTAAGTTGGTAAGTTTTGCCGTGTTACCCTTATATCACATGGCGCACTGCCACAAGAGTTAGGCTTTGTATCTTATGCCATAAAATTGATCCTAAGGAAAGACTAGAAAGATAACCTAATAGATGGTGCACGGAACTAATTCAATATGTTGGATTTGTCGAGCAAGCGAGAAGCCTCCCAACCAGTGGATTCATGTACTGATAATCCACTAGATTACTTACAGGGTACGGAAGAACCTCGTTCGGTGCAGAGTATCCCCTCGTGCATGCTAAGTCGTAGATTTTACTCTGGAGTCTTGGAGTGTTGTGTTCGGAGATGAAGCATATATACAGAATATAATGTTGGAACATCGCCTACGTATCATCCCATGTTGTAAGCCACTGGGCACACTTTTATTATTTTGAGAGAGAGAGAGAGAGAGAGCTTGAGTGACTTATAATCTCGGCCTAGCACCGCTTGTAATATTTCTTCATTATCAATAAAGAGCTTATTATTGTATCATACTTGTGTTCATTCAATGCTTCCGCTATGATGACTCTGAGAACAAGTAATCTAACGCCTGTTTGATTTCTTATTTTGCTATATTCGGACTATCTGTGCAACTCTGTGGCTTATCTATTTCTTTGCCTGTTCAAATCTTAGCCTTGCACGGGCGCATCTTGTGCTCGTGCGGCTTCACGTCCTGATGGAAATGATCCTCACGCGGGATCTCTGATGCGGTGATTCATGTTCAGCGGGGATGATCAATCCTGCGGAAGATCGGGGCATAACATATTTGTATCAAATCACGGCTTTACGTCCTTGGACATCGTATCGATTCTCTCATTTTCGAAAGGTCGTTAGTAGGTTATATACAATACTCTCTCTCTCTCTCTCAATGTTCCAACAGGATGTTTCATACAATGAGTCTAAATATTTTTGAAAGTGCATATGAATGATATGATTGCTTGAACGGGATAGTAATGCAAAGGCCTTTATGTCGACCTATGTCAGACTTTGTGGGAATAGATTCGTGCTAGAATTTGCAAGTTATGTGTGAATCTGAATACCTATACATAATTTTCAAGTGGGTTAATGGGCGAGATAGAATATCGTTCGGACGGTTAGCGATGCATATAGCCTTTCGGCTAAGTTGTGTTGAGTATCGCGCGCCAAGACCCTTTGGTGCGAGCAAGTTTGTGAGCAAGATTGACATATCATTCAGATAAAGATAAGTCAGACTTAGAATGGCTATCGATAGAAACATTATTGTGCTATCGCTTAGGTGAATCTAGGAAGTCGTACTTGGGTTTTGAGATATAGTTGGGACAGTTATTCGTATCGATAAGTTATGACTCAAAATATAGTTGGTATGGATGACTACCGAAAGAGATATATACGAGACTAAGATTTATTGAGCTGACACATAGGGATCGTGTTGAAGATCTAAGGAACGAATTGGATATGCGAGCGATGACAATGCGAAGCATTTAATTTGGGTGACTTGATTCCTGAGTGGTGTATGCGATAGCTCAGGAACGTATAAGTGATTTGAATATTCGTAGAGTATAGCTCGAATCCTGAGTGATGTATTGATCGTCTTAAAAATATTCGAGCGAATCGAGAATTTTGGGATAGCAAATGAGTCTAGCAGCAAATGACGTGATTGTACGAAGCCTTAGTATAAATAATGCCTAATAAGTAAGCAAATTTGAAGGAATCGTGCGAGATTTGATTTAAACGACTTAGAATATGTTGAACAAATGATAAGGCTTATATCGGGTAGGAATTCAGAGTATTGGAATTTATATCTTGGTCAAGAAAACTTAGCGGATCATACGAGTGATTTTAAATTAAATCAAATGAATTAAAACTTGAGTTTGAGATAGAATAATCGAGGGTGCGATAAGAGTTAGCGCGATGGAAGATAGTTCACACAAAAAAATTAGATTGAGTAGGATATTGCTCGATAGAATTTAGCTTGAGTACAAATATTATGGTTTTGAATTTGGAATACTTGATATGATATCAATATTTGGAAGATAGCATGGATTGATGCAAGTTAGCAAACTGTGGTTTGATAATTGAGATAGGTGATAATGAACTAAATCTTGAATTTGAACGAACGATCTTGAATCAAGTTCGAAGGATAGCACTCGACTTCTGGCCCAGATAAGAACGATTTGTAGTGCCCACTCTGCATTGGCACTATGTACAAGAAATATCGCTTTGCTAGCTCGAATGGAAGCCTTCTCGAAGAGTTTTCCAATCGAAACACAAGACGATTGATCTGAATAAGTGGGCAGAACTTCATTCTATGATTCTTGTATGCCTTAATAATGAATAAGAGTTTTTGTATAGTTGTTTGCTAAGTAGTTAATGTTCACATAAGAATGATAGAACGAGAACCTGCATGCTTAACTAGAGAACTTGTATGCTTGTCTAAAAGAGAGAACCATTGCTATGCTAAGTCAATATAGAATGATACATGCTAAGTTACACTGACATTGCTATCGAATGAACCCTTGCCATGTTAATAAGAAGAGTAAAAAGAATTGTTTGAACAAGTCTCTATGTCATATGCTAAACAAGAGTAGAATTGCATGCTTAGCTAGAAGAGATAGAAGAATTATGTCATGCTTTCTAAATTAAAGATCGTTCGTATGTTTGCTTGTCATCGTTTATATATTTGCTTATCATTGATGCTAAAGATGATTGATTCGAATGAGAAGAGACTAATAGTGCATCCTGAGGTACGGTCCTTGTGATCTAGTGGGGTATGCTATTAGTTTTGTATAAGTTTGCTTGATCATTGCCTGCTTCCATTATAGAATTATCTGATAGATGTTTCATGGCATGCATTGGTCTCGGACAACTTGTGCACAAGGTTCATCTCTCGAACGGTTCCTGGGACACTGGAATCGGTCGGTCCGAAAGAGATTTTGTTGCACCTTGAGGTATACGAAAATTGTGATCTAGTGGGGTATTTTGTCTATTAGTGAAGAGCGGAACCATGATGTCACAGCTGCTAGTATTCGTGTGTATTGGTGAAGAGATGAATCTTGAGTCACAGTTGCCAACATATGCGCTTGCTAGTACATAGCTGAACCTTGAGTCACCGCTGCTAATCATGGGGCAACCCATGGACCATCATGTAGTTAGGGCACATACTAGGTTAGCCTTCTTGCATACCAAACTGTTTGATGGAGAGACAGACAAGGAATAGAATATTTATATATATACAAATTGTTGCTAACTTGTATGTATGTTGCAGGGATAACCGTTCGACGAAGGGTAAAAATTATTAAATAAGTGATGTATGAATTTATAATATGCTTAAATTGTTGCTAAATTGTATTCATGTTTCACTTGATTAAGTTGTTGTCCCTGTGTATAGAATGAATAAGTCCACTAGAGATAACTTGTGTTCCTAAAGAGTTAGTATATACGGTGCATGATACATGTTGCGCACTGCACGATAGAATACTACCCCTACTGTATGCTTGATTGTATCGTATATACAAACTGTTTTTAAAGATATATTTTTGAAAGAAGTAATCTGACTCAAATCCTGTGCTGCATGAAATGAACCTAGGTAAAAAGTAGTAAGATCACTAGTAATTGTAATATTTTTTTACATGATTACTTAGTATTGGTTTCAGGGAGTGTTGCTTCTATTCGTTAATTTTATAATCACCAGTACTTTCCCTAAATTGCTGACCCCCCGCCAGTTTGCTTGTTCGCAGATACTGGATCATCCGTAGAAGCGATAGCCGAGCCTCATCCCCACGACCCAAAAATCCAGTATCGATGCCTTGAGCCGTATTGAGATATTTTGAGCTGCTTTTTATAAAGGGATGTAATGTATGGAACGATGTCATTATAATTGAGAGAAAGGGAGCTTGAGCGAATTATAATCTTGGCCAAGCGCCGTTTGTAATACTTTTGAATATCAATAAAGCGCTTATTTTTGTATGCCATTGTATTCTTTACTTTTCTACAATAATGTGCCGATGCTTCCGTCTTAAATAGCTTACTTGCCCTTGTTCAAAGCTTTGGCCTTATGCAAGCTCAACTTAGGCTTGTATGGCATCACGCACATGCGAGGATGATCGATTTTGTAATGCGCTAAGCGAGGATGATCAGGCCCTTGCGGGAATCGGGATGTGACACGATTATTCTGCTGGAGCGCTGGCGTGGTGATTTCACGTCTAGCGGGGATGATCGAACTCGTCAGAAAATATTCAATAATTATTTGGATGAACTCGATGTAATGGAATGTAACAAAGGTGGATAGACTTTTGCTCGAGGATTTGAACTTAGTTGTTTGAGGAATGCTAGAAGTAGACTAAGGATTGATCAAACGGTAACATTAAAGTTGGACAGTTTTGGCTAGACGAAATATGATCAAAGCATGAACGATTACTACAGGAACAAGACTTGGTGGATTAATATATAACTCGGATGAAATGAAATATAACGATAATGTGTCTTGATTATTTCGATGATAACCATAACGTTTGACGTTCTTATTTTGTGCGAGCGCCACTCCTTGATCGCACATACATCACGCTCGAATTAGGATAATTATCCCGTGGGAGCATTGGCGTGGTAATTTCACGTCCAACGGGGATGATTAAACTTACGAAAGACCGGAGCATGACAATTGAAGGATCGTCTTGACTTGTGGTTCGATACAATAAGACGAGTTTCAAGATACAAGTGAATCAAAAGTGTTTCGAGGAGGAGTTAGTCTAGAATGTGAAGTAAGTTATGCTTGATAGTTTCATGAAAGGATACGTGGATCGTGTTGGACAAATTAGAGTTTATGAATGAGATCAATAATTAGAAATTTAATCATGACTGGTGGTCTAGACTTAGAAAATATTGGATAGATAGATTCTATCAAACATGATTGAGGTGATAGACCATATGAATCGTTACATTGGACATGCGACATGGATATATTGTGGATTTGGTTAAACGAACGTGTCTTAGGAACGACTTTGCTAAACAGGCTCGAATCATGTGCAACGAACGCGTTGAAACGGATAGGATGATTTGTGCTCAATGTTTAGAAATTTGAGTAAAATGAGCTTGGGTAGAATACCCCATACAAAATAATAAATGTTTGACCTTAGGAATTATGGCGAATATCGTGCAACAAAATAGCACGATAAAAAATGTGAATGTGAACTATACCTATGACTTTGGGAGCTTACCTAGCGGTTAGGCAACAAAACTTAGAGTTAGGCTTGGAACGATAACTGTGTGCTAAAAGTTGATGTTTAACATGAACGAACTGGATGATAGGTCATGGACGCTAGTCGGTCGGTCGGATAGATCGTGCTTGACGGTTGTACAATGCTTAATTTGAGTGGGATTAGAATTCTTAGATTTTGATTGACCCCACATGAGGTATCATTGTGATTCATAAGACGAGAACCCTTAATATTTTTACGAGTAGATTATCCGACTTCACTATCGCTAAGTTTGGTTGAATGCATATGTTTGAGGGACGCCTTGAACGTGTGCACGATCTAAGACTCAGTGATATATTAAACTCGAGTACAAAGACTTCGCTATTGCTAAGTTGGTTACATGCATATTTTAGGGGACGTCTTGAATATGTTCTTGATCCAGACTCGTGATATGTTGATCTCGAATGCTAGTGCAAGTGAATATGTTAGATTTGCATGGACGAGTATAACAATTTGGATAAATTGGCCTCAGCCTAAGATCTTCGTACACAGTAGATCATGCCCCGCGTTAGCGATATAAGTTTTGCGTTAAGGCATAATAGAGACTGAGTCATAGAATACGACGATCAAAGGTGTGTAACCAGCTCGAATTGAGTGATAGAGTCATTCAATGAAACAGACCTAGCACATATGCGACACAGAATATGAAAAACGAGTAGGAAGTTATGTTCGAATGGGTCTAGTGATACCGAGTAATATGCTTGGGTTAGATACGATAGTGCGCGATAGAACGATTTGGGCTCAGGAAGTCTCGAGGATGAGACTTGTTCTGAGTCGTGTATAATATAACGAACCACTTCGCATCAATGCAGATAGCCGATTCATAGGGAACAAGTGCGACGACTCATCCCACCTCGCTTGGCAGGAAGACTCGCTTGAGGCAAAGGATTCAAACTTGGCCCTTCAGGAGTTCAGACTTAGACTTTCAAAGGCGCGCTCGGAGTATCGCTCGGCCAAGGCAAAATATTGCTAAGGTAGGTGGCTATGATGAAGCTGTCTTTGCTTAGGCTGCTCATCTAATAACTTGGACGATACATGCTAGTCGTTAGGTGAGTCACCCATTGCATGTTAATAAGATTATAACGCACCTAGCTAAGGGAATAATGCCATCTTGTATTGCTTATGTTAGAATATGAAAATAAAACTAGGCTTATAGTTAGACCCTTGCATGCTACCTTAGCTCCGTGCAAGTAGACTCTGCTTTATTGTCTAAAACTGGTCGAGTTGATATCCTAATGTTATGTATCTTATATGCAATGCTTGTCAGAGAGATAATGCCACGCTATGGCAATACAACACAAAACATGGTTCACCTACCTGAGGCAGAAAGACTGTCAAAATAGTTGTTCTGAGCCAAGTAACGAAAATATGGAAAGGCTTCGGGACCATAAGGTCGCCAATACGATTTTCCATACAGGGAACTGCATAATAAAAGATTAAAAGAAGTGATAAGAAAGTAATAAAATTATCAAGTAAATGAACTGAATTCCACTGATAAGTAATGAAGAACAAGAATCGCTCGGGATGGCTTGCAGCAGGTTCGTGTCATGCAACCATCATCATCGTTTGGGGTGGCTCATAGCTGGCTCGTGCTGTATTACCACCATCGTCATTCGGGTTGGCTCATAGCGGACTCGGGTCACGCTACCACCATCGTCGTTTAAGAACAAGAAGTGAGAAGATAAGTGAACAAGAATAAATAAAAGAGACTTGCATCGTCGTGAACAACTTGTGCACAAGGTTTATGGTTTTTGGTTCCTACAAACGGTACGTCGGGGCATCGGGGCTGTGTCAACATAGGCTGGAACCCGGGTAGTCAACTAGCAACATCAGCATAGAAGAGGCGGCCGCTCGCAGTGGGGCTCGCTATCCACTCTGCCACGACCGTCATTCGCCCGGACTACTGTTCATAATGGCTTCAAGCCAGCGAGTTTTGTTCATATAGACTAAGTTTTGCTCGATTGCGGCAATACACATGCGAGTTCATTTGCAGAAAAATGAGTAACATGTACATTTGAACCCATCCGATAAAATCTAAGTAGAACATTTAATACCTATGATAAGCAAATTTGATGCACGCCACTTTGTACTTAGAGATATGGATGCACAATATTTTTTTAGTGCAAGTGCAACCCATTTGAGGTAAGGACTCGTTCGTGACACTAAGCTTTGTTTGTTCAATATTTCGTTTTGATTGATATATTATATGGTGGTTAACTTGGTTTCATAGTTTGGACCGGGAAGGACGAATGGTAAGTTGGTAAGTTTCGTCGTGTTACCCTTATATCGCACAGCGCACTGCCATATGAGTTAGGCTTTGTATATTATGCCATAAAACTGATACTAAGAAAAGACTAGAAAGATAAATTAATAGTTGGTGCACGAAACTAATATAATATATGGATTTGTCGAGCGGGCGAGAAGCCTCTCCACCAGTGCATTCATGTACTGATAAACTACCAAATTTCTTGTAAGGTGCGGGAGAACCTCGTTCGGTATGGAGTATCCCCTCGTGGAGTTTGCTCTGGAGCCTTGGAGTGTTGCATCTGGAACTGAAGCACATATACAGGACATAATATTGGAACATCGCCTATATATCATCCCATGTTATAAGTCGCTGGACAAGCTTTTATTATTTCGAGAGAGAGAGCTTGAGCGACTTTTAATCTCGGTCTAGTGCCGCTTGTAATATTTCTTGATAATCAATAAAGAGCTTGTTATTGTATCATACTAGTGTTCATTCAATGCTTATGCTATGACAACTCTGTGAACTAGTTATCTATCACCTTTTTGCTTCATTCAATATTTCTTATTCCGTTGTATTAGGACTATTTGTGCGACTCTGTGACTTAGCTATTTCTCATCATGTTCGGATCTTGGCCTTGCGCGGGCGCAACTTGTACTCGTACGGCATCACGTCCTGATGGGAACAATCCTCCCACGGGAGCGCCGACGCGGTGATTTGCGTTCAGCGGGGACGGTCAATCCAGCGGAAGATCGGGACGTGACACCACCTCAGCCACATCAGTTGAGGCAGCAGCGCTTAGGAGCACCGGTAGGTCGTACATACTGTGATAAGGGAGGGTACACTAGAGACGTGTTTCGATCGACAAATGGTCTATGTTTGAGGTATGGTAGTACAGACCACAGGATGAACACTTGCCTGTTGATGCAAAGGCCAGGAGGGTCAGTCCAATAGTTTTTGACATTGCCAACACCAAGGGATGTACAGTCTGGAGGGCCAATATTGGTAGTGAGGCGGTTAGCTCAGCGTCTATTGCTGACGCAGGCTCAAATTTATAGGCAACAGCAGTTAGGCCAGCAGAGGGCGCAGCTATGTATTCAAGGAAGGCAGCAGTAGGAAGCTCAGCAGGGCTAAGTGCAAGTTTTTACTTTGTCCTTGGAGGAGCCTTTGGCATCAGGTGACGTAGTGGCAGGTAACATTCTCGTAGCATCTTTTTCTGCCATAGCATTATTTGATTCGGAAGATTTCTATTCTTTTATATCTACACAATTTGTGACACATATTGGGTTTGAGTTCGAGGCATTGCCAGAGAGGCTGAATATACTTACTGGCAATGGGCTCGTTGGAGTTAGTATAGTGAGCTTAGTATGTCCGATCATAGTATGTGGGCATTCATTACTTGTAAGGTTAATCGAGTTTCCTATGGGTAACTTTGACATTATTTTAAGGATTGGCTGATAGACATTTATGCGATAAAAGATTGCTATAAGGGTAGAGTAATGTTTAACATTCCTGGTCTAAAAGAGTTCACCCTTAACAAATTAGTGGAAGATCAGTGTGAAGAAGGGATTGTTACAGTAGATGAGGTAGTAGAACAGATCAGCAAAAGTTAATAAGTTCATGGACGTATTTTCCGAGGAGCTCCCAGGATTACCCCCAGTAAGAGAAGTAGAGTTCTTTATAGAGTTGATACCAGAGGCTGAGCCAGTATCCAGTAAATCTTATCAGATATCGCCAACAAGCTCGATAAGCTGTACCAGTATATTGAGGAATTAAAGGCAAAAGTTTATTCAGACTAGTGAATCACCATAGGGAGTGTTGTAGAAGCATAAAAAAATCTAAAGTCATGTGGGCCGCATAGAGCCCATGAACCCTAACATGAAGGCAGGGCACAGATAAATCGCATAGAGCCTATGCGGCCAAGAAGCTCGTCTAGCCTGACAAAGTCTCTATGCGGCTTAGACACCTAAAAAGTCGGAAGCCGCATAAGGTCCCTGATATAGCATTTAAAGTTTTGACATGATGCCTTGAACGCTTTGAGTTTCATAAAAATAGCTGCACATAAAAAGATAGAAAGTCACATCAATGCATTAATGATCCTTTCAGGCATGCATGTAGTTCCACGTTGTCACTCGTATATGGCCTTGAGTCTATGCGGCCTTGTCATCATGCAGCTAAAGTATCCATTAGACCCAACCAGGATGAAAGATCGTATGCGACCTCGAGTCTATGCGGCCTCATCATCATGCGGCCAATGTGTCCAAGAGACCTAGGCCAAATAAGATCACAAATGCGGCCAAGACGTTATACGGAGAAGATGTTATGTGGGTCTTAGCTTGCAAGATCTTTCTGTTACAACCAAAAAGATTTTTACACAATCAGCGTTGACTACGTGTCCAGCTAACCAAGTCATGCACCCAACGGAGTTGAAAATAACCCTGAAATATTATCAACAGCATATCCCAACCGGAGCCACATGGTAGCACGCCTATGGTATGCGGCTACAGTTACAACCGTATTTTATTGAAGGAGCCTCATGCGTCCTGCAAACAGAGGCATATGCAGCACATATAGCCCTTCAGCATAATGACTATAAATAATAAGGTAGCATATCCCACAAGGGGCAGCAAGCAACATACGTGCACATAAGCTCTGGAGAGAGAAAACAGAAGAGACCATTATCATTCCCTCGTCGGACCGTCAACAGAGTAAATGAGTCGCTACAGTACTCGATCTTCATCGTCACATTCCCCAAAATCTAAATATTGAACTTAGATCATCTGTCTAGGATTTCTTTGTACTTCTTTTATTTGTTATTCAGTCGAGTTTTTTCAAAACTTGTTGTAAACCCCCTCGACCAAATTTTAGGTCTACTTAGCTTAGATCGAAAGATTAGGGTTAGTTTGAAGCCAATTGGAATTTAAATCATAATGTTTTAGATTATTGTGCAATATTCGTAACACTTTGTGCACCTTACCGTTGCTTCGATATTTGGAGCGCTACACTAGCAACTGCTTTCTAACAAATTGTACACACTTTTCCTAGTCATGCCAGCCTTCCATTCTGACCCTTGTGTAACTCATAAATACCCTTCCTTGTGCTTCATTTTAGTCGCACAATATTTGTTACAAACGTCCGTTCTAAAATTCAAATAAATTCAACTTTGCATCCTTGTCCGTTCTAATCGAAATTGGAGACACAACCTCGACCATTTTCTCACAACCAAATATATGACAATAATCTACTCTGAGACTTTCTTATTATTTTTTCATTTTAACCAATTCCAATTCTAACTCATCTAAATAGGCTTGGCCATTATCATGCAATCTTGCACCTTACCTTTGTAGTCTTTCTATTTTTTTATCTCCCTCTCACTCAACTATCAGGAAAAGACCATCTCTCTATCCTTAGACTAAACCCCTACTCCAACTTATTCCCTATCATAGACAGCTAAACCTACCATTTATGCTAATGAACCCATCATCCCCTTTTTTGGACTCCACAGTAATCCTAGTCCTCAAAATTTATTCCCAGCCAATCTTGACCCTCCAACTCATAAACCCTAGCCTATAAAAGAATGCTACCTCATTTCTTTTTTCCAACCACAGCAGCCATTTTTCTATTCCCCTTCGTGATCTATTTCCATCCCTTTCCCTGTTGTCACTAGCAAGAGGAACAACTACAACAACATTAACAACTGAGAACAAAAGAGGAGGAAGAAGAAGATATAGTCAGCTGTAGCAGCAACAGGGGGTCCAACCCCCCTGTTCCATCCCCGTCTCAGCTGGGGCGAACCTCGCAGAGGAATGCACCAGCAACAACAATAAACAACAATAATGACAATAAGAAGATCGAACTTGAAGCCCCGCCTGCTCTCCGTGATCACCGTCGACCATCCCGAACGAACTCACAGACACCAGCATGACCAGATCTTCCAATGCGTGGTCGCACCTCCGTAGCGCCCGACGTTGGGCACCGTCATTTGACTCTACCGCCTGATTCCGCAACGCCCTGGCCTCTAGATCGGCATCGAGCCATCGTCGTTGCTCTTTTCCCGTATGACGTGAATGCCGCCGTCGCACCGCCAGATCGGGACCACCCCACGGTTCTTGGTGCCGCTGCAGCAGGCACTACTCCGCCTGGGCCCCTCGTCGGAGCACGGAGCAGCGCCACCATGTGGTCCCGAGAAGTTTCCCCGTACCCCATGCCCCTTCCGCAGACTGCCCCGCCCCACCTCCTGGGGCGTCGTGGCACTCCCGCTTCTGTCGTCTTCATGCACGGAGTCTCTCGAGTTCTCTAGATCGAAGAAGGAGAACCCTCTTTCCTTTTGGGGAAGAAACTCGTGAGCCTCTTCCAATCTCATTCTCTCCCTCTGACTTTTTATTAGATTTCATTAAAGGTAAATTCTTCCCATAGCCCTTAGATAATCAGATATTTGTAATTGTGGTCTAAATCTTTGACTTGTAATTTGAACCATTATGCTCACCATCTCACTGAGAATCTTCCGAGTCAAATATGCCTTTCTTTGACCCGTAACCAATAATTTATTGGATTGAGCTATATAATGAACATACTTCCCTGTACCTAGGCAAGTATAATATTTAGGTAAGGCCTTTCACTTTTGTTCCTATCTTAATTCTTGATTGATATAACCTATAGATTAACCAAACAAGTAACCATGGCAGATAGTTAATATGATTAAAATAGTTAGACTATTGTATAGTTGTTTTTGATTAATATAAAGTATAGGGTTCGGTTAAATTATACTACTTATCTACTAATAGACAGATAGTTAGATGTTGTGATATATGTATATATAAATACAAATATATAATAGGATCATAATTTTGTTTTTGTATATGTATTCTTAATTAGGCCTCGGATATCAGACCCGAGCATCCCACAGTCCAGAACCGAGCACCAACACCCCGCCTTCGCGTTGTGGTATCTTTCTCTTTGCTTGACCGAATCCTGAACCATCACCTCTGGTATAATTTCAACCTAACTCTCTTGTAATGCCTTCTAGTAGAATAATTTATCTTGTTTTCTATTGTTTGTAATTTAAGTTCCAAATCGATAAAAAAATGGCTTTTAAAAGACATTGGAATTTTTTGATACGGCGTTGGACCCGTCAATCCGGGCATCCTCGTCGCGTGATGATTTCATCGAAAGGTGCGCACTATCAATGTGGACGTATGAGATTTTACGGAACTTGATTTGGATGTGCGTGCACACCGGAATCAACGCGTATCCGTCAACAACACCCCGTATCGGCCCTGTTCTGGAACTCGTTGTAACTTCGTGTGTACTCTTCGTTTCGAAACGAAACTTGCGCCATCGGACTCGTAGCGATACACTGGTCCTGTGACCCAAGTTTGGTTCGATTCTGAGAATATTGACAAAATCCCGTATCGTGGGTCCCGCGGCTCCACTTATGGACGATTTTGTGATCGGCTCATCAAAATCTAGTTCTGGACATTCCGTTGGGTTCATATCGTCGTTCTGGACTTGTTGACACTAAGTTTGACGAATTTGGAGAACCTTGTCTCTGGCATATTTTTTGGTGCAAGACGGCCCACTTGTGGATCCCGTGTTGACCAGAAACTGTATTTTTGGCTTGTGTCCAAATTGGACGTATGTATATGTTTTTCTGAGTATCTCACTCATTCCGGGACTGTTGGTAATATTTTTGACAGCATCCGGGGATATCAACTCCAGTTTTCATTGTTGCACTGCTACTTCCATGGCTAGTCCGTGTTCGCATCTTCGCTTGGCTCCCAGGCAAGTATACCTTGCATTATTGTACTATTTAAATTCAGACATTATCTAGTTGCATATTTTATTATTTTAATAATATATAATTATATAATTGTGCGCGTCCGAGAAAGACTCGGGTGCAGTCAACGAAGAAGTTGACGTTAGGACTTGTGTCTGACCTAGTGTCTAGTGGACCCACCTAAAGTTGTGGAATTATCAACATGACTCCCCAGGCCTTGACACGTATCATTGCACGTCACAGAGTGAGTTCACGTAGGGACGCGTGCTTCATGCTTAACTGGCCATCGGTATGAGCAGCACGTGTGACAATATTTAGCTTAGTCGCATATTTCTTTAGTGACTTGCATTATATTACGAGATGTCTACATCGTATTCGTGGCATATACATTGGCATTGGGTGGGGAGGACAACTAGTAGGCGTATGGGACACCCACCTCTTTTATGCAGATATCGCATTCTTTAGAGTGTTGGACGTTAGTTGTTATATATTGCAGATACCACACTCTAAGGAACGTTGGACGTACAAATACCACGCTCCTCGGAGCTGGACGTTATTATATTACACAGTGCCCCACAGTGCCCTAAGATGGGGTGCATATATGGCATATACTAGACAGTCACGACGATTGATGAATTACGTCAGCATATGTCTAGCCTACACTTTCCATACGCACTAAGTTGTCCTCAAATTGTATTTTACTTAGCTGGTTAGTTCACCCTCGAGTTTTCACAGTATTTACTTTATGGCATATACTTTTTGTATCTTGTTACGTCCCTCTGAGGACCTGGTTGCCTTGCAGGTTATTTGTGCAGTTACAGGACACTTGATCTAGTGGATTGTGGACATCGTTGTAGATATCTTTACATTATTCATCTATTACAGGCATGTACTACTTTCCATTTTGATTCTGCTTTTATAGCCTAGTATTTATAGACCTATGTTGTTCTTTTGGTCTATTCGAACGAATGTACTATTGGGCTGCAGACTGATGATGCGTATCGTTCTTTCTTGAGAGTATTTACCACGGATTGAGATTCAGTTTACTTGTTGCATGTTAGAATTAGATATTTAGTTTGATCACTTGACCGTGGACAGCGTAAGTGCGCTTCGTCGGGTTTATTAAATTGGAAAGCCCTACGAAGTCATACCAGCTGGCCATTGCTACGTGTCTGGTCTCACATATTTTGGGACTGGGGCGTGACATGGTTTTAGTGGTGGCCCATGCAGGTCAGAACATATCGTTTCGGTTACGTTATTGAACCGAACGAGCCAGCAACTCAGGATTAATGTTGAATAAGATCTCAATCCATAACCGATTTTAAAACTCCCTTTGTATTCGATTGTCGCCCTTGGACTTCATTACTGTATTCGTTCATTTACCTCCGACATTATTATTATTATTTCTTATCTTTCTTATTTCGGGAAGATGAATGCTCGCGCAAGGTGATTTCCTCCAAGAGCAGATCCTCGTCAAGATGAAGAAGGCATATTTGATAAGATATTTTAAGTATATGGTTTTATTAGATGGTTAACCATGAAAGAGAATATTGATAAGTTCCTTCTTGTTACTAGAGCTAGTATAGAACGTTGGCATAAGAATTAGACATATAAGTAGAGACTTATAAACTAGACCCTTACTTAAGGTAGCCGTGACCTGTCAGTATTAGAAGCTAGAAGGGTTGTTTGATTCTAAGGCGCTAGAATAATTTGGAGAAGACATAGCTAGATACTAAGGTTAGTTGTAGCCCCATGATAATGATACAAGGAAGTAGGTGTAGTCTTATGGTGGTGATACAAGAAACAACCTGATGAACTTGGCAAGATAGAATTTTAGACACACCTCTAGAAGAAGATCATTGGATACTAATAAAAATAGGGTATGAAATAGCACTTAGGGTAGAAAACCATAGCGGTTAATCCCTAGTTGCCTTGTGACTTACAGTACTAGACATAGAAATTTTTCCACCCTCTAGATAATGATCAGGAATAAGCTAAAATAGATAGGTAGATAGCTAGACGTGGATTGCTAGACCCAATATTTGGATGATGAGATAACTCGAGTACTACGATGTAGCTTTCAAATTAGATTAGATGTACTTGACTTATTTCTGTTTTCAGTGTCTATTAGGCTCGTGTTTTTACCATTGATGACTCGATTAGTTGAGCCAGTATCTGAAATAGAGCAATTAGATTGAAGGATGAGAGTATCGACAGATATTATAGCCTTGAGTTGGATACCGTGAACTACCTATAATGGATAGCCAGTTATAAACAAGATAATACCCATATAGTTTGGGTGAAGGATACACATGGGGTAAACTAGGAGAAACCTCAGGTTCGAGGTAAAAAGGTAGAGCGGCAATAAGATGAAATTCGTGACAAGTACCTGACCTTGAGTTTTTTTTTTAATTAGAAAAGTACCTGAACCGGAGACAAGGGCGTTGGCTCGAGATGATGAAAGACTTTGAGACCGAGCTACAGTACCATCCAAGAAAAGCCAACGTGGTAGCTGATGTATTAAGCAAGAGACCCAGGATATTCTTTTTGACTATCCAGCAACACCGATTGAGAGATCTAGAGCATTTGGGTATTGAGGTTGTTATACTCGGAGCAGACGGTCAGTTGTCAAGTTATCAGGTACAATCGACATTGGTTGAGAGGATCAAGGCTGCCTTGCCAACAGATACCAGATTCCAGAGACTTCGACAGAGGACAGAAGCCGGGATGTAGACAGGATTACGCATACACGGAGGATGGATTTTGAGATATGGAGATCGTCTCTATATTCTGAACGGAGAACTTCATCAGGAGCTAATATCGGAGGCACACAGTTCAGCATGCTCTATTCATCCAGGAGGCACAAGATGTACATAGATTTTAGGCAGTACCATGAGTAGCTTGGAATAAAGAGGGAGATAGCTGCTTTGTGGCAAAGTGCCTGGTGTGTCAGTAGGGCAGGACTGAGCATCAGAGGTCTGTAGGTTTACTTAATCCACTCCCGATACCTGAGTGAAAATGGGAGCACATCACTATGGACTTCGTTATGGGCTTTCCGAGGAGTCCCAGTGGTTGTATTGTGGTATGGGTGATCGTGGATCGACTCACCAAGTCCGCTCACTCTCTACCTTTTAGAGTTGGACAGTCTATAGAGGTCTTAATAGATATGTATATGAGTGAGATCGTGCGACTGCATAGAGTGCCAGTCAGTATAGTATCTGATAGAGATATGAGGTTCACATCTTACTTTTGATGGAGTTTAGAGTTAAACACAAGAACAATGTACTAGAAGGATATGAAGGTGTGTAGGAAACAAATGATAAGAGAAATATATTAGAGTCACATAACCTAAGGACGAGAAATTTTGATATGTACTTGAAGGATAATAATTAAAGTATTTATTAATTATAATGCTTTTGAAATTTTGAGGATTTAGCGCAAGTAAAAATTGTTTACCAGCCTCGAAGTGCTACGAATTTTATGGAACAAAATACAGGTTTAGATCACACGCTGACTCATTGGTCAATAGGTAGAGGACTACCACTAGACTCTTAGATTATATATTGACACGTGAGTTTGGGGTATAAAAGAAAGATAGAAGTCTGACAGGAATGGCAGCTGAGTATTGTGGATTACACATAAACTGCTTAGGAATAGAGATTTAGACTTTTGACTAATAGGACATGAGCTTGCTGAACCAAATCCTTAGTAGTAGGTGGTGTTAGTAGAACCTCTATCCAATTTTCCCTAGCCGATGAATTTTAGGGTTAGTATTCTTATTGGTTATATTTTGTTCTAGGGTACTTAGAATGACGGAGTGGTTATTTATTATATAATTTCTATATATTCTTAGTACTATGTAATGAGTAGAGGCTTATGTTGTATCTCGTTACATATACTTCTCCCAGGAATTATTTGAGTTGAACTTCCATGCTAAGTATGACTAACTAGCTAGATTAGACTTGTTGCTGCTAAAGGCAATTGTAAGAAGTTAAGTCACCTGATTCCATTGTGGAAACTATAGGATGATGACGTTATACCTATGAAAGAATATTGAGATATTAATCGTCCTAGTTGTAGAAGAAGGTTAGGACAGTGTTTGAGGTACAGATCGAACAAACATCAGGCTCAAGGGTATTCCCAGTATGTCAATAGAGCCCAACAGATAGTGCAAAGGCCAACTCCACCGGTCCTAGATATATCCGTAACATTGCTAGATAATTTGTGGTTTATTATGTGTTTATTTTAATTTTGAGGACGAAATTCTTATAAGTTGGGTAGATTGTAAACCCCCTCGACCAAATTTTAGGTCTACTTAGCTTAGATCGGAAGATTAGGGTTAGTTTGAAGCCAATTGGAATTTAAATCATAATATTTTAGATTATTGTGCAATATTCGTAACACTTTGTGCACCTTACCGTTGATTCGATATTTGGAGTGCTACACTAGCAACTGCTTTCCAACAAATTGTACACACTTTTCCTAGTCATGTCAGCCTTCCATTCTGACCCTTGTGTAACTAATAAATACCCTCCCTTGTGCTTCATTTTAGTTGCACAATATTCGTTACAAACGTCCGTTCTAAAATTCAAATAAATTCAACTTTGCATCCTTGTCCGTTCCAATCAAAATTGGAGACACAACCTCGACCATTTTCTCACAACCAAATATATGACAATAATCTACTCTGAGACTTTCTTATTATTTTTTCATTTTAACCAATTCCAATTCTAACTCATCTAAATAGGCTAGGCCATTATCATGCAATCTTGCACCTTCCCTTTGTAGTCTTTCTATTTTTTTTATCTTCCTCTCACTCAACTATCAGGAAGAGACCATCTCTCTATCCTTAGACTAAACCCCTACTCCAACTTATTCCCTATCATAGACAGCTAAACCCACAATTTATGCTAATGAACCCATCATCCCCATTTTTGGACTCCACAGTAATCCTAGTCCTCCAAATTTATTCCCAGCAAATCTTGACCCTCCAACTCATAAACCCTAGCCTATAAAAGAATGCTACCTCCTTTCTTTTTCCTAACCACGGTAGCCATTTTGTATTCCCCTTCGTGATCTATTTCCATCCCTCTCCCCGTTGTCACCAGCAAGAGCAACAACTACAACAATATTAACAACTGTGAACAAAAGAGGAGGAAGAAGAAGATATAGTCAGCTGTAGCAGCAACAGGGGGTCCGACCCCCCTGTTCCATCCCTGTCTTGGCTAGGGCAAACCTCGCAGAGGAATGCACCAGCCACAACAACAGACAACAACAACAATTACAATAAGAAGATCGAACTCGAAGCCCCGCCTGCTCTCCGTGATCGCCGTCGACCATCCCGAACGAACTCGCAGACACCAGCATGACCAGATCTCCCAATGCGTGGTCGCACCTCCGTAATGACCGACGTCGGGCACCGTCATTTGACTCTACCGCCTGATCCCACAATGCCCTGGCCTCTAGATCAGCATCGAGCCATCGACGTTGCTCTTTTCCCGTATGACGTGAATGCTGCCGTCGCACCGCCAGATCGGGACCACCCCACGGTTCTTGATGCCGCTACAGCAGGCACTACTCCGCCTAGGCCCCTCGTCGGAGCATGGAGCAGCGCCACCGCGTGGTCCTGAGAAGTCGTAAATTCCCGTACCCTATGCCCCTTCCGCAGACTGCCCCGCCCCACCTCCCGGGGCATCGTGGCACTCCCGCTTCTGTCGTCTTCATGCATGGAGTCTCTCGAGTTCTCTAGATCGAAGAAGGAGAACCCTCTTTCCTTTTGGGGAAGAAACTCGTGAGCCTCTTCTAATCTCATTCTCTCCCTCTGACTTTTTCTCAGATTTCATTGAAGGTAAATTCTTCCCATAGCCCTTAGATAATCAGATATTTGCAATCGTGGTCCAAATCTTTGAGTTGTAATTTGAACCATTATGCTCACCATCTCACTGAGAATCTTCTGAGTCAAATATTTCTTTCTTTGACCCGTAACCAATAATTTATTGGATTGAGCAATATAATGAATAGACTTCCCTTTACCTAGGCAAGTATAATATTTAGGCAAGGCCTTTCACTTTTGTTCCCATCTTTAATTCTTGATTGATATAACCAATAGATTAACCAAACAAGTGACCATGGCTGATAGTTAATATGATTAAAATAGTTAGACTATTGTATAGTTATTTTTGATTAATATAAAGTATAGGGTTGGGTTAAATTATACTACTTATCTACTAATAGACAGATAGTTAGATGTTGTCATATATGTATGTATAAATGCAAATATATAATAGGATCATAATTTTGTTTTTGTATATGTGTTCTTGATTAGGCCTCGGATTTAAGACCCGAGCATCCCACAGTCTAGAACCAAGCACCAACACCCCGCCTTCGCTTTGTGGTATCTTTCTCCTCGCTTGACCGAATCCCGAACCATCACCTCTGGTATAATTTTAACCTAACTCTCTTGTAATGCCTTCTAGTAGAATAATTTAGCTTGTTTTCTATTGTTTGTAATTTAAGTTCCAAATCGATGAAAAACGGCTTTTAAAAGACATTGGAATTTTTTGATACAGCGTTGGACCCGTTAATTCGGGCATCCTCGTCGCATGCTGATTTCACCGAAACGTGCGCACTGTCAATACAGACGTGTGAGATTTTACAAAAGTTAATTTGGATGTGCGTGCACACCGGAATCAACGTGTATCCGTCGACAATACCCCGTATCGGCCCTGTTGTGGAACTCGTTGTAACTTCGTGTGTGCTCGTTGTTTCAAAACGAAACTTGCGCCATCGGACTCGTAGCAATACGTTGGTCCTTTGACCCAAGTTTGGTTCAATTCTGAGAATATTGACAAAATTCCGTATCGTGGGCCCTGCAACTCCACTTAACGGACGATTTTGTGATCGGCTCATCGGAATCTAGTTCTGGACATTCCGTTGGTTTCGTATCGTCGTTCTGGACTTGTTGACACTAAGTTTAACAAATTTGGAGAACCTTGTCTCTGGCACGTTTGTCGGTGCAAAATGGGCCTACTTGTGGATCCCGTGTTGACCAAAAACTGTATTTTTCCCTTTGTCCAAATTGGACGTATGTATATATTTTTCTGAGTATCTCACTTATTATGGGACTGTTGGTGATATTTGTGACAGCATCCCGGGATATCAGCTCCAGTTTCCATTATTGCACTGCTACTTCCTTGGCTAGTCCGTGTTCGCATCTTCGTCTGGCTCCCAGGCAAGTATAACTTGCCTTGTTGTACTGTTTAAATTCAGACATTATCTAGTTGCATGTTTTATTATTTTAATATTATATAACTGTGCGCGTCCGAGAAAGACTCAGGTGCAGTCAACGAAGACGTTGACGTGAGGACTTGTGTCTGACCTAGTGGACCCACCTAAAGTTGTGGAGTTATCAACGTGACTCCCCAGACCTTGACACGTATTATTGCACGTCACAGAGTGAGTTTACGTAGGGACGCGTGCTTCATGCTTGACTGTCCATCGGTATGAGCAGCACGTGTGACGACATTTAGCTTAGTCGTATATTTCTTTAGTGACTTGCATTGTATTACGAGATGTCCACGTCGTATTCGTGGCATATACATTGGCATTGGACGGGGAGGACAACTAGTAGGCATATGGGATACCCACCTCTTTTATGCAGATATTGCGTTCTTTAGAGTGTTGGACGTTACTTGTTATATATTGTAGATACCACACTCTAAGGAACATTGGACGTACAGATACCACGCTCCTCGGAGCTGGACGTTATTATATTGCACAGTGCCCTAAGAAGGGGGGCATATGTGGCATATACTAGCCAGTCACGACGATTGGTGAATTACGTCAGCATATGTCTAGCCTACACTTTCCATACGCACTAAGTTATCCTCAAATTGTATTTCACTTAGCTGGTTAGTTCACCCTCGAGTTTTCACAGTATTTACTTTATGGCATGTACTTTTGTATCTTGTTACGTCCCTCTGAGGACCTGGTTCCCTTCCAGGTTATTTGTGCAGTTATAGGACGCTTGATCTAGTAGATTGTGGACATCGTTGCAGGTATCTTTACATTCTTCAGCTATTACAGGTATGTACTACTTTCCATTTTGATTATGCTTTTATAGCCTAGTATTTATAGACCTATGTTGTTCTTTTGGTCTATTCGAACGGATGTATTATTGGGCTGCAGACTGATAATGCGTATCGTTTTTTCTTGAGAGTATTTACCATGGATTGAGATTCAGTTTACTTGTTGCATGTTAGAATTAGATATTTAGTTTGATCACTTGACCGTGGACAGCGTAAGTGCGCTTCGTCGGGTCTATTAAATTGGAAAGCCCTACGGAGTCGTACCAGCTGGCCATTGTCACGTATCTGGTCTCACATATTTTGGGACTGGGGTATGACACTTGTAATGGCAAACAAGGTGATGAATCTGCTGGGGACATCCTTCTCCTCTAATGAGAAGGTCATGACACAGTCCGATGCATCAAATCTGAGTTTGACCCAGAGGATGTTGGTGGAACGCTTTGGCCAGCAAGCCTTCGAGGAAATGCTCTGCGCTTCGCAAAGGCTGGCAAAGCCTAAGAAGACCCATAGGACATGGGTAGTCAAGGTCGTTGTATCCCACCCTACTGCGGAGCATACGCTTCATGTCTCTATCCCTACAGTAGGAGACGCACATCAAGAGTCCACATATGTTGTCCCCCCACTCATACGGCAGCCTCTTCTGACAAGAAAAGTGCTCATCACTTGAGCTCTGGTAAAGAAAAATATAACGATGCCAGAAGTTTGAGTAATAAGGTACATTCTATGCGGCCACAACTAAGGCATCATAAGAAGGCCCATGCGGCACCAGACTCCAACCGCATGCAGAAGGTCGTACGCGACCCCGACGGCAAAAAAAACTCAGTCTTTGACCAAATCTTATGCGGCACTGATTCCATGCGCCATGCTAAGAAAGGGGAATTTTAAACTTGGACTCTTCATATTATGCACTAGTACGTGCTAAAATGAGAAAGTCTAAGGTAGTATAAGCTCGCCAAGCTCAAGCAACTGCTCATCCGGCTAACCGTCAGCAGGCACCGCTAACTAATATGCGTGTCCCTTGATGGAAAGCTGTACAAAACTAACCCATGCATCTAGCCTACAATGGCAAGTGGACAGGGTCGGTCTCAAAAGTCTTTCACTAATAACCTGGAGAAAGTTCATGTACAAACCTCAGGTCAGGAAGCAAAGATAACGGTTACATGTGCTCGGTCTACCCATGCTCATAAGGAGGGTGTAAAGGTGAATCACCCCTTGCTTGACTTGTGCAACTTGATCAATCACAAGCGCAAAGCGAGGAGAATAACTTCGGCATGTGAGTTATCCTCTCCAAGGCATCAATGTGCCAACATTGTCATCAACTGCTGTTGTGCCAAAGTAACAGTACATGCAGATAGGCAGTCGGCGTTCCAATGACTGGAACCAAGAGCACCCATCCGACAACATCCTGGAGAGCAGGTACAAACACCAAAGGAGGAGGAGATGCCTTTCACCTCATGTTACTCCGCTAGGAAATCTTCCTCCACAAGGGGATGACGGAAGTCTAGTGCCTCCAATCCTTCACTCTCAACCAGCGCATCAAGAAATCAGAGGCAAGCAGTGGTGCCCACAGAAGAAGAATTTTTGGGTACGCATTACTGGGGGTCATCCTTCCTCGAGACCCCAGATGGCTATGCAAGCTGGGGGTAGTAATCCCTTAGAACTCTACAATAACCTGATGTTCTAAGAAGGCGGTGATTCCCAAGGAACCGACATTGAGATTCCTGGGAGTAGCCATACTTATCAAGAATACGCAGCTTCCTACGCTGGGGGTGATATTCCCTCCGAGTCTGAAGAAGATGCAACATTGCCAAATTTTCCTGAGGACTATTCACTACAAGAGTCCGAGGAAAAAAGTGTGACATCCACCATCTCATCCATCTCTTCCTATGTAAGAACAGTATACATGGCAGAGGACGATCACGAGGGCCCTAACGATCGATAGTGTCTCAAGAGCCTCGATGCCATGAAACAAACCACGAGCGCGTCAATACAGGCCTTGACTTAAACAATGCTGGATATTAAGGCAAATATGGCCTCACAGCCACTAAGGGCTTCAGGTCAGGAAATCCTAGATCCCGAGACAAACGGGGACTCAAACACAACCGCTCCACCCGTTGGCGGCAATCACACCTTGACTTGATCGTCTGCTTCTTCTGTAGTAGATCAAGCCCGGGAAGCAATAAGGAAGGTACGAGAACTTTGAACAAGCCTGGATTCCATGGGCAATCGGGACATATTGCGCAAGCTTGGGATACGACAACCGTATCCCCTTGAGTGAAGAGATGTGTCATACCCGTCCAAGTATAAGCCCTTCAACATGACTCTATTTGATGGGAAAACATCTTCCCGTCAATACATGAGCTACTTCAAGATCGTGACGAGGCAACTACTCTGCAACAATGCTCTCATCACCAAGATCTTTGTCGACACATTGTCTGGAGTAGACTTTGACTGGTTTTACAGTCTCTAAGACAATGGATCTCGTCGTTTGACGACATCAAATGCCTTTTCCTCTCCCGATTTTATGACGGAGAAAATGACATGATGATGTCCTCTCTGATGGACATCATGCAAAAATAAAAATAGCATGTACGAAAATATATCGAACGATAAAGGCAAGATGTACTAAAATTATCCTTCGATAATCTTGAGTCCACGCCAATAGACACATGTCAGAGGAATTTACTTCCAACAGTCAAACTATGGATGGACGATACTCAGTTCAAAGACTGGATGGCATTTATTATAAATAATGTTGGCACTAAGCAGAATGTGAAGGATGCCTGACTCTTGGGAATACAGATATTTGTTGCTGATGATAGGGAAAAATGCCCGTACATCAACAATAACCACATCAACAGCAATAACGTCCGTGATAGCAAAGGATAGAAGGCCCTTGTTGCCAATCTAGCCAAGAAGCCCGAGAAGAAGCCTGTAGAGGCTCCAAAACCGAAAGAGACTTACTCTTTTTGAGGATGAGGATGTTCTGGCAATCTTTGACATATTGATAAAGGGCAACAAGGTTCGGCTTCCCGACATCAAACATCCTGAGGAGACAGACAAGGTAAATGACCCCAAGTACTGCCACTACCATCGGTATGTCCACCATTCAACAAAGGATTGCTATACATTAAAGCGATATATCCAGCGTTTGCTTGATTTCAAGGCCCTCACCTTGGACTTTGAGGATAAGATAGTTGCCGCCAATATGGTATCTCTCCAGTTTGGCCACTTTCCTGTAACGGGGGGCCAAGACGGCGTGGTCCCGATCCCCAAGGCCATAATGAAGGTTGTTAATCTCCCTCCCTCTCGTAATTAAGCATCTGAGCAGGTACCTTTCAGCACACCACGGTGTGAGGTCATGTGGACTCACCCAGATCTTACTCCAGACTTGATGCAGCAAGAAACGCCTTCTATCGTCAAGTCCAAAGGAAGAAAGTCCAAATTCTTCTACATGGTTTCTCCCACCACCGAGGAAGCCATAGCGGAGGTAACTAGGTCAGTTCTTGCCTACCAGTGGGACTACGATGCTCCCGATGATAGTGCACCTCCAATCACTATACCTGATATATCTGATCCGGATCCGTCTCAACCCCCCGCAGCAGACAAACCAAAGTAGAGAGAGACTCACTTTGATAAGTTGTTGTGCAAGAAAATGGCTCAAGGGCTCGAGAAGCCCTACAATTTTGACATATTGGCACAACTGGCCAATATCCCGACAAAGTTGTCACTATTTGAGCTTCTCTGACTCTCCAAAGACACTTGGTATGCTCTCAGCGAGATATTATCGAATGCCGACACCTACCTAGCACAGGTCAAGCTGCCAACTGAGAGCCCTACTGGATGTCCTTATTGCAATAATATGACAGAGGTGATACCCAACATCACATTCTCACAGCATGACATATTGCTAAGAACAATAGGCACTATCGCCCCATGTATTATACAGGGTATATCGATGCCATCAAGGTGGACCGGATGCACATCGACCCCAGTTCAACCATCAGCATCATCCTATAAAGTTTGCTTCAGACCCTGGGTATCCCTATGCACTGGTTGGCAGCAACCAATACTGTCATCAGTGGCTTCAACGCTGGAAGATCTAAACTATAGGTAAGATTCGCTTGAAATGTCAAATCGATGACTTGAAAATAGAGGTCACTTGCTACGTCATAGATGTATACATATCCTATGATGTCTTATTGGGGCGTTTATGGATACACGAGTAAATAATCGTACCGTTGACTCTACACTAGTGCCTAAAGTACGTTGACGATCACGACATTGTCAAGACGTTGTTTGTCGACGTCGATCCTTTCAAAGGGGTCAAGGCCTATTACTCCGACTAAATCCTCTGCAAGCAAGTCCACCAAGATAAAGGTGGCAATGTAGCCGACGATGAAGCAAAAGCCGACACAACATCGGATGAGCCCTTGATGGTACGTCTCAAAGGACGTGCCCCTAACACAGCTCCTCCCTCCATGGTAAAACTGCATAGAAAGGCACCTGAACCTCTGTTCGTCCATTTACGGAGATCGAGCCAACTGCCAAAGGAGGATCCAGTAGCTGTTACTCCTTCTGAACCCCTGGTGGTCAAGCTTCGCAAGAGACCTCCAAAGTCGTCACTAGCATCAGAGGCAGATTACGGGACAGACAAACTTGGAGAATACGTAGCTGCTCATGCTGATGTCCCTTCCTTGGATGATGTAATTCCTTTGAAAAAGTGTCACAACAGTTTTTAGATTTGGTATTCTTGAATTTATGATATTTAATATTTTTCCTGTAGATGTATTTATGATGTATTTACATGTTGGTTCATGTTAAATATGTTGTATTTATTTAATTATATTCTTATTTATTGTGGGAGACAACTCGAGACCAGTAGTGAACACCTTGTCAATTACCATGGACCTGTGCTAGGACTCGTATACAGGATGTATACCAGACCCGGTTCACTCTTGGAACCACTCAGCCTATTTTTGATGGTTGAGATTTGGTTGGAGAGTGTTATGACTTAATCTTAAGGCTAACCTCATTTCTCTACTTGGTATATATATATATATATATATATATATATATATATATATATATATATATATATATATATATATAGTTTTCTCTCTGCTCTCTCATTCTTTCTCACTTTCACTTCCCTTATTCTTTCTTCTTCCTCCTTCCCTAAAGAGCTCCCCTTGACCGAAACCCAAAGTCCTATCCCTAGACTTGGTTCTAGGAAGAGGTTTGTTAGTCCACTGAGGCAAGTACATCTTGCTCAAAGTGGTGAAGCTAAAGATTTTCGTATTTTCAACTGATTAGTAAATTAAAATATGTTTGATGGAAAATGTTCTCATTCATGTTCTCATTAGTTTTAGTTCTTGGAGTTTTTGGTTATGATGAACGGTTTTGAGTACATCTGAGTTTTAAAGTTAGGATTTTTATGGATTTCAAAAGTTTTTCTTGGTTTTGATCTATTAAAATATGGTATTTTAGAAAAAATATTTTTTGTGGTTGATGGAGCACTTTATTTCGAGCATTTTGGATTTTGTTTTACTTGATTCAGATTTAAAATAAAGTTTTTATGAAGAAAATATTTTTTGGATTTTTGGATCTTTTCGGCTGAACTTGCTGTCTGGAGAAGACGAATATCTCATGCGGCCAGCACAATATACGGCCGAGACTTCCATGCGGCATGATCCTTATGCGACTAGACTCTTTGCCGCATAGCCAACCAGCATGCATCCATCTTGTTGGATGAATAAGTGACATTTAAACATGTGTTCTGGAGCTAATTCTTGAACCCCTTGTGTTTTCACTCGCTGAACGAATAAGAAATTCACTAAGTCCAAGAGACCTCTATGCGGCATCGACCTCCATGCGGCAAGCAGAGTAAGCGGCCACTTTTCTTCGGACGCATGACCATGATTGTTTAACACATCTTTTCATGGTTTTTGTCTTTTCTCTCTGACACATCCATCATTTCAGTCACTTCACTGACACGTATTTAATATACTTTACTTTTGCACTTGTTCCAAGAGAGTGGACTTTTGTCCGGAGCATGCGACTTGGAGAAGCATGCGGCCTGGGGTAGCATACGGCCTGGAGCCATATGCGGCCTGAGGTAGTATGCGGCCTGGGATAGCATGCATCCAGCTCGTACATGCGGCCAGTTACTCATGCGCCTGATCAGTGCATGCGTTTTGTCCCATGCGACAATCCATGCGTCCACTTCTCATGCGCATGTGTGATCCTATACGACCCTAGTAATCTATCTACACTTTTCACAATTTTTTGGGTTTAATTATTTTATTTTGGAATGTTTCTTATCGTACCCTATGTGGTTGATCATGGCTTCTTGCTTGTGTTATTCTAAGGAAGAGTAGACTTAGTAACCAGACTATGCTAGACCTGGCTATGTGCTAGAACTGACTATGTGCATAGTATGATTATATGATATAGTAAACCATGTGACAACCTAGAGTAAACTCATATTAGTAGATTAACTTATCCTTTTGTTCGTTGAATAGAGTGATGGGCGTAGTTCTGATCGGGAGACGATATGCAATTCCAGTCCTTGTTTGTTTTAAGGATTATGATCTGCTCTAGAGTAGTTCAAACTTTTTTTCTTATGTTCGACGGCAAAATCATTAATTCGAGGATTTTACATCATAAATTTAGGCTTCCAATTGATTGATAGTCTGTGTACCTAATTTGAGGAGATTATATTTTTGACCAAGTATCTCAATGTGATAAGGTTCATACGACCAACTGTAAGTTTGGTAATTCGACCCAATTTTTTGTATTTGTGCTGATACAATTACTACGTGCTACGTGTACATATATTATAATGTGCACTGAGGTGCGACATAACTTGCTACGTATTATGAGATTACATGTTTCGGGTTGTGCATCGAGAATGCCTCCTATACTACGCGACATGTGATATTATTATATTATTTTCCAGCACGGCATGGTATGTGGGTCAACAACTATAGCATGGTTAGGATGTTTGTTTGATTGATTTATTGTATTATGCTTGGAGGAATCCAGATTTGGCTCTCGAGCAATAATGTGGATTCGTACCTAGCGTACATGTACCATGGTACGTCATCTAAGAAGAACGATCGTGTAACCACAACACGATGTTCTAATAACTATAGGGCTAATTAAGTAACTGAACTTGTAGAGCATTGGGAGGGAATGGAATCTCGAGATCATGAGTGGTAGCTACCGTTAGGACATATGTCCTAGGGCGTCATGTTGGTCCCCAACAAAAACTGTATATCTGTCACCACCCCATTTCCAGAGCCGGGTATTTTTTTTATTTTTTAATTTAGTTAATTGTGCATTATTTATATTTAATTATATTTATATTTAATTATTGATTGTATTATTTTTATATTGATTGTTTTAGAATTTTGGCTAGCCTGGACCCATGTCAGACCTTAGTGGACCCATGTCCGACCCCGCCCACACCCTTGTGAGAATTATTTTGGGGCTTAGAAATATTTATTTTATTTTTAGGAGGTTAGTTGGAGAGATTTGGAGTTAGTTTGAGTATTTTTGGAACCCGGAACCCAAAACCAAGTGTGTAGGGGCATTTTGGTAATTTCCTAACTTGTAAACCCCCTTTATTATTTCTTGGCCGGCCTATTCCAGTCCCAAACCGTGGAACACAGCAGCTCTTCTTCCCTCTCTTCATTCCACTCTTCTTCTTCTTCTTCATTTCTTCTTCTCCACTTCTTCTTTCTTCTTCCTTCTCCTTCAAAGTAAGTTCCTCTTCCTATTTTCTTCCTTCTTTCTTCCATTCCTTCTTTATTTGTGAACCCTAACCCTACATTCTTCCCTAACCTAGGTGGGTAGAGCCTAGATTTTGTGTTGGAGCTTGGATTGGGAGCTTGGAAGCTTGGATTGGAGGATTTGGAGCATTTTAGAGATTTTGGCTTGGGATTCCAACTCCCAAGAGGTAAACCCTGATTTTCCCCCTTGTAATTATTTTTATATAGTGTAGTTAATATTTTAGAACCTTCCTAGACCCTTAGGCTACCCGTGGGAGGAAGTTGGAACTAGTTTGGTTGGGTTTAGAGACTTTAACACTAGGTTTTGTGTCAATTTCGGGTGTAATCCGAATTTGGCCCAATTTTGGGTGATACCCTAGGTTAGATGGACCTAGGTAGATGTTGTCGGGTGTCTTGAGGGTGAGTGCGTGTCTCCGTTCGGACACGGGAAGCCGTGTCGCGGAGAAACGGGCGTTTCGGGCGAAATTGGGGCTTTTCGTCGTCGCCGATTCTAAGTGCGTGTGCGTTTCCGCCACGGGCCTAGAATCGACGCGGGAGCGCATTTTCTAGGATCTAGACATCGTTTAGGATGCGTGGGTAAATTTTGGGCCGATTTCGAGTTCGTTTGGTGTGCGTTTCAGGAGGTTTTCCGAGCCGCGCACCACGTGTTCGTCGAAATGACCGAACGGCCATTTCGACTTGGTTTCCTCGTTTCGGGCTTGTACGCGCGTTGGGTTAGTATCGGGGAGTGTGTGCTAGAGTTTTCGAGTTATATTTTATATATTTATAGGCGTTGGTGAGTGTCGGGGTCGTTGGGCGTGCGTAGGTGGGGCATTGTGAGCGTTGTGTGCATCGTTGTGGTAGTATTGTGTTTGTGTATATATATATATATATATATATATTTATATATAATTGTATGTGTGTTTATGTATATATAGATATATATGTGTGGTTATGTGTTTGTGAGTGTGTTAGTGAGTGCTAGTGTATGTGTGTAGGTGAGTGTGTGAGTGAGTGCTTGTGTGAGTGTGAGTGAGTGTTTATAGGTATATAAAAATAAGTTTATATATATATATGTATATATATTTATATATATATATGAGTGTTTGTGTGTGTGGTTGTGTGTTTGTGAGAGTGTGTGTTAGTGTGTGTGAGGGTGTGTGAGTGTGAGAGTGTGTGAGGATATATATATATATATATATATATATATATATATATGTGTGTGAGAGTGTATATGTATATATATATATATATATAGATATATATGTGTGTATATATATATAGATATATGGGTGTTTATATATATATATAGATATGTATATATATTTATGTGTGTGTGTTAGTGTTGTGAGTGTGTGTGTGTATTAGTGTGTGAGTGTGCTAGTGTGTGTGTAGATGAGAGTGTATATATATAGGTATTTGGTTGTTTATATATATAGTTATATGTGTATATATATATATATATATATATATATATATATATATATATATATATATATATATATATATATATATAGGATGATATGTATATATATATAGGAGTGTGTGAGTGTGTGTTTGTAGCTAGAGGGGGGGGAGACTGGACTGGAGCAGCAGCAGCAGCAGCAGCAAGGTGAAGCTGCAGCAGCAGCAGCAAGTGCAATATGCAGCAGCAGCAGCAGCAATAACAGCATGCAGCAGCGGCAGTACGAGCTAGAGCAGCAACAGCATTCGCCGGGAGGTAGTAGAGGGATAGTTAGATAGTTAGATAGCTATTAATTGATAACTAGTTTATAGATATATTAGATAGATAGATAGGTATCTATAGATTTGATAAATAGATAATTAACAGATAGATACATAAATAGATTAGATAGATAAATAGATAGATAACTAGGTAGTTAGATATATGGATAGATAGATAGATAGATAGTTTGATAGATTAGTGGATAGATGGTTAACTAGATATATAGATAAATAGATAAATAGATTCATAAATAGGTATCTAGGTAAATAGGTACTATATAGATACTAGATAGTTAGATAGATAGTTAGATACATAGATGGATAGTTAGATAGATAGATAGGTAGTGGATATCTAGATATAAATAGATAGGTATATTAGATAGGTAGATACTAGATAATAGATAGTTATATATATAGATACTTAGATACATAGCTAGATAGATAGTTAGATATCTAGATCTAGATATATATATATGTATACGTATGGTATGTGTAAGATAAGGTAAGGTATTGGGTATAGATATATAGGTATATGCCTATATGTAATAGATATATATATTTTAGCCTAGATTATAGCTAGATATATATGTTTATGCATAGTTAGCTAGCTAGAGGGGTAGTCGGGTTGAGTTTAGAGCGGTATCTCAATACCTTGAGATACCGAGGTATTTCAATACCTTAAGATATTCAAGGTATTGAGTTTCGAACGGGGTTTTTGAGCAATGGCCTAGGAATAGTATTGGAGTAATTTTTATATGCTTATGTGTATATATTTACGCGTGCTAGCATAGGTTTTAGAGGGTATAGGCGGGGTATATAGCGTAGGATGAGGTATCGGATACCGAGGGTATCCCGGTATCTCAAGGAGGCGAGTTTGGGAGTTTTCTAGCTTAATGACCTCGGTTTGACCTAGAATTTCAGGAGCACCCTAGTTTGACCCAGACTTGACCGTAGTTGACTCGGTTGACCGCCAAAGTCAACTTTTGACCTAGTTTTGACCCAGAGTTGACTTTTTGGACCTAGAGTTGACTTTTTGACCCAAATTTCACCGGTTTGACCCGTTTGACCTAGAACGACCCTAGAAGCCTATTTTTAGTTATTTTATATCTGTTTAACTCTTTAGAACCCTGTTTAACCTTGTTTTTCGTATTAGGTCCTTGCGACACCGGTTCGGATCGCCAGTTGCTCAGGACGTCAGGCGAGTATATTCTCTGATAGTTTTCATTATTTGATGATTATTATGATTCAGCTTCTAGTATAGTATCATCTGATTATTCTGGCACAACACGGGACACTGATTGATATTTCTGGATTCATTTACTTGCGACACGTACATTTCATGTTTCTGGCCTCTATTCTGGAATCACTACAGGCATCACTCATGTTCAGGCTGGACTCATCTTGATTTGCGTGTCGGGTCTTGGATCCACTTGTATTAGTCGGGGCGGAGAAATACTCGAGTAGACATGTAAACATTCCTATCTGGCATCATCAGGAATCACTCCCTCTGGTCTAATCTGGAATGATAGCAGCCGCGCACCCAGTGCGCGGTGAGCCGTACTTACCCCTAGCCGTTTACATGTCGAAACAAGTATTTCAAAGACACTGAGTTCATTCTTTATAGTCTGGACTCACTTGCATTCTTGTTGGTCTCACTTACATGTTTCTGGACTTGACTCACTACATGTTTTTCATGCTGGACTCACTAGACGTTCATGTGCACGGACTTGATCTTAGCTTAGATTCTTGTATCTTACAGTTACTACTATCTTGTTTCTGATATTCCTGCATCTTTACCTTTATGCACCAGTGATACATATTTATTTCCTGTTTCATACTTACTTCTTTCTTCTTGCTACTTGCTATAACCGTTTTATAGTTTTTATCATTTAAATGGAACTGCTGTTAGAGATGTACTTGCTCCAGTCCTGACTGGACATATTTTTCAGAGTATCCAGAGGATTGGTGTCCGACGTTTTATGGACCTGAGCCTGTCGATGGTGCAGACAGGGACCCTCTAGTTTAGGGGTGATTTCTGGGTTGGTAGCCGGGATCACTGGGACTTTGTTGTTGTTTTTATTAGCTTTTAGCACCGGATTTGTCTCCGGTTTTAGATTGAGACCTTGTTTGTATATTATTTTGGATATTGTTATATTATTATTTGATGTTGTGGTTATTGTAGTAGTTGTTGTTGGTTAGACTTTATAGTTATTAGATCTCTGTGTTATCTTATCGTGCTTAGATTCGTGATTGAGTACTTGATTATCATTATGATATTGCTCCTCCGTTTGGAGTTGAGATCTTGGCAGATTTATATATACTTGTTTGTGTGGTTGCCCTCTTTTTGGAGAGGTCATGGCCGATTTTTGTGTGAGATTATTATCTAGATAGTTGACCTAGACAGCGTTCTACCGCCGATGCTGCGGCATAGGCTGGACGTACCCACGACTCATGCCCGATTTTCCGGGTGCGGGTCGTGACAATATCATCTACAGTAGTCAAGTGCAGTATCTGGCTATATTATATATTATTACATGATTGCTTACGCGGTGGCCTTACGAGGGACTGGTGCTTTCATACTATGTGCTATGCGTTTATTGGCTCGACTGTCCGCCTCACCATCAGTATGATCTGAGGATTCCAACATTGTATTATTCTTCTGAGATAACTCAGACTCCACATAACAAGCCGTAGGATTGATTGGCCAATCTAAAAGAGTATGTACTGATAGTCTAGGGACATAAACTATTGTGGTACGATGGTTCAACCCTTATCCTTGTTTGGTTGTAGGGTTACGCCAATATGTCACAATAGGTCATGTACCAAAGCTGTAAATTATATCTATATCTTAGCTTGTATTATGGCATATATATCCTGGATTATATTGATGGGTTGTATATTTGTCATGTTCATTATTAGTGAGTCATACCCTATCTCGGAGTAATGCGATACCTCTTATCCTTGTTTGGTAGTAGAGGTATCCTACTGCTCCGATGAAAGGTCATACGCTTGCAGTTATGACATGGATTTCCTATTTTATGTACTTTATTGGTTTTTGCTTCATTCACTTTTGCTCCTTTGTGGTACTTGTTATCGAGGCCTAGCCCCGCTGGTTTTGTTTGGCCAGGTTTAATAGCAGAGCCCGAGGATATTGTCATGTATCTGACCGATGGCACACACCAGGATAATATCCGCCGAGGAACTTGAGTGGTTTCTTCTCCCCCACTATCAGTATCATTTTGTATTACCTATTTAGCATTTAGCAATGGCACATGTTAGCCGGTTTATCTGGACATTAGTTCCTCTACATGATTGTATATTATATTATTTAGACCGCAGCTGACTTATAGTTATGTACTCTTGACAATGTACTAGTGTACCATCATGTATAACTAGTTTTATGATCATTCTAATAAAGCTTTAGCGACGCCTAACTGCTTTATCTTACATATTCATTCTTATTATTTCTTGGTTGATGATTGATACATAGATGTTCTTGACCCTAGGTGACTTGATTATAGCATGTACCCCCTTGTCTCTAGACAACCTTAGCACATTGCGGGTTACTTCGGTATTCTGTAAGGTATAGATGGCTGAGTCACTCCCCCGCTCTCTAGTATTCTGGTTATGGGATATGACAAGATTTTAGTGGTGGCCCATGCAGGTCTGTCTTTCCATACTTGTGGGGTATCATGTTCTAGGAGTCTCAATCAAAATTGTTTTCTTTGATATCCTGAATTTGTCTTCTTCGACACCAAGCTTGAACTATCAATAGTTTGCTTCCTTGTTCTTTCCTGTTATTTGATGTCTTGGTGTCCTTTTCCTTCAGGGGCACCTCTTCCCCGCATGTTAGAGCAGCAAATATGGTGGAACAGCTAGCAGAGCAAGATCCTATTGAGCGCCAACAAGAGATAGTACTTCCTCAAGATCAGCTTCGAGTAGAGCTAATGGGTGGGCAACATGTACTAGAGATCCCGGTACCCCTGGCCGATCTAGTAACACCAGCAGCACTTGATATCCCGACACTATTAGAAATTATTCGTGGTATGATGGCTACACAACAACATTAGATAGCAGTACAACAACACCAGCAGCTTCGACAACAAGAGCAGAACGTCCTGTTAAACCAAGGACTACAAACGACTCTAGAGGAGAGTGAAGAAGAAGATTATGGGACATCATACAGATTCTATCGACTCAACCCGAGCTATTTTGATGGCACAGAGGATGCTATTACGGCGGATGCTTGGTTTCAAGATATTGAGACGATCATGGTGGCAGCAAAGATTCCAGCAGAGAAGCAAGTCGACCAAGTCTGATTACAACTACAAGATCTTGCTCATAACTGGTGGGCGATCGAGGAAGTCGACTTGAGGCATCCTATATCTTGGGACAACTTCAGGACCAGGTTCAGAGCCAAGTATTTTGGAGTAGTGGCGCAGTACGAGCTACAGTAGAGATTTATTGATCTCAGGCAATCCAACAGAACAGTAGATGGATATACAGCAGAGTTCTACACGCTGAGCAGGTTTGCTCTAGCTATGGTGATGACGGAGCAAGCAAGAGCTATAAGATTCCAGCAAGGGCTTTATCTCGAGATTCTGTAACTAGTTGAAGGACATGACTACAAGACATTCAATGTCGTATTGATAGCATCCAGGAGACATGAGCTTACTATCCAAAGGTTAGCTTCGAGGACTGGAGTGCTTAAGAGGTCTCATGCCCATAACACAGGTGGAGGACCAGCACCCGACATTCGTATTCATGATTTGGCACCACGAGGGCCAGTGGTATCAGATGAGACCGACAACTTGGCAACAACAGCTGAGACAACATCAACAATGCCCCTTGAATCCAGTAGGATGTACCTATTATGGCAAAAGAGGTCACACTCAGGATGTATGTAGGATGGCAAGTAGAAGATTCTTGAGGTATGGGGGTTCCGACCACATGATAACTACTTGCCCAAAAATACAGAGATATGGAGGACCATATCAACAATTTTTAGCGTTGCCAGCTCCAGGAGCAGTTCTATATCAAGAGCTAGTTTTAGCAGTACGACCGTTAGCCCAACGTCCGATGTTGACGCAATCACAGGTGTTTCACCAGAGACAATGTCAGTTTGGTCAGCAGAGACATCCTTATGACAGAGTTCCAACAGTACCGAGATATGAGCAAGTTGAGTTTGTCATACTAGAATAGATGTTAGCAGAAGGTGGTCATGTCGAGGGTGAGATTTGAGTTCTTTCTATTTTATCTATATTTTGGGTTTTGTATATTCGACAAGTGGAGATGATATTTCTTCTCAATCTTCTGCCTTCGTATCTCGTGATACATGATGTATGTAATATGTTTCGACTACGAAGGTACATCCTGGGCAGAGTCATGTTCTTGACTAAGTCCTTGGTACCAATTTATCTCGAGACTTGATCCCTGTCCATTTTTGGGAGTCAGCATAGGCCAGCGAGGACGGTTCCTATTTTGACTGTCTTAGGAGATATATGTATCTGTATGCCTCATGTTCTTTCTCTTTTCTTTTGATTGTATGGATTGCTTGCGCCTTTATTTATATTGTTGTTGCTTTTATTACCTGCCTATTTCATTATGCTTGGTATTCAGTTAACTGTAGTTCATAAGATTCGGTAGTTCATGAGGTTTTTTGGATCATGAGTTTCCTGATTGGATCATGAGTCACCTGCTTGGTCTATGAGTTTTCTTGCTTGGTGATCAGCTCGACTAGCCTAGTGAATTCTGAGGACAAAATTTTTCTAAGATGGGTAGAGATGTCACACTTGTTCCCAGTTAAGGTATTCTTGAATTTATGATATTTAAAATTTTCCCTGTAAATGTATTTATTATGTATTTACATGTTGGTTCCAGCTAAATATATTGTATTTATTTAATTATATTCCTGTTTATTGTGGAAGATAACCCGAGACCAGTAGTGAACACCTTGGCAATTGCCATGGACCCATACTAGGACTCGTATATAGGATGGATATCAGACCCGGTTCACTCTTGGAACCACTAAGCCTATTTTGGATAGTTGAGATTTGGTTGGAGAGTGTCATGACTTAATCTTAGGACTAACCTCATTTTTCCACTTGGTATATATATATATATATATATATATATATATATATATATATATATATATATATATATATATATATATATATATGTTTATGGTGGAAAACGAAAGAATGAAAATGTATTCAAGATGGGGTTTACACAAAACCCGCCTTCTTTGGTTTACAAACAAACTTATACAATTTGATCCTATACGAGGATGTGGGAGTATAATTTATTTAATCTGGGTAAATATTGCTATAGGTGTCTGATCTGCAGTCGATCACTTTAGCCCTTGGACCACACGATGATGAAGAAGTGTCGTAGAAGACAGAAAGCAGCTTCGAAGGTTGCAGAAGAGGGTGGATGCACGATGCCAAAGTCGTCGATCCCTACTCTTTGCCTGAGCTCCGGATTCTTCTCTCTCTCTCTCTCTCTCTCTCTCTCTTGACCTCTGGTTCGATCTTTCTTGGAAGTTTTTAGACCAATTCCTTCGATCCTCTAATTTTTTGTCGACCTTGTTCCTCATTGATAGAGGTCTCTATTTATAGAGTTTTAGTGACAGTGACCACTCCGTCGGTGTAGAAACCGAGGAGTGGAAAGTACAGTACCCTTTTACACAACGGTTAAAATAACCAATGCCTGCGTATAGATGATCCTTTGAATGAGCGTGTAACGCGGGTCCAACTAAGGGACAAAACGCATATAATCGCTACGAAGATCACGGCGTAGAAGCCACGTAGGTAGGTATCCCTTGTGTAGAAGAGGTGGGCGTAGAAACCAATGTCTGTCACCATGGCGTAGAAGCCAAGCAGGCATAGAAGCCGAATAGGCGTAGAAGCCGAGCGGTCATAGAGGCCGAGTGGGCGTAGAAGCCGAGTGGTCATAGAGGCCGAGTGGTCATAGAGGCCGAGTGGGCGTTGAAGCCGAATGGGCATAGAAGCCGAATGGGCGTAGAAGCCGAGTGAGCGTAGAAGCCGAATGGGCATAGAAGCCGAGTGAGCACAGGAGCTGAATGGGCGTAGAAGCCGCTGCGTACCGTGCCAGAGTGCTGATGTGGACGTTTTAGCCAAAATTACAGCTTTAGAAGATATAATCAAATCTCTTGCATTAAATGCAGAGATTTGCCACCATCCTGTGCATTAAATACAGAGGCGTATTTTTGAAGGTCTGCAGCCCTTCTGTGCATCAGTCGTAGAGACGTGCCTCGAGAAACTGTCACCGCTCTGTGCATTAGACGTAGAGACGTGCCTCGAGCAGCTGTCATCGCTCTGTGCATTGGACGTAGAGACGTGCCTCGAGCCCGTACGGAGTGCAGCTTTTGATGTGGCAGGAAGTTTGTCTACTGCAGAGCATAAACAGCTCATGTCTGCCTGTGTAAAACAAGGCAGCGTATCCCTTCGTGCACGTAAAAGCAGTTTACGCAAAGGAGATGGCGGTAAATGACAGCCTGGGTCACAGTGCTGTGCCATCATTATAGTCATCGTCTGGGTAGTCGAGCAGTATCACTTTGTCAGAAGTCCAGACGTCAGGTTCATTGCAGGATTTGACAGGTTCATTGTAGAATCTGACAGGTTCACTTCTGAGAATACGAAGCGTCTCTCGTACACTTCAATGCTGCGTTGGAAAGAGGATGGGTTTTACGCCCAGGAGTCGATGAAGCACCCTGTTTACGCTGAAGCGGTTTTGGACGTACTGCCTTACGCGGATGGTCCTTTGAGTTTATTTTTTCATGCTGTGTTTAGCGGAAAAAGCTCTGTTGCACGCTTGATGGCTCTGAAGGCTCTGTTTACGCTGCTCTGCATCAATATGCTATGTATAGCCATCCGACGTATTTTTTATGCTTCTACAAGACCCCCTTCAAAGCTTTTAAATTCCTCAAAATTTGGAACGCTTTGAATGAAGCATGAACCACTCCTCGTAACTCGAAACGTTTCTGAATGGAGCATTAAAACGGTCAATGCTGACTTTATGGCAGATTTATCGGGGACCGGTGTGACCTCTTTCGCCTATAAAAAGGCTGGGGGGTTAACCCGTTCTCCCCATATTTCTATCACCACGCAGAGATGATCGCTGGAGTTCGTCGGGTTGACCTGAGGAAGAAGGAGATCATGTTCTTCCAGCATGTAAGGAGCCGAAGAAGACGGCATCTTCGAGCAAGTGTCCACTGTAACGATGGATCATGGAAGGATATCTTAGTCTCCCTTGCTCGGGATAATCAGCAACTTTATATAGCGGTTCTTCCAGGAGAAGGAAAGGGTCGCATTAGACCACACAGCTTGCAAGTGGTGTCTTCTCCCGTTACCGGTGGACGAGGGCAGGCAAAACTGGCTGCTGTCCAGGATTGAGTTGGATGGAATATATCAACTCAATCGGTCACAGCGCACGGAGCATGGGATCTGTATAATTTATGCAAGCCCCAACTCTGTATTCTCTCGCCATTGATCATTGTCATGTCAGTCAGTTCGCTGGAACTGACTGACTGCTGGAGAAGATGGATGAAGAATTGAAGCCCATTGAGAACCTGTCAGAACAGCTTCTGGGCGATCTTCAGACGACGATGAGGAAGCCCTTTGTAGACGGGGTTTCCCTCAGATGTAATCATGAAAATGAAGAAAAACCCTTGTAGATTGGATTTCTCTCATATGTAATCATGACTTTAATCTTTAATAAAATCGTCTTTCTTCTCTGCATATGATCGTTTTACCATACGTTGCTGTGAAGTCTAAATATGTGTAGCTTCGACACGTCTGATTCTCCGACTATGTATAGAAAGAGTGCTAGGTCCAGTCTTTTTACGCATAGCGAATAGTCCATAGAACGCTGTTGAGCATTTTGAACATTTAGAACTGTCCTGCTGCTAGGACTGAGGAACCGCGTAGAGCTCTGAACTGTTGTTTTTACTTCTGATGAACATAATTTTTGTTCAGACTTCGTCTTCAAGAATGATTTCTCGAAAATCCCTTGGAACAGGGTCGAGAAATGGCTGTCAAACTGGGTTGCCATCTTGATAGACGAGATATTCAGACTAGAGTCTGGATGAACCTCGAATTGACCCGAGAAGAGTAATTTCTCAATGTTTGAACTCTGTATGTTTCGGGTACTTGGGATATTTCGAGGTCAAGAAGGAGTATCTTCTGTGTGAACTCATGTAATCGACCGCCTTGAGAACTGTTCGGATATGCAGAAAGTCAGAGATCCGTAGTGTAGATGAGCTGAAAATCCTGAGTTTGTAGCCTATTGAGCGTAGAAAGCCACCGAGCGTGAAATCGTAGATTTGTAGCTTCTGAGCGTGAAGTCATAGGTTTTTAGCCTCTCGAGCATAAAAGCTACCGAGCACAAAGGCATCCGGGCGTAAAACCATAGACTGATAGCTTGCGAGCGTAAAACCGTAGATCCGTAGCTGTCGAGCGTAGAAAGCTTCTTAGCGTAGAACTATAGATTTGTAGCCTGTGAAAAAGAAATCTTTCGAGCGTAAGGTTGTGGATCTGTTGCCTCCGAGTGTAAACTAAACGCCACCGAGCGTGAGATCATCGATTTGGTATTCGCTGAGGGTAAAGTCGTAGGTTTGTAGCCTCTCGAGAATAAAAGCTACCGAGCACAAAGGCATCCGGACGTAAAACCATAGACTTATAGCTTGCGAGCGTAAAACCGTAGATCTGTTGCTGTCGAGCGTAGAAAGCTCCTTAGCGTAGGAACCGCTGACCTGCTTTTACACGAAAAACTCTTCGAATTTGCTGACTGTCCGCCTTTCTAGAGTAGTGGACTTACGTAGTACCCAATCATAACCAAATATTAATTGTGAGATTTGTTTAGGGTTTCGAGGAGTCCGTCCGAGGATTCGAGGAGTCGACCCGAACTCTATATATATCCCAAGCTTTTGAGAGAAAAACTTTTTCATCCGTCTTCTGCGAAAGAGAGCCTTCGAATGTTTGAGTTTTTCCCCTCGTTCTTTCTTCGAGCACTCCGAGTTTTCAGAAATGGCGCCGAAACAAATCCCCTCCACTAAGGGAAAGAGTATAGGTTCTTCTTCTCGTTCTTCTGCCCCAGCGAGAGAGTCTTCGGTCGGGCAAGGTGAACTTTCTTCTGAGCGAAGCATTCCGCCGACGAGTAGCGCACCCGGCCTTAGAGGTAGAGCCTTTGAGATGACAAAGAATGACGAAAAATCCTTCGCATACATTGAACGTGACCGCGCTAGGTCGTCTTCTGTGCTGATAGCCTCTTTGAGGAAGATGACGCACGGAGACATTTTCATCTTTTACGCCCACATTTCTAATGTGCCAGCGTAAAAACTCCATATTTTTGCAGTTTTGAGCATAAAAGCTCTGACTGCTGAAAACTTGGTGTATACTATAAAATTTTAGTTTTACGCTTGTGGATGGGACCTCCGACGTAATAACTAGAATTTTGGCAGTCTGGCATAAAGCACGGACCGTATACCGCCAATTTACGCTTCTGGATGTGACTTCCGGCGTAAAATGACCAAATTTTGTACAGTCTCGGCGTAAAGCACAGACTGTCGTTTCTTGGTCTTTATGTTGCAAGATTCGTAATGACGTGTTTTCCTTGCACTTTTGCAGTTAACTTGCATGAGTCTCCACTGGCCGAGGTGATGGGTTCCGCTGCCGGGATGCTGCACTCAAACTATCTAGAGGATCTGTCCCACGTGACATTTCCTATCTCCGGACCCCAGTATCCTGAAGGAAGGGAGATCTTGATATCGGCTCAGGGCGAGCGAACGTTGCTGAACCTGATTAACGGAGAGCCCCTGACGTACATAGACGGGGACCAGTACATCAAGCTGGCTTTTCTCTTTGGGGACATGATTGACAAACAGTCCCAGACGAAGCCCAAGAGAGAACCCTGGGTTTTCCCCGCCGAGAGTGTGGTCTTGTATCTGCCCACGATGCCAAGAGATTATCCCATCTCGGCTTTCTCCCATGCTACACATCCCAGGAGGATGTCGTGGACGCTGACTCCCGATCTTCGCAGCAAGCCGGGGAAGATCTTTCATTTGAAATGAGCTGGCCAGGGGTCGTTTGTCAGCCATCCTTCCGGCGTTGTGACGGTGTTCAGGGGACTGTGCCCGGGCAGCGTCCCGAGTGAAGATAGTTCAGTGATCCAGCCGGTCCAATTATCGACTTTCTGTAACGACTTTATGGGGCGAGGGGTGGTATACCCCAAGAAGAATCCTCGGTGCAACGGGTGGATCACCCCAACAAACCTCCGATGGGCTTGCCTATTTGATTGGGCCTTGAAGCATTTTCGGAGAGAGCTGGAGGTCATTGGACTGTATGCTGCTGTGAGTGCGACGAGTGTTGGGTTGCCTCCCAACCCTAACCTGTTTCTGGCACTGATGGAGCGATACATTTCGCTCACCGGGACCTTCGCCACTCCACTGGGGGAGTTGGGGTTGGCCCTCCATGAGATGGCAGTGATCTCGAGACTGCCGATGGGGGATACCCCATATGAAGAGTATGTTCCCACCAACCGGGAGTTGGAGGACTCGGACCCTCGGGTGGTGGAAGTATATCAGGAGCTGATGTGCCACTACTTCATGTGCACTACTTTTATGATAAGCCTTCTGATTTGGCTCACACCACTAAGTGGACGTCCTACCTCTTCTTCCACCGGGCCAGGGCCGCCAAGTCGGAGAAAGTCTCGGGGGGCAAGAATGAGCCTGTGAACTGTTTGGGCGTGCTCAGTGCCCAGGTCGTCGAGGATCTTATGGAGGATGCTAAGGCTCCAGATCAAATGCTCAATGACGGGGTAGAAAAGTATCCTGAAGGCACTACGGCCTACAGTTACTTGAGGCACTACCGCAGGCCTCTGTCTAAGGAAGCCCGGCTGGCTGGTTTCCTCTCCATATGGCTGCTTCGAGTAGTGGTGCCCGGTATCGCATCCGCGGACCGCATTCACCGGAACATCCTGTGGCCTGCTGTACGTCTGGTGTTCGGGGCAAGACTGGGCTTGCTCCCTGCCATGGTGTGCCGTATACAGGCTGGCCTGAAAGCTATGACGGGTGGACTGCTCGTCGATGAAGCTCGGCGTGATAGCTTTCCCGGGTAGTGTTACCATACCTGTACTTGATGGGATGGTTAATTCTCTACAACCCCCGGGTGATGTCTCCCGGCCCTGGTAGTAGCTCGAGGGGTAGTTTCTTGCTGAACTACAAGGACTCTCCCTGGAACGTGAACACAGTTCTAGACTGTCGGTTGGTGCTGAGCCTCAGTCACGGCTGGAAGCTCCTCTGCACTGTCCCTTCTGTACATCGCAATCAGTCGGGGATTAGGCTTGAGGATTTACGTGGAGAGAAGACCAATCTTTCTCCGGAAGCTTTTAATTGGTTGGTCTGCATCAGACCCTCCCATTTGCTGTACAGAAATGAAGATCATTGCTTCTTCGAGCCCTACTTGCCCAGTCGGTTTGCCAGGCAGTTTGGGTACGATCAGCTGCACGTGGGCAATGCCGTCACCAGCTTCAAGTCCAAGGGCGGACTCATTGATGGAGCCAGAGGATGGCAGTATTTTATCATGGTTGCACGGGAGCAATCTTTATCGTGCCGGTCGTCATACTCTCCACGGAGCTGCGCATCCTCCATTCGTATGCCCAGTTCTACGTGGCGATCAACACCTTCCATCACGATTTTGACATGCGTAGATGCTTTAGGGTGCCTTCTCCCAAGCCTGGGGGAAGAGTCGAAGTCCCCTCGGTTTCTTCTGACGAGGGTGAGGAGTTTGTCACTCCAGATGAGCCTCTGGTGTCGGTGCCGAGGTGTGAAGTGCCTTCGCCTGCGGGGGCTTTGGTAGTCTCTGGGAAACGAAGGGCTCCTGCTTCCAAGGAGGCTTCTCTTCGTAAGAGGAGGAAGGAGATGGTTGCTCGTCCTCTCCGCGTTCTTGGTATTAAGGCTCCTAGAGAGGATCCTGTTGTCTCTCCTGTTGGGGATGTCTCTTTGATTGGAGGTTCCTCGCCTTTCGTAGAGGGACCCTCAGTTTCGGCTGGCGGTGCCGGAGAACCCCTGCTTGAGTCTCCCGTTGCTGCCACCGCCTCCGGTAGTAGAACGAAATTGCCTGCGTGGTCGAGGCAAATGAGAGAATCTTTCCCTAGACCAGCAACGGATGAAACTCCTGCCGTGTCCGTGAGCATGCCTAGCGAGATTCCAGCTGACGAACCTCGACTGCGTCTTGGTGAAGGCTCGGTAGAGCACCTAGCGATATCGGTTGGCCTACCCCCTTCTCCAGGTATGACAGTTTGTATTGCGTCATTAAGGCATGATTTAGCTATATCGGCTGCAGATGCGAGATATATACCGTTGGCTACGGGTAAATATCATCTTTATGTCTCCTCTTAGAAAGATTACCATCATATTGATATCAACTTTCTTGTCCTCTTCTCAGGGGACGGCATCCATGGGGAGTATAGCGTTGAAGCGCCTTCTGGCTCTGCTCGGGCTCCTGGCGATGATACGGAGGCGCCCGACTTTGAGGAGGAAATATCTTCGGGGGCCAGCTCGCCCGGAGTGGTTTCGTCATCTCAAGAGGAGGACGAACCCGTTATCGTGACCTCGCCTCTCGCGAGTATGCCGATGACTTCGACCGTCGTTGTCGCACCTCCTTCGGTCGCACCACCCGTCGAGGCGACGGCTATGGCCACCTCATCTACACTCATTCCTGGAGGGGGACTCGCTAATATCGCGGCCACTCCTGGCGTCCAATCGGATCTAGTTGCGCTGACCGAGCAATATACCAGCCTCTTTTACACCAGTTTGAAAATGCTGATATCAATGGTGTTGGCGAAGAATCTAGACTTCGAGCGTCTGAAGAAGGCTTCTCAGTTTTCGATCGGGGTGGTCAGGGAGTTCGGCGATTCTGGGGTAGCTGACGCCCTGGAGGTGATGGTTAATAGTTTGGAGCAACCTATTAACGAATACTTGCAGCTGGCTCGGGACAGCCTTGAAGCTGAGGCCCAGGCCAGATACGACCTCATGACTGCGCGGCTTACTAAACAGCTGGAAAGCATAGATAACTCCATCAAAGTATATAAGCTAGAGATGGATGAAAGAGAAGTTGTCATGGCGAAGGCTCTTGCTCTTCAGACGAAGTGCCAATCCGAGCATGAAGGGAACGTAGCGAGGGACTGCAAGTTGAAGGAAAAACTCGCTCTGGAGAGGAGTGGGCTTCTCAGTAGTTGGCAGGTCTAGATGTAGCGACTGGTCAACTGAGCACAGCACGCCGGGATCTGGAGCGTGCAGAAGCTGCCCGTGCTGGCTCTCTTCGGGCAAGGGCTGAGCTGTCCTTTATGAGCAATCCCGAGGCACGGCTAGAGCGGGCCCGCGCTGATGCCTTGGTTTCCAAGAATGAGAGGATAGCTGCACTGGTGCAGCTGATTCACGATCTGACCGCTCCCCCATAATGATGTACCCTTTCTTCTTTTTGCTTCCCAGATGTAATTCTGCTCTCTTTTTTCTTTGGGAATAAATAAAAGCGACTCTTTTCTAACTTTATGGACCCATCATTTTGGAATGTAAATGACAGGTTTGGACGAGAGTGATATCAGAGGTAGTATGGACGTGATAGACTCTCGATAAACTTTTAGCAGGACATATCTATTCAGAGGTCATACGGACATGATAGAATATGCTTTGGTAGGATATATCTATTCATAGGTCATACGGACATGATAGAATATGCTTTGACTAAAGTTGGTAGACAAGACGCTATCAGAGGTAATATGGACATGATAGGTATCGTATTTTCCAAATTAGTCGAACATATCTATTCAGAGGTTATATGGACATGATAGAATATGACCCAACTAGTTTTTGTTTTGAAAGTAGTTTTGTCATAATTGAGATTCTCACTATATTCCACTTGAGCAGAGGAGTTTAAGCATAGTACCTTTTTAGGAATTTACCGTTGATAGGAGCCATTAACAGGTCTCTATTAGGCTGGGCTAACCTGTAAGCGCCGTTTGAGAACGTTGTCTCGATCACATAAGGGCCTTCCCACTTGGGCTGGAATTTGCCTTTACTCCTGTGAGTAAGGATCATCGGCCTTCTTACGGCTAAAACTAGCTCGCTGACTTTGAACACTCTTTCCTTTACTTTATGATTGAAAGCTCTGAAAATACGTGCTTGGTAGAGCGCGATGCGCTGTTGAGCTTGGAGGCGTTTCTCGTCTAATCCTTCTAGCTCTTGAAGCCTTAACAGGTCATTCTTTTCTTGAGTCAGCTCATTAGTCACGGCTATCCTGAGTGACGGGATCTGGATTTCAATGGAGAGAACTGCTTCGCTCCCGTAGACCAGTAAAAATAGGGTATAACCTGTCGGTGTTCGTACCGTTGTGCGGTATGCCCAGAGACATTCGCCCAGCTTCTCATTCCAATCTCTCTTGTTTGAAGAGACGAACTTCTTCAAAAGTTTGATAATAGTTTTGTTGAAAGCTTCCGCCAAACCATTAGCAGCTGGATAATATGCCGTAGAGGCAATATTATGTATCCGATTTTTATCGCAAAATCGGTGAAACGCTTGGCTGATAAACTAAGGCCCATTGTCGTAAATTATCCTCCGGGGTACCCCGAAGCGATAAATGACGTCATGCTTGATGAAGTTGATTACATTAGACGCCTTTACCTCAGCAAGAGGGATCGCCTCTGCCCATTTGGAGAAGTAATCCGTGATGGCCAGTATGAACCGGTGATCTCTGAAAGAAGACGGGTGAATAGGACCAATGATATCCATACCCCATGCTTCGAAAGGCCAGGATGCAACCGTAGGATATAGATATTCAGATGGTTGATGTATGAAGTCTGCATGAACCTGACAGGCTCTGCATTGTCTTGCATAGTTGATCGCGTCTGCGATCATAGTGGGCCAGTAATAGCCCATTCTCCTGATACGATCCTGTAGCTTAGGACCGGGCTGATGTACTCCGCATACGCCATCGTGAGCTTCCCGAATAATCTGCTGTGCTTCATCGTCAGAGAGACATCTCAATAGCAGCCTGTCGTAGGTCCGGCGATATAGGCCTTATGAAGATGCATCGAAGTAGAAGCGTAATGATCGTCTTTTGACGGATACTGCTTCTTTGGGGTCCTCCGGCAAGATTCCGTATGCGACGAAATCTATGAAGGGACTTCTCCAGTCTCTTCTAGGAGGATCTGTGTTCACAGCGTAGCTGCGTTCTATGTGAAGGTTGTTCTTCACACAGAATAAATCTCTGTTAAGAAGGATTACCGAATTCTGCCTTCTTATAGGAGTGGCTAAATCCACAGCTAGACTGGCTAGGGCATCAGCTTCCAGATTCTGAGATCGAGGTACATGCTCTAGGAAGAACCCTTTGAATGTCATGGCTATCTCGACCGTTGCTTGGTGATAGGGGATAAGGTCTGGATTCCGGACTTCATATATTCCCCTGACTTGATTGACGATAAGCAGAGAATCACCGAAAGCTTCCAGGGACTCGACCCCCAGCTCTTTGGCGACTTGGAGCCCGATTAGCAGAGCGTTGTACTCTGCCACATTGTTGGAGCATGGCTCGCTAAGAGAATATGCTCGTTAGATGACGAGTTTATCAGGAGTGACCAGGACGATTCCTACCCCTGAAACCACGTTTCCCATGGGACCAGTTCTGGAGGCTCCATCGAAGAATAGTTGCCATGCGTTACTTTCCATTGCGGAATTACATTCTGCAACTTTGTCGGGAATGTCCTTGTATAATTTGGAGGCCTCCGGGATCAGATGAGCAGCTAGGAAGTCGGCCAGCGCTTGGCCTTTGATGGACTTCTGCGGGACGTATACCATGTCATATGGTGTTAACAGTATCGCCCAAATCGCGAGTCGAGAATTAAGAGCACTTGGCTTGCTCATCAGTACTCGAAGAGGGTTAATCCTGGAGATGATATGAATAGTCTGGCCGGTGACATAGTGTCGCGTCTTCTGGATAGCGAACATCAGAGCCAAGCATTCTTTCTCCACTGGGTTGTACCAGTGTTCGGCTCCGACCATCATCCTGCTGAGGTAGTAGATAGCCTGTTCATGACCCATATCATTCTTCTGTGCGAGAAGAGCTCCTAGCGAATGATCCATCGCTCGAACGTACAACAAGAATGGTCTTCCCATGACGGGAGGCACCAGAACTGGCGGACTGGTGAGATAGCGCTTGATATCTCCGAACGCTTGCTGACAGGTTTTGTCCCATATGAAGGATACACCTTTCTTCATGAGATGCAAAAAGGGCTGACATCTCCCCGAGAGGTTGGATATGAATCTCCGGATATAAGCCAGACGGCCTTGAAATCCCCGGAGTTCCCTCAGATTACGGGGCGGTCGCATTTCTACGATGGCCTGGACTTTGTCAGGGTCCACTTGGATGCCTTTGGCGGTAATAACAAATCCCAGGAATTTGCCACTAGATATACCCAGAAAGGACTTCGTAGGGTTCATCTTGAGTTGATGTTGGCGCATTAACTCGAATACCATCCTCAAGTCTTGAATGTGATCATCTTTGAGGCGGCTCTTGACGGCTATGTCGTCCACGTAACATTCTACTGTTTTGCGTAAATGCTCATAAAATATGTTACTCATATCCCGTTGGTATGTAGCCCCGACGTTCTTCAATCCGAAGGGCATGACCGTATAGCAATATACCCCCAATGGGGTCCGGAAGACAGTGTACTTCTCGTCTTCATGATGCATCTTGATCTGATTGTATCCTGAGAATCCGTCCATGAAAGACATGCATTCAAAATCGCAAGTGTTGTCGATCATGATATCCGTGATGGGAAGAGGGAACTCATCCTTGGGGCAGGCCGCATTCAGATCTCGGTAATCGATGCAGATACGTATTTTCCCATTTTTCTTTATGACTGGGACAACGTTGGCGACCCAGTCGGGATGTTGTTCTTCTCGGATGAAACCGCAGGCTATCAACTTCTTGACTTCAGCTTCGATGGCGTCCATCATATTCGGGCGGAACCGGCGTTGGTGCTGCTTCACAGGCTTTGAATCGATCAATATGTTGAGTTTGTGAGTAGCCACCTTTGGGTCAAGGCCCAGCATATCCTCATAATCCCATGCAAAGACGTCGATATACTCTTTTATCAGCTGGATAACTACTTCCATTTCAGTTGGGGAAAGATTGTTACTGATAAATATCGGCTTTGGCGAAAGTTCAACCCCAACATCAACCTGGATAACTTCGTCTTTGGTGGAAGGTTCCCTTTGCTCGAAGCAGAATTCCCACTGCGTATCCATTTGTTGGGCCTAAGAGTCATTCTCAAACAGTTCAGATTCTTGTTCGTCTGATTCGAAGGAATCTGTCACTACCATATTCACTGATAATGTTTGTTCGAGAGCATCAGGTGAGTCAGAGGGCGATGAGCCGTTCTGAGAAGCGGAGAAGATATCCTCTTTCGACTTAGAGGAGGTGGCATACCCCAACCCGAAATGAGTTCGTTGATAGTAGGGGTCGCCGCGCAGCGGCGTTCGTCTACCTCTTCCGTAGTTGAGGCCTGGCTTCCGCTTCAAGTCGTAGTCCATGTTTTGCATGATCCTCAACGCTTGCGGGCTGTATCGGTGAACTTGCATTTTTCTAGCATCGTCATTGAAAGAATCTTCCTGGATAGCCGGTTGATTGCGCATGCGGCCGAAGACTATTGAACGCTGGCTACTGCAGGTAGGCGGGATAATGAAGATAGAATCCTCATGTGGTCTATACGTCGTGACGACGTTGGATGATGATGCTACTTCCCAGACATACGGACGGTAGGAGTTCATAACTTCCAAGAAGTTTTGTGCTATGGGTTCTACCTCGTCACGGGGAGTGGATTCCTGATTTGGAATTTGAGCGTCAATATACTGGAAAAGAGAATGTTTATTATCATCTGGAACTCCGTTCTTGGTTGTATTTACATCGGTCGGCTGCCTGTTGCGCTGAAGGTTGATGACCAAGGGTGGAGGCTTCTGGTTCGAAGTGATCACTAGAGGATCACTCCCTTTTCCTGACTTGGTCTTGTTCAGGTGAATAGCCATAGGCTCCATGGCTTTTGGACGAGTGGTTCGTCCTTTCACTCTGATTGACAGCGGTAGTGTGGCAGAGGGTTCTTCTGGCTCCAGGTGGGATTCCTTCTCTGCCTCGCCCAACACTTCTCCCGTGTGGTCTTGAGAGTACAATACAGCATCATAATAGTAGGATTCTACTCCTTTAAACGTATTTAGGTCAGCAACCTCCATTTGTACTGTTCCTTGGGGGTCTACATATTTAAGACATTGATGTAGAGTTGAAGGAACGATGTTGTGGTCGTGGATCTACGGTCTTCCCAGCAAAATATTGTAGGACACCTCTGAATCGATGACGTAACATGTGGCCACCGATCTGAGGTTGCCAATCTGGATCCTCAGGCAAATTTTCCCCAACGGCTTACTTCTTCCGGCGTTGAAACCAACGATTGTAGTGGAGGTGTAAGCCAATTCGCTGGTAGGAATCCTCAGCGGTCTGAGCAGACTGTGAGGGATGATGCTGATCGACGATCCTGGATCTATGTGAATTCGATCGACCTCCATGGAACCGATGTACCCGGTATAATAGAGGGGCCTGTCATGCCTGTTATGTTTTAACAGCATGTCGTCTTGAGTGAAAGTGATATTTGGGACCACTTCCATTACACTGTGGCATTGAGGATATGCCACCGGTTCTTCGTCGGGGGACTTGAGCTAGGTCAAGCATGCCTCCGCCTGCATCAGTGCTTCACTCAGGGCTAGACGAGTGTCTTGGGAGAGCCTGAGTAGCTCGAAGATGGACAGCCTGGCTGGTGTATAAGCCAGTTGGGCCAGTATGTCGAAGTTGTATGGCTTCTCTAAACCTTTGTTTGGAATGTTTTTCACAGGTTTATCAAAGCGCACTTCTCTTTGCTTCCCCTTGTCCGCCGGAGTTGGTTTTGAAGGACCGGGATCTAGTACGACGGGGCCTGGTCCTGAAGGTTTGGCAGCTGAAGCGTCCGTCGGTGCATCTTCCTGACTTGCTCCATAGTCATTGAGGTAGGCTTTCCCTGAACGGGTTGCAGCAAATACCTCATCTTCGTCTGATGGCGAAGAAGTTGCGACCATATGGCATGGTTTGCATTTGGAGCTCTTTCTAAACGTAGCCTTAGTAGCTTTAGTCTCCTCCTCGAGCACTGACACCAAATTCGGATGAACCCACATAATCTCGCCCTGTCGGGTGGTTAGGGGTACCAGGTCATGATTTTGACCCCTAGCTGGAGGTAGAATGACGATGTTCATCGTGGTCTGGGAAATAGGTGTGACACCGTCCGAGACTTCTTGGGAAGGCAGATTGCCAAACCGCAGAGAGATTATGTTGGCCGTGACCGTCTTCTCGGTATTGTGCAGAGTGATGGCCTTAGCATCAATTAACCCCTGGATCTTCCTTTTCAGTATGTAACATGCCTTTGTCGGGTGGTGTACGTATCTGTGGAAAATGCAGTATTTGGGGTCGTTAGTGCTGCCGACTTCTTGGGGCCGCCTCAGCTCTGGAAGGGTGATCTTGCCACTTTTGATGAGACACTCGAATATACTTGGGATATCATTGTCGTCGAAAGAGTAGACTTCGACGGGCCTGGAAGTCCTGGGTCTCGCTTGTGCGGTTGCCGCAGTCTTTTGCCTGGCCGTATGTCAGAGCTTCTTTTCCTTTGGAGCTGCGAGGATGGTCGTTGCTGGGAGATGACCTCTTGCCTCTGTCAGAGGCGGAGATCATGATGCCATTGTCGCACGCCTTGCGACTGTTGACTTCGGCAGCTACTGCCGAGATGATGAACGAGGGCCAATCATGGAACTGATATGGTTCTGTAAACACCGAGACTACGGAAAGGAGGTTCTTCCTACAGATGTCTACTAACGCAGAGTCTGGAACTCCTGGAGGCATCTGTAAGGTGGCCTGACGAAAACGTTCGACGAAGGTGCGAACGTCCTCCTTTTTCCTCTGCTTGACTTCGATGAGAGAGGACATAGACATGTCCATTCCTCCCTCGTAGAATCGCGTAAAGAATAAAGCTTTGAAGTCCTCGAAGAAAGTAATGCAGTTGTCCGCCAAGCTACGGTACCACTGATAGGCTACTCCTGAGAGGCAGCCTTTGAACACCCGAGTGAGGAGGGCATCGTTCCCTTGTAGCAACACCGTCATCATACTGAAATAGTTCATGTACTGACTTGGTGATATTTTTCCCTCGAACAGAGCCATAGTCTGAGGTTTGTACCTCGGAGGGAAAGGGACCTCTTCCCAGATAGTTGGGTAAGGCTGGTTGATTCCCAGTTTCTTGAGCTGATCTTTGTGCTTTAAGGCGTCAAACTGGGCTTTCAACTCCCGTACTGCCTGCATCGGATTTTCAGTTGGAAGTGGGACTATGGTGTAGTACGGAGTTGGTTGTATTATGACTCCAACGGGAGGTAATATATTATTCGAGTGAGGAAGTGGAGGAACTGCTGACTCTTGATCTAGAGCAGGCTCTTGGCTCGGGTTGGATGGTGGTAAGTCCACCCCCACACCTATCTGAGTTAGCGGGACCGATGCTTGAGCCATGGCAGTTGCGTGCTGAGTTAGCATCATCTGGTGCATGTTCTCCATTATAGATTGCATTTGTTTCATAGATGTCTCCAGTATAGTGATGCGTTGTTCCGCGTTTCCTAACGGCGAAGCTTTCTCACGTTCATCTTCAATGGCATAAACTCCCATTTCTCGGGGCGTCATTAAAGGATTAGTATAGGTCGCTGCAGAAGTCGACTCTATACTCTCAGCATCTGATCCGGGAGACTGGCGACCCCCAGCGTCGGAATCAGACGAGTATGAAGCTAGTTGCTGTGTCCTTGCACGGGTGTTTTGGAATACCCCAGCTTCAGCGTTCCTGAGGAGGTCTTCGAATCTCCTTCGGCTCGGAGGCCTAGAGGGATGACGTCTTGGGCTCGACCCTCCTCTAGGTATGTGTGAAGCCATGTTCACGGATGCATGTGCAGGCTCTTCTTCCTGGAAAGACAGAGAGTAGCTCAACCGGTCGAAAATTGACCGTTTTGCTTTAGAATAGCAGCAGTCAATCACAATCTTATGACTATTACAACATTGCTCGCCAGGGGGCATAATAGACATATTGGAAGGTCCCCTCTCCTTACGCTTCTGGACTAGATATTTGCGCAAGTCAGGAGGAGTAGAAGAAGAAGACGACGGCTTGTTCCTTCTGTTCCCATCAGTGGGCATGCGAAGATTGGGTACCATGGTTTTCCATGTGTCACCTGTGTACAACAGGTTGGCCATCTGGGTGGCGGATAATCCCCGGGGAGGGTGTCTTTCTGCAACCTGAGCTTGCTTTACGCCGTGGGACTTCGCCTGGCATAATTGGGAGATTTGCACAGACTGGCGTAAAGCTGAAGAGGTCCTCAGTTGGCCATCGGCTTCCCACGTAATCCGGAGGGTAGGCAGATTGCTCCCTCACTGGCGTAAAGGCCGAGAAGTTGAGTACTCTGTCGCTTGCTTTCCTTCGCGGAGATCACAGCGCTCATCTGGTTCCCCGTAGAGGTCAGATGTTGTCTTGCGCACGGAGCATGATTTGTACTTCCGATTTGGCGCTGAGGCATCATCAGAAATTTTGTCTGTACCGCGCGTAGCGGGAGACTAATTTCTACGCGTAGAGCGCAGTGGATACTTCTGGGTTAGCGCTGAGGCTTTGCCCGAAGTTTTGTCTGTACTGCGCGTAGTGGGAGACTGGTTTCTACGCGTAGAGCGCAGTGAATACTTCTGGGTTAGCGCTGAGGCTTTGTCCGAAGTTTCGTCTGTTCCCAGATTTGGTATTCTTGAATTTATGATATTTAAAATTTTCCCTGTAAATGTATTTATTATGTATTTACATGTTGGTTCCTGCTAAATATATTGTATTTATTTAATTATATTCCTGTTTATTGTGGAAGAACGAGACCAGTAGTGAACATCTTGGCAATTGCCATGGACCCATACTAGGACTCGTATTTAGGATGGATACCAGACCCGATTCACTCTTGGAACCACTAAGCCTATTTTGGATAGTTGAGATTTGGTTTGAGAGTGTCATGACTTAATCTTAGGACTAACCTCATTTCTCCACTTGGTGTGTGTATATATATATATATATATATATATATATATATATATATATATATATATATATATATATATATATATATATATATATATATATATATGTTTGTGGTGGAAAACGAAAGAATAAAAATGTATTCAAGATGGGGTTTACACAAAACCCGCCTTCTTTGGTTTACAAACAAACTTGTACAATTTGATCCTATACGAGGATGTGGGAGTACAATTTATTTAATTTGGGTAAATATTGCTATAGGTGTCTGATCTGCAGTCGATCACTTTAGCCCTTGGACCACACGATGATGAAGAAGTGCCGTAGAAGACAGGAAGCAGCTTCGAAGGTTGCAGAAGAGGGTGGATGCACGATGCCAAAGTCGTCGATCCCTACTCTTTGCCTGAGCTCTAGATTCTTCTCTCTCTCTCTCTCTCTCTCTCTCTCTCTCTTGACCTCTGGTTCGATCTTTCTTGGAAGTTTTTAGACCAATTCCTTCGATCCTCCAATTTTTTGTCGACCTTGTTCCTCATTGATAGAGGTCTCTATTTATAGAGTTTTAGTGACAGTGACCACTCCGTCGGTGTAAAAACCGACGAGTGGAAAGTACAGCACCCTTTTACACAATAGTTAAAATAACCAATGCCTGCATATAGATGATCCTTTGAATGAGCGTGTAACGCAGGTCCAACTAAGGGACAAAATACGTATAATCGCTACGAAGATCACGGCGTAGAAGCCACGTAGGTAGGTATCCCTTGTGTAGAAGAGGTGGGCGTAGAAGCCAATGTCTGTCACCATGGCGTAGAAGCCAAGCAGGCATAGAAGCCGAATAGGCATAGAAGCCGAGCGGTCATAGAGGCCGAGTGGACGTAGAAGCCGAGTGGTCATAGAGGCCGAGTGGTCATAGAGGCCGAGTGGGCGTTGAAGCCGAATGGGCGTAGAAGCCGAATGGGCGTAGAAGCCGAGTGAGCGTAGAAGCCGAATGGGCGTAGAAGCCGAGTGAGCACAGGAGCTGAATGGGCGTAGATGCCGCTGTGTACCGTGCCAGAGTGCTGATGTGGACGTTTTAGCTGGAATTACGGCTTTTGAAGATATAATCAAATCTCTTGCATTAAATGCAGAGATTTGCCACCATCCTGTGCATTAAATACAGAGGCGTGTTTTTGAAGGTCTGCAGCCCTTCTGTGCATCAGTCGTAGAGACATGCCTCGAGAAACTGTCACCGCTCTGTGCATTAGACGTAGAGACGTGCCTCGAGCAACTGTCATCGCTCTGTGCATTGGACGTAGAGACGTGCCTCGAGCCCCGTACGGAGTGCAGCTTTTGATGTAGCAGGCGGTTTATCTACTGCAGAACGTAAACAGCTCATGTCTGCCTGTGTAAAATAAGGCAGCGTATCCCTTCGTGCACGTAAAAGCAGTTTACGCAAAGGAGATAGCGATAAATGACAGCCTGGGTCGCAGTGCTGTGCCATCATTATAGTCGTCGTCTGGGTAGTCGAGCAGTATCCCTTTGTCAGAAGTCCAGACGTCAGGTTCATTGCAGGATCTGACAGGTTCATTGCAGAATATGACAGGTTCACTTCGGAGAATATGAAGCGTCTCTCGTACACTTCAATGCTGCGTTGGAAAGAGGATGGGTTTTACGCCCAGGAGTCGATGAAGCACCCTGTTTATGCTGAAGCGGTTTTGGACGTACTGCCTTACGCGGATGGTCCTTTGAGTTTATTTTTTTACGCTGTGTTTTAGCGGAAAAAGCTCTGTTGCACGCTTGATGGCTCTGAAGGCCTCTGTTTACGCTGCTCTGCATCAATATGCTGCGTATAGCCATCCGGCGTATTTTTCATGCTTCTACAATATATATATATATATATATATATATATATATATAGTTTTCTCTCTCCTCTCTCATTCTTTCTCATTTCCACTTCCCTTCTTCTTTCTTCTTTCTTCTTCCTCCTTCTCCCAAGAGCTTCCCTTGACCGAAACCCTAAGCCCAATCCCTAAACTTGGTTCTAGGAAGAGGTTTGTTAGTCCACCAAGGCAAGTACATCTTGCTCAAAGTGGTGAAGCCATAGATTTTTGTATTTTTTATATGATTAGTAAATTAAAATATGTTTGATGGAAAATGTTCTCCTTGATGTTCTCATTAGTTTTAATTCTTAGGATTTTTGGTTTTGGTGAACGATTTTGAGTAGATCTGAGTTTTTAAGTTAGGGCTTTCAAGGCTCCAAAAATTTGTCTTGGTTTTGATCTATTAAAACATGGTATTTTAGAAAAATAATTTTTGTGGTTGATGGAGCACTTCATTTTGAGTATTTTGGCTTTTGTTTTACTTGATTCGGAGTTAAAATATTTTTTATAACAAAAAATACTTTTTGGTTTTTGGAGCTTTTTTGCTATGGCTGAACTTGTTGTCTGGAGAAGATAAATTTCTCATGCGGCCAGTGCTATATGCTGTCGAGACTTCCATGTAGCATGATCCTTATGCGGCTGGACTCTTTGCCGCATAGCCAACCAGCATGTGTCCATCTTCTTGGATGCATGACTGACATTTACACAAGTGTTCTAAAGCTAATCATTGAACCCCTTATATTTTCACTCACTGAACGAATGTAAACCCCCTGATTTTTCAGAATTTAAAAATCAATTTTTAGAAATTTTCTGGATTTTTCTATGATTTTTTACTAATTAAAAACAAGATATTCTAGTATTAAATAAATTTAAATGTTTTTATTAAATATTAAAATATTATGAAAATAATATTTTTAGGTGTAAAATAAAATATTAGACATAGGATAATTTTCCAGGAATTTATTGGACCCTGGAACCATTTTAAAAGACCTAAAACCTAAGTTTTTATAAACCCTAAATAAACCAAAATAAATCCGGTTTATTTCTGAACCAAACCAACCCAAACCAAACTGAACCGAACCCTGATTCAAACCAACCCTAGCGGGTCAGATCCGGACCCGTTAGCAGACCTGACCTGCTGACCCACACCCGAACCCATTTCATATCGGATCGGGTCGGATCCGAATCCCACACTCAAACCCGACCCGACCCTTTTTTCTGCTGCTACAGTATTGTGGGAATCCCGACCGTCGGCCGTTACCCTAACCCCGCCGGCCGTTTCTTACTGCCGCTCCGGCTTCCGCCGCCTCGCCTCCGCCGTTCACCCGCCGACTGACCGCCTCCCCGCTGCTACCCCTCCGGTCCATCTTCCCCCAACCGCCGGCCCTTCTCCTTCCTCTCCTCCTATATAAATCGAGCTCCACCACCTCTCTGCCCTCACAGCCACCACTCTCCAACACCGCCACCGTCACCCGCTGCAACCACCGTCCTCCGCCTAGACCCTGCTGCATCGACGACCTCTCTCCACCACCAGAGCCCGTAGCAACCACGACCTGACGAGCCCGGCCACCCCTGCTGTCCTCCGCCTCAGCCTTGCCCTAGCTGCCCTCCAGCTCCGACTGAACTTCGACGAACCCTCAGCGTCGCCTCCGCCTGACCCACCTTGCCGACAGCAACTGCACAGCGCCTCCTCCAGCTCCGGCGAAGTCTCCGACGAGCAAACCCTAGCCGCCACCGTGTCGCACCGCTGTGTTTAATGATAAACAAAAGAATGAAACTAGGTTTATATGAAACTCTTTCTTTGTTTACAAACAAAAAAATAAAAGAGTAGAATTAATCCTATACGAGGATGTTAAGTACAATAAAAATGATTATGGGGAAAAATTGCTATAGGAGTCTGATCTGCGGTCGATCACTTTGTCTCTTGGACCATACGATGAAGAAGAAGTGTTGTAGAAGAAGAAGAAGCTTCAAAGATTGCAGGAGGGATTGAATTTTCGTTGCCAAAGTTGTCAATCAACGCTCTCTGTCTATGCTCTCTCTCTATAATCTCTTGATCTCTGATCTTGATCCTCTCTTCGATCTTTCGACCTACCTTTCGACCCTTTTTCTCTCCTCTTTTCTTTTTTACTATGACCAGAGGTCTCTATTTATAGAGATAAGTCACCATAACTGTCCAGTCGACGTAGAAGCCAAACTTTGGATAGAGTTGCACCTTTTACGCGGCGGTTATAATAAATGCTACCCACGTTCGAATGATCCTCTGAATATGTGTATGACACGTGTCCCATTATGAGGTAACGCGTATAATTGTCTCTCAAAGATCACGACATGCAAGCCACGTAGGTAACTGCCTCTCGCGTAGAGATGTTTGGCATAAAAGCCAAATAACTTTATTGTTGGCGTAAAAGCCAAATAGTTGTCTTGTTGGCGTAAAAGCCAAATAGCTGTCTTATTGGCGTAAAAGCCAAATAGTTGTCTAATAGGTAACCAGCGTAAAGATAGCCAATTATCCTTCCTGACTGAGGTCTTGAGTGTATTTAGGACCAAATAGCCTTATCACGTACCTTTGCAAATATAGCCTGAGTTGGCATATTTCGAGGAGATAGCATACGGCGTGCTCCTATAGTTGAAAATAGCCTGGTTGGCATATTTTGAGGAGATTGCATACGACGTGCTCCTATAGTTGAAAATAGCCTAGTTGGCATATTTCGAGGAGATAGCATACGACGTGCTCCTATAGTTGAAAATAGCCTGGTTGGCGTAAAATGATGTGAGCGTATTAGCCCTAGTTTTAGCTCTCCCAATCATGACAAAATTATAAAGCATAGAACCAAATATCGTGCATTTAATGTAGAGATATGCCTCAATCTCGTGTATTAAATGCCGAGATATGCCTCGAGCTTTGTACGAGAAACAACTTTTGACGTGGCTTCTAATTTCATCTCATCTTGAGCGTAAAAACTCATCTCTGCCTGTGTAGAATAGGCAGCGTATCCCTTGAATGCGTAAAAATGACTTGTATCAAGGATCTGTCACTAAACGACAGTCTGGGTCTCTGTGCAAAATCATTATCACAGTCGTCATCTCGATCGTCGTGCCATACTTTTGTCAGGAGTCAGGTTCACTGTTCTGTCTGACAGGTTCATTCGAGGAATACGAAGCATGTCTTCATAAGCAGATTGGTCGAATTGGACGACCAAAGTCTTCTTCGTTGATCTGACGCATACCATATCGTGTTAAGCAATTTCTATCTCATCAGATAAGAAAGTAGTCCCCAGCAGAGTCGCCATCTTGTGTTGGATGATAAACAAAAGAATAAAACTAGGTCTATACGAGGATGTTAAGTACAATAAAATAATTCTGGAGAAAAATTGCAATAGGAGTCTGATCTGCGGTCGATCACTTTGTCCCTTGGACCACACAATGAGAAAGAAGTGCTGTAGAAGAAGAAGAAGCTTCAAATATTGCAGGAGGGATTGAATTTTTATTGCCAAAGTTGTCAATCAACGCTCTTTGTCTGTGCTCTCTCTCTATAATCTCTTGATCTCTGATCTTCATCCTCTCTTCGATCTTTCGACCTACTTTTCGACCCTTTTCCTCTCCTCTTTTTTTTTCACTATGACCAGAGGTCTCTATTTATAGAGATCAGTCACCATAACTGTCCAGTCGGCGTAGAAGCCAAACTGTGGAGAGAGTTGCACCTTTTCACGGCGGTTATAATAACTGCTACCCACGTTCGAATGATCCTCTGAATATGCGTATGACATGTGTCCCATTATGAGATAATGCGTATAACTGCCTCTCGAAGATCACGGCATGCAAGCCACGAAGGTAACTGCCCCTCGCGTAGAGATGGTTGGCATAAAAGCCAAATAATTGTATTGTTGGCATAAAAACCAAATAGCTGTCTTGTTGGCGTAAAAGCCAAATAGCTGTCTTGTTGGCGTAAAAGCCAAATAGCTGTCTAATAGGTAACCAGCATAAAGATAGCCAATTATCCTTCCTGACTGAGGTCTTGAGCATATTCAGGGCCAAATAGCCTTATCATGTACCTTTGCAAATACAGCATGAGTTGGCGTATTTCGAGGAGATAGCATACGGCGTGCTCCTATAGTTGAAAATAGTCTTGTTAGCGTATTTTGAGGAGATAGCATACGGCGTGCTCCTATAGTTGAAAATAGCCTGGTTGGCGTAAAATGCCAGGATGGTGATGTGAGCGTATTAGCCCTAGTTTTAGCTCTCCCAGTCTTGACAAAATTATAAAGGATAGAACCAAATCTCGTGCATTTAATGCAGAGATATGCCTCAATCTTGTGCATTAAATGCCGAGATATGCCTCGAGCTCTGTATGAGAAACAACTTTTGACGTGGCATCTGATTTTATCTCATCTTGAGCGTAAAAACTCATCTCTGCCTGTGTAGAATAGGCAGCGTATCCCTAGAATGCGTAAAAATGGCTTGTATCAAGGATCTGTCACTAAACAACAGTCTGGGTCTCTGTGCAAAATCATTATCACAACCGTCCTCTCAATCGTCGTGCAGTACTTTTGTCAGGAGTCAGGTTCACTGTTTTGTCTGACAGGTTCATTCGAGAAATACAAAGAGTTACTCGTATGACTTTATGTTGCATTAAAGACAAACATATTTTACGCCATAGGGAGGTGTAGCCACCTTTTACGCCAAAACGGCCTTGAAGCGCTGCTTTACGCGGGCAGTTCTGAAGCTCTTCTTTACGCCAAATAGTACTGAAGCTCTGTTTTACGCAAGCAGTTCTGAAGTGCTGCTTTACACGGACTTCATGCATGTTGGGGGTTTTGATTGTATAATACGCGTACAATTCTCCAGCGTATTTTATGCTTCTACAAGACCCCCTTCAAAGTTTTCAAATTCCTCGTAATTTGAAATACTTTGAATGAAGCATGAAATGGTCAAATTTGACTCATTCTTTGAGGCTGATTTTTCGGCAATATTTAAGAAGTTGTTGGGATTTGGTATGTTCTCTTCTGCCTATATAAAGGCAAGCGAATGAACCTGTTTTTCCATAATCCCTTCACCACATAGATGGTTGCCGAGATTCATTGGGTTGGCCTGAGAAAGAAGAAGATTATGCTCTTTCAGCATGTAAGAAGCCGTAAAAGGAGGCGTCTTTGAGCAAATATCCTTTGCAACGATGGATCATGGAAGGATATCTTAGCTTTCTTTGCTCGAGATAATCAGCAATTTTATATGGTGATTCGTCCAAAAGAGATGAAGGGTCTCATTAGACCATACAGCTTGCTAGCTGTATCTTCCCCTATCATGAAGCTGGATCCTGGTGGGCGGCTTGGCCGTGTTTTCCAGTATTATGTTTGGTCTGAATCCCTTGAATAATTCAAACAAGCCCAGTTTTGTATCCTCCTGTCATTCACCATTTTCTTGTTCATCGGCCGAAGAAGTCGAAGAAGTGCCGTAGAAAAAGAAAAAGATCTCTATCAAATAAGAATCTGGCACAATAGATTCACATCGAGATCTTGAATATTAATGAAAAATCCTTTGTAAAATGGATCTCCATTATATGTAATCATGATATTGAATATTAATGAAAAATCCCTTATAAAAAATGGTTTTCTATCATATGTAATCTTGATTAATAAACTTGTCTTCTTTTACGCATCATTGATTTGCCATATTTGTTGTGAGGAAGTCTGATAATGCGCAGCTTCATCATATATGAGTAATCTTTATGCTGATTCTGACAAATATGCTTCCAGTCACGTTTCGACTTTTACGCATAGAGGAATATGTGTAAAAAGTTTTTCAGCATTAAATTGTCTTGAAGATCCAATTGTCATGCTATTTTTGGACGAGGAGTCACATAGAATTCTGAACTATCGCTTCTCTAATACGAAGAGTTTCTGTTCAGAACATCATTTTCAAGAATGGCTTCCCGAGAGTTTCCCGAAACAGGGCAAGAAATATACGTCGAATAGGCCATACTTTGAACCTAGATGTAAAGGATTCTAGCTAGGCTTCGAATGAACTTCCAATGGCCTAAGAAGAAGAGTCATCTTCCATGCTGACATCTGTGTGTTTCAGGCACTTACAATATTTTGTAACAAAAAAGGAGCATTTTTTGCGTAAACCCTTGTAATTGGCTTTCTCGAGTATAAGACCCGAATCATCTAGATATACGCGTATCCTGTCTTGTGTAATTTTAAGATATGCGAAGAGTCATAGATCCGTAGCATTTGTAGCTTCTGAGCGTAAAAGCTTCTGAGCGTAAAGATCGTAGATCTGTAGCTTCTGAGCGTAAAATCGTAGATTTGTAGCTTCTGAGCGTAAAACCGTAGATCTATGCTCTGCGCGTAAAATCATGGATCTGTTACGCAGTATGACTGTCCGCCTTCTTTTTTCAAATGATAGGCTGACGTGGTCCTAAATCATAACCAAATATTAAATATTGGATTTGGTTAAGGATTCGAAGAGTTATCTGAACTCTATAAATAGACCTAGGTCGTGAGAGAGAGAAACCCTCCATCTTTTTTCTGAAAACTCTTCGTCTCTTTCTGAGAACTCTTCGTTTTTGTCTCTTCCTGAGAACTCAGTTTCACCATGGCACCAAAATAGGCCTCCGCTGCTAAGGGAAAGAAAGTTGCTTCTTCATCTCGCTCCACTACTCAAGTACGAGCGACCCCCGCTAGGCCGAGCGAGCCTCGGTCTGAATGAAGTGCTCCGCCGTCTAGCTGTGCACCAGGCATCACAAGTAAAGGCTTCGAGAGGAATAAAACCCTTCGCACACGTTGTACGTGTACGTGCAAGGTCATCTCTTGTGCTAAGAGTCTCTTCGAGGAAGATGACGCATATAAATGTTTTATCATTACGCCCATATTTTTAATGTGTCAGCGAAAACTCCATCTTTTGCAATCTGGCGTAAAAACTCAGACTGTCAAATTTTGGCGTATACTGTAAAATCTTGCGTTTTACGCACTGGATGTAAATTCCAGTAAAAAACTCAATTTTTAGCAGTCTGGCATAAAAACTCATACTGTTAGGTTTTGGCGTATACTGCCAACATTGCGTTTTACGTACTGGAAGTAAATTCCAGCGTAAAACTCAAATTTTTGCAGTCTGGCATAAAAGCACAGACTGTCAAATTTTGGCGTATACTGCAAAGAGTGTAGCATCTAGCGTAAAACTGACTTATTTTCTTGCTTTTTTTGCAGTGGATCTACAGATCCCCCCTCTGGCTGAAGTGATGGGCTCTGCTGCTGGAATGCTGAATTCCAACTATCTGGAGGACTTGCCCCATGTGACATTCCCTATCTCTGGAAACGAGTATCCTGAAGGAAGGGGAACTCTGATCTCGGCCCAAGGAGAACGAATGTTGCAGAGTATGATCAGTGGGGAGCCCCTAACATACATAGATGGGACTGAGTATAGGAAACCAGCTTTCTTATTCGGGGATTTTATTGATAAGTAATCCCAAACGAAGCCCAAGAAGGAAGATTGGGTATTTACTGCTGAGGGCACGATCATGTATCTGCCAAAGATGCCCAGAGATTACCCTATCTCTGTATTCTTCCATGCCACACATCCCAGGAAGATGGTATAGACTCTGACTCCTGATCTTCATGGGCATCCAAGGAAGATCTTTAACAAGAAAGGATTAGGCTGAGGATCCTTTGTAAGCAGTCCCTCATGTCATATTACCCTTCAGAGGCTTACTGCCGAGCAGCGTCCCGAGTGAAGATACTTCGCTGATCCAGCCGCTTCAAATAGCGACTTTCTGCAATGACTTTATGGGACAGGGAGGAGTATACCCCAAGGTTAACCCTCGCACCAGTGGGTGGCTTAGCCCCCAGAATCTTCGATGGGCCAGTTTAACTGCATGGGCCCTGAAGCACTTTCAGATGGAGCTGGAAAGTATTGGCTTGTTTGCGGCTGTGAGTGCCACTAGTGTTGGGCTGCCTCTCAACCCCAACTTGTTCTTGGCTTTGATGGAGCGGTATAACTCTCTCACTGGGACTTTCGCCACTCCGCTAGGGGAGTTGGGCCTGGCACTTCATGAGATGGCGGATATATCAAGCTGCCAATGGGAGACACTCCTTATGAAGAGTACGTTCCTACCAATAGAGAGCTGAAGGATACCAACCCTCGGGTAGTGGCAGTATATCAAGAGCTGATGAGCCACTACCTTGCATGCACCACCTTCTACGGGTAGCCTTCTGATTTAGCTCATATCAACAAATGGGTATCTTACCTCTTCTTCCATCATACCAGAAATGCCAAGCAGGACAAGGTTGTAGATAGCAGAGATAAACCCTTGAACCCCTTGAGCATTCTCAATGCCAATACAATCGACGATCTCATCGAAGATGCGGGGGCTCCAGATTGGGTTCTTAATGAAGAGATAGGGGTTATCCTGCAGGAACCAAAGCCTACAGCTATATGAGGCATTGTCGAAAGCCTCTGTCAAGAGAAGCTCAACTGGCTGGCTTCCTTTCTGTTTGGCTACGCCGATGGGTAGTCCCTGGCATCGCGTCTGCGGATCGCATTCATCGTAACACCTTGTGGCCCGCAGTGCATTTGGTGTTTGGAGCAAGATTGGGCTTGATCCCTGCCATGGTATGTAGGATTCAAGCTGGCCTAAGGGCCATTATTGAGGGACTGCTGGCTGATGAAACCCAGCGTGAAGGATATCCCAGAGTGGAATTGCCATTCTTATATCTGATGGGATGGTTAATCCTTCACAACACCAAAGTGATGTCTCCCGGATCGGCCAGTGGTTCGGGAAATAACTTCTTGTTGAATTACAAGAATTCTTCTTGGAATGTGACTAGCGTCATAGATTGCCGGCTAGTACTAAATTTTGCCCACAGTTGGAAGTTCTTCTGCGTCGTCCCCCCTGTACATATCAATCAACAGGGGACTAAACTCCAGGATGCAGGTCAGGGGAAGACTATTCTTTCTCTTGAAGCCTTTTACTGGTTGGTCTGCATCAGACCTTCCCATCTGCTATACAGAAGTGAGGACCACTGCTACTTGGAGCCCTATCTGCCTAGCCGTTTTGTCAGGCAATTTGGGTATGATCAGTTGCATGTGGGAAATCCCATCACCAGCTTCAAGTTCAAAGGTGGAATTATTGATGGAGCAAGAGGATGGCGGTACTTCATAATGGGTTGTATTGGAGCAATCTTTGCTATGCCCACGACTTCTCTCCATGGAGTTGCACATTCGTACGCACAATTTTATACGTCCATCAATACCTTCCATCGTGATTTTGATGTACATGGAAGTTTTAGGTTGCCTTCCCATAAGTCCACCGGAAGGGAGGAGATAGCCTATGTTTTCTCTGACTAAGGTGGTGAAACCACCGGTGCCGATGACTATTTGTTGATTTTACCGAGAGGCGTAATAGCTCCGCCAGCAGAGCCTCTCATTATCTTCCAAAAACGAATGTTTTCCACTCTGAAGGAGCCTTCTCCCCGCAAGAAGAAGCAGATGACTGGAGGTCCCAAAAGGACTTCCACCAAGGGGACCTCTTCCAAGAGAGAGCCCATTGTTTCCCCTATTGGGGATGATTCTTTGATCAGGGGTCCTTCTCCTTTTAGAGAGGGAACCTCCACAGTTTCAGCTTACAATGCTGGAGATTCTTTGCCCGCGATTGCTGTCGCTACCACCGCTACTAGTAGTGCTTCTAGATCGCCTTTGAGGCCGAGCATAATAAGAATCAATATACCTCTACCCAGACAAATAATAGGACTAGCCCCTCCTTCGTCTGTAAGTATCTCAAGCGAGATTCCACCCGATGAACCTCGAGTGGATCTGGGTGATGATTGGGATGACTACCCTCAAGTGTCAGTTGGTGCACCCTCTTCTCCAAGTATGACAGCTTGTTTAGCATCATTAAGAAATAATTTAGCTATACAAGCTGCAGACATAACATACATACCATCGGCTATGGGTAAATGTTGTCTTCACGCTTTTTTCAGGAAAATTAACATCCAATTGACATTAACTTTCTCTTGTCTTAATTTCAGGCGAAGACATCTCGGGGGAGGGCAGAGTTGACGCTACTTCTGATTTGTTGCGGATCCAGCTGATGAAACAGCAGCACTTGACGAAGCATACTTTGAGACTGTCGATCTTTCATCCACAACTTTCTCGGGTGTTATCCCGCCAGTAGCAGTTCAAATAACATCAGAGGAGGATGAACCCACCATCTCGACCGTGCCTCCTTCGTCGAGCATGCCAGCAACTTCAACCGTTGTTGGTGTCTCTTCTTTTGTCGCACCATCTGTCAAAGCGACGACTGTGGCAACATCCTTTGCCGACGTTCCAGAAAGGAGATTTACTGATTTTGTGGCCACTCCCGGCGTCCATTCGAGCTTTGCTATGCTAGTTGAACAATATACTAGCATATTCTACCTCACTTTGAAAGAATTGATATTCATGGTGCTGGAGAAGAATCTAGGCTTTGATTCTCTAAAGATGTCCTCCAATCTTATTATAGCGCAGATTAGAAATTTCAGTGACACTAAAAGAGCTAGTGCGCTAGAGCAAATAGTTAATGGTTTGGAACAACCCATTAACGAATATTTGCAACTATCTCGAGGCAGCATCAATGACTTGGTTCAGACTGAGTACGACTCCCTAACTGCAGATTTTGCTCAACAGATAGAAACTTTAAGCAAATCCATCCAGGAACATCAATAAGAGATGGAGAAAGAGCAAGCAGTCTTGGTGGAGGTTATTCCTCAGCTAGCTAAGTGCTAGGCCGAATGTGAGGGATTTGAAGTGAGGGTTCGAGAAGCGGAAGCTGAACTCGCTCAGGCAAGGGAGAGGCTTCTCAAGGCATCGGCAGTCCGTGATGTATTTGAGGGTCAAGTAAAGACATCTCAACAGAACTTGAAACATGCGGGTGTCATCCACGCAAGTTATGTTGATTCTCTATCCGAACTATCTTTCTTGAACAATGATGAAGCAAGGCTGGAACGGGCTTGTACCAACATCTTGAACTCCAGGAATGAGAAGATGGCTGCTTTGGCGAAACAAATCCGCGATTTAACTGCTCCTCCCCAATGATGTACTTTTTTGCTCCTTTTGTAATTTGCTATCCCGAGAGATAATAAAGATACATTTTTTGACTTTGTGGGCCCATCACTTTAGAATATAAGTGATAGGCTAAGATGAAAGTGATATCAGAGGTAATATGGACGTGATATACTTTTGATAGGGTTTAGCTGAACATATCTATTCAGAGGTAATATGGACATGATAGAATATGATCTAACTAAATTTGTGTATAAAACACTATCAGAGGTAATATGGACGTGATAGGTTTTGACGTTTCAAATTTGTCAAATATATATATATTCAGAGGTCATAAGAACATGATAGAATATGCTCCAACTAAGTTTGGTACGTAGTATCGTCAGAATGAAATCTTCATCATACTTTGTTTAAGCAAGGGAGATCAAGCATAGTACCTCTTCAGGAATTTGTCGTTGATAGGAGCCATTATCAAATCTCCATTAGGCTTGGCTAATCTGTAAGCGCCATTTGAAAATGTGGTTTCAATCACATAAGGGCCTTCCCACTTGGGCTGGAACTTGCCCTTACTTTTGTGGGTAATGATCATTGGCCTCTTTACAGCCAAATTTAGCTCACCAACTTTGAACACTCTTTCCTTCACTTTCTGATTAAAAGCTCTGGAGATGCGTGCCTGGTAGAACTCGATGCGCTGTTGAGCTTGAAGGCGTTTCTCGTCTAATCCTTCTAGCTCTTGAAGTCTTAAACGATCATTATTTTCCTGAGTCAGCTTATTAGCCACTGCTATTCTGAGTGATAGAATTTGAACTTCAATGGGGAGAACTGATTTACACCCGTACACTAATAAAAATAGGGTACAACCCATTGGTGTTCGTACCGTCGTGCGGTATGCCCAGAGACATTCCCCTAATTTCTCGTTCCAATCTCTTTTGTTCGAAGAGATAAACTTCTTCAAGAGTTTGATGATGGTTTTGTTGAAGGCTTCCGCCAAACCATTAGCAGTAGGATTATATGCCGTTGAGGCCATATTTTGTATCTAATTCTTATCGAAAAATCGGTGAAACACTTGACTGATAAATTGGGGCCCGTTATCATGAATTATCCTTCGGGGTATCCCAAAGCGATAAATTACATGGTGCTTGAGAAAGCTGATCACGTTGGATGTCTTTACCTCAGCAAGAGGGATCGCCTCTACCCATTTGGAGAAATAATCGGTGATAGCCAGTATAAACCGATGTCCTCTAGAAGACGAAGGGTGAATAGGACCAATGATATCCATATCCCATGCTTCAAAGGGCCATGATGCGATAGTAGGATGTAAATACTCAGAAGGCTGATGTATGAAATCCGCATGAACCTGACAAGCTTTGCATTGTCTTGCATATTTTACGGCATCTGCAATCATAGTAGGCCAGTAGTAGCCCATTCTCCTGATACGATCCTGTAACTTAGGACCGGGTTGATGTGCTCCACATACTCCATCATGAGCTTCTCGGATAACCTGCTTTGCATCATCATCAAAGAGACATCGCAGCAATAGTCCATCATATGTTCGGCGATATAGACTTTGTAAGGAAGCATCAAAATAGAAGCGTAGTGATCGTCTTTTAATAGATACTGCTTCTTTAGGATCCTATGGTAAGATTCTATATGACACGAAGTCTATAAAGGGAGTTCTCCAATCTCTTTTAGGAGGAAGCGTGTTTATAGCATAGCTGCGTTCTATGTGAAAATTATTTTTCACACAAAACAAATCTCTGTTAAGAAGGATCATCGAATTCTGCCTTCTTATAGGAATAGCCAGATCTGCAGCTAGACTGGCCAGAGCATCAGCTTCCAAATTTTGAGATCGAGGCGCATGCTCTAAGAAGAATCCTTTAAAAGACATTGTTATCTCGATCATTGTTTGGTGATAAGGAATGAGGTCTGGATTGCGGACTTCATATATTCCTCTGACCTGATTGACGATCAGCTGAGAATCACCAAAAGCTTCCAGGTATTCAACATCCAATTCTTTAGCGACTTGAAGCCCAATCAGTAGGGCATTATACTCTGCCACATTATTAGAGCAAGAATATGCTCGATAGATGACGAGTTTACCAGGAGTCAACAGAACAATTCCTACTCCTAAAACCAAGTTTCCTTTGGGACCAGTCCTGGAGGCACCATCGAAGAATAGCTGCCATGTATCACCTTCCATTACCGAATTAGATTCTGCAACTTCGTCGGGAATATCCTCATATAATTTGGAGGTTTCTGGGATTGGATGGGCGGCTAAGAAATCAGCCAAGGCTTGACCTTTCATGGACTTCTGAGGGACGTACACCATATCATACGGCATCAATAGCATTGCCCAAGTCATGAGTCGGGAATTAAGAACACTTGGCTTATTCATTAATACCCGAAGTGGATTGATTCTGGAGATGATATGAATAGTTTGGCCCGTCACGTAATGCCGCATCTTCTGAATGGCGAATATTAGGGCCAAGCATTCTTTTTCTACTGGACTATACCTGTGTTCAGCTCCGACCATCATCCTGCTTAGGTAGTAAATGGCCTGTTCATGACCCTCATCGTTATTCTGTGCGAGAAAAGCCCCTAAAGAATGATCCATTGCTCGAACATACAACAAAAATGGTCTTCCTATGACGGGAGGTACCAGAACTGGAGGATTAGTAAGATAGCGTTTGATATCGTTAAACGCTTACTGACAGGCTTCGTCCCATACGAATGACACACCTTTCTTCATCAGACGAGAAAAAGGTTGACATCTTCCAGAGAGGTTGGATATGAATCTCCTGATATAAGCTAGACGGCCTTGAAATCCCCTGAGTTCTCTCAGGTTACGGGGCGGTCGTATTTCTAGGATAGCTTTTACTTTATCAGGGTCAACTTGAATGCCTTTAGCAGTAATGACAAATCCCAGAAATTTGCCACTAGATACACCAAGAAAAGACTTTGTATGGTTCATTTTGAGTTGATGTTGGCGCATCAACTCGAATACTGTCTTCAAGTCTTGGATGTGATTATCCTTGAGGCAGCTTTTGACAGCAATATCGTCTACATAACATTCCACCATTTTGCGTAAGTGCTCATGGAATATGTTACTCATAGCTCATTGATATGTGGCCCCGGCATTCTTCAATCCAAAAGGCATGACGATATAGCAATATACCCCCAGTGGTGTACGAAAGGCAGTATGCTTCTCATCTTCAGGATTCATCCTAATTTGATTATATCCTGAAAATTCGTCCATGAAGGACATGCGCTCAAAACCGCACGTATTATCGATCATGACGTCTGTAATGGGAAGAGGGAACTCATCCTTAGGGCAGGACGCATTTAGATCTCGGAAGTCGATGCAAATACGAACTTTTCCATTTTTCTTCATAACCGGGACAACATTAGCGACCCAATCAGGATGTTGTTCTTCCCGGATGAACCCACGGCATAATCTTTAAAGCCTGTGGGCTATATCTGTGGCCTTGTATTTTCCCAGCGTCAGACTCGTGAGAATCTTCTTGTACATTCGGTCTATTTCGCATTCGACCAAAGACTATTGGATGTTGATCGTTGCGAGTAGGTGGAACAATAAAGATAGAATCTTTATGCGGCCCATATATCGTGATGATATTAGATGTTGATGCCACTTTCCACGCATATGGATGATAGAAGTCTATAGCTTCCAAGAATTTTTGTGCTATGGGTTCTATATCGTTATGAGAAGAAGATTCCTGATTAGGAAATTGGGCGTCAGTATACTAGAAAAGAGAATCTTTATTATCGTCAGAAACTACGTTCCCGGTTGTATTTACATCAGCCGACTGCTGGTTGCGCCTAAGGTCAATGACCAAAGGTGGAGGCTTCTTATTCAGACTGATCACTAGGGGATTATTTCCTCCTGCCGATTTTGTTTTGCCCAGATGAATAGTCATAGGTTCTATGACTTTCGGACGGGTAGTGCGTCCTTTCACCTGGATTGACAAAGGTTGCTCAGTAGATGGTTCTCCTGGCTCCTGGTGGAATTCCTCCTCCATCTTGCCTGACACCTCCTTCATGTAGTCTTGGGTGTACAACATGGCATTAGAATAATAGGACTCAACTCCTTTGAACGGGTTAAGATCAGCAAACTCTGTCTTCACTGTCCCTTGGACATCTATATATTTGAAGCATTGATGTAGAGTTGAAGGAACAATATTGTGATCATGGATCCATGGTCTGCCCAACAGAATGTTGTAAGATACCTCCGAATCAATGACGTAGCATGTGGCCACTGATCTAAGGTCACCAATCTGGATCCTCAGACGAATCTTTCCCAACGGTCTGCTCTTCATGGCATTAAAGCCCACGATTATAGTGGTGGTGTAAGCCAGTTCGCTTGTAGGAATTCTCAATGGTCTTAGCAGACTATGAGGGATAATGCTGATCGACGATCCCGGATCTATGTGAATCCGGTCTACCTCAACGGAGCCGACGTATCCGGTGTAATAAAGAGGCCTGTCATGTTTGTTATATTTCAACAACATGTCCTCTTGAGTGAAAGTGATGTTAGGGACCACTTCCATCACACTATGGCATTGAGGATATGCCACAGGCTCTTTATCAGGGGACTTGAGCTGAGTCAAGCATACATCTGCTTGCATTAACGCTTCACTCAAGACCTGACGAGTGTCTTTGGATAGGCGAAGTAGCTCAAAGATGGACAATCTGGCTGGAGTATTAGCCAACTGAGCCAAGATGTCGAAGTTATAAGGTTTCTCTAAACCTTTGTTTTGAATATTCTTCAAAGGTTTATCGAAACAAATTTCTTTTTGCTTGCCCTTGTCCACCGAAGTTGGTTTAGAAGGGCATGCCTCTGGTATAACAGGTTCAAGCTCTGGAGGTTCGGCAGCCGAAGTGTCTGCCGTTGCTTCTTCTTGATTTCCTCCATAGTCTTTGAGGTAGGCTTTCCATGACCGGGTTCCGGTTGCCAAAGCCTCTTTCTCCGATGCCGGTGATATACCAAACATATGGCATGGTTTACCTCTTGAGTTCTTCTTAGACTTAGCTTTAGCAGCTTTAGTCTCTTCCTCAATTTTTGATACTAGATCAGGGTGAACCCACATGATCTCCCCCCGTTTGGTAGTTAGGGGCACTAAGTCAAGATTTTGACCCCTGGTAGGAGGGAGATTAACAATGTTCATCATTGCTCGTGAAATAGGTACCACACCATCCGGGATTTCTTGAGGGGGCAGATTGCCAAATTGGAGAGAGATCATGTTTACAGTGACCGTCTTCTCGTTATTACGCAGAGTGATAGCCTTGGCGTCGATCAACTCCTAGATTTTCCTTTTCAATACATAGCATGCCTTTGTGGGATAATGTATGTATCTGTGGAAAATGTAGTACTTAGGATTATTTGTACTGCCGACTTCATTTGGACGCTTTATCTCGGGGAGAGTAAGCTTGCCGCTTTTGACTAGACAATCGAATATGCTCGGAATGTCGTCATCGTCAAAAGAATATTCTTCTATGGGTCTGGAAGTCCCAGGTTTCGTCTGCGTAGATGCCGGAGTATTTTGCCTGGACGTGTTGATTGCCAGAGCTTCCTTTCCTTTTTCCCTACGAGTATGGTCATTATTGGAGGATGACCGCTTTCCCCTATCAGAGGTAGAGATCATGATTCTGTTGTCACGCGCCTTCCGACCGTTGTCTTCAGCGGCTACCGCCGATATGATAAACGAGGGCCAATCATGGAACTGATATGGTCCCGTGAATACTAAGATCAGTGGGAGAAGGTTCTTCCTGCAAATATCCACCAAGGCAAAATTTGGAACTCCGGGAGGCATCTGCAAAGTAGCCTGACAAAAATGTTCGATAAAAGTACGAACATTTTCTTTTTCTTTCTGCTTCACTTTGATGAGTGATGACATAGACATGTCTATTCCTCCCTCGTAGAATCGAGCGAAGAACAGAGTCTTAAAATCTTCAAAAGAAGTAATGCAGTTGTCCGCTAAACTACGGTACCATTGGTAGGCTACCCCAGACAGACAGCCCTTAAACACTCGAGTGAGAAGGGCGTCATTCCCTTGCAACAACACCGTCATCATGCTGAAGTAGTTCATGTACTGGCTTGGTGACGTCTTTCCCTCAAACAAAACCATAGCCTGTGGTTTGTATTTTGGTGCGAAAGGGATCTCGTCACAGATAGCTGGGTATGGCTGGTTGATTCCCAACTTTTTGAGCTGATCCTTGTGCTTCAAGGCATCAAATTGGGCCTTTAATTCCCAAACTGCTTGTATCAGATCTTCAGTTGGGAAAGGGACCGCAGAGAGGTGAGAGATCGGTTGTATTGTGAATCCAACAGAAGGTAATACATTCTCCGGGTTGAGAGGTTGAGGAACAGCTAATTCTTGCTCTTGAACAGGTTCCTGACTTGACGGTATATCTAACCCCAGCTATAGTTGAGTTGGAGGAACAGGTACAGCTGTGTGTTAAGTCACCAACATTTGGTGCATACTCTCTATCATGGTATACATCTCTTTGAGTGATGCTTCCAATACAGCGATGCGTTGTTCTGTACTTCCCGATAGGGAAGCTTCTTCACGCTCATCTCCAACAGCATAAACTCCCATTTCTCTGGACGCCACTGAGGGATTAGTATAGATCTCTGTAGAGATTGAGTCTATACTTTCAGTATCAAATTCAGGAAACTGGCGACCCCCAGTGTCAGAATCAGAAGAATATGAAGCCAATTGTCGTGACCTCGAGCGGGTGTTTCGAAAGACACCTGCTTCAATATTCTCAAGTAGTCTGTCAAATCTCCTTTGGCTTGGAGTTCTAGAGGGATGACGTCTTAAACTTGACCTTCCTCTAGGAATGTGTGAAGCCATGTTTACTGATGCGAATATCGGTTCTTCTTTTTGCAAAGACAAAGAGTAGTTCAACCGATCAAAAACTGACCATTTTGCCTTAGAACAGCAGTAGTTAATTACAACCTTATGACTATTACAACAATGCTCCCTAGGAGGTGTAATAAACATATTAGAAGATCCCCTGTCTTTGCGTTTCTGGATCAAGAACTCACGCAAATCAGGGGGATTAACAGAAGAAGAAGAAGTCTTATTATGCCTTTTTACATCAGTAGGAACATGGAGATTGGGAACCATAACCCTCTATCTGCCATAAGAATACAGCAATTCCGCCATATGAGTAGCATACAATCCATCATCCTTCTGAGGAGCGTATTTTCCTGTAAAATAGGTCTTCTTTACGCGAATGGGCTTATCCTGGCGTAATCTGGAGCTTTGCACAGGTTCGCGTAAAACGGAAAAAGTCCTCAAATGGCCTCCAGGGTCACGCGTAATCTGAGGAGTGGGCAACTTCTTCTCTTGGTGGCGTACAAGCCTAGAGGTTGGGAGACTCGCCGCTTATTTTCCCTTGATGTGATCAAAGGAACCATCTGCCGCATTGTAGATGGGAGATGTATTTTTACGCGCAGGGCGCGTTTGAAGTTTCTGAATTGGCGTTGAGGCCTTGTTAGAAATTTGGTCTGCCATGTCACGGACGGGAGACGAGATTTTATGCGCAGGGCGCATTCTAGACTTCTGGATTGGCACTGAGGCATTGCCAGAAGTTTTGTCTGTCGCGTCATGGACGGGAGACAAGATTTTACGCGCAGGGCGCGTTCTAGACTTCTGGATTGGCATTGAGGCATTGCCAGAAGTTTTGTCTGCCACATCACGGACGGGAGACATAGTTTTACGCGCAGAGTGCGTAGGCTGTATTGTCACAGCCTTGTTGATCAGAGGAGGAGAGCTAGCAGGAAGGGTAGAGGACGTCTTGGGCATCCAAACTTTACGCAGCTTCTTATTGTTCTAGACAGAGGGGGAACGAGAGCTACCCCCTGCACGAAGCATGTCTTCATAAGCAGATTGTTCGAATTGGACGACCAAAGTCTTCTTTGTTGATCTGACGTATACCACATCGTGTTGAGCAATTGCCTTCTCATCAGATGAGAAAGTAGTCCCCAGCAGAGTCGCCATCTTGTGTTTGATGATAAACAAAAGAATAAAACTAGGTTTATATGAAACCCTTTCTTTGTTTACAAACAAGAAAATAAAAGAGTACAATTAATCCTATACGGGGATGTTAAGTATAATAAAAATAATTCTGGAGAAAAATTGCTATAGGAGTCTGATCTGCGGTCGATCACTTTGTCCCTTGGACCACACAATGAGGAAGAAGTGCTGTAGAAGAAGAAGAAGCTTCAAAGATTGCAGGAGGGATTGAATTCTTGTTGCCAAAGTTGTCAATCAACGCTCTCTGTCTGTGCTCTCTCTCTATAATCTCTGATCTTGATCATCTCTTCGATCTTTTGACCTACTTTTCGACCCTTTTTCTCTCCTCTTTTCTTTTTCACTATGACCAGAGGTCTCTATTAATAGAGATCAGTCACCATAACTTTCCAGTCGACGTAGAAGCCAAACTGTGGAGAGAGTTGCACCTTTTACGCGACGGTTATAATAACTGCTATCCACGTTCGAACGATCCTCTGAATATGCATATGACACGTGTCCTATTATGAGGTAACGCGTATAACTGCCTCTCGAAGATCACGACATGCAAGCTACGTAGGTAACTGCCCCTCGCGTAGAGATGGTTGGCATAAAAGCCAAATAACTGTATTGTTGGCATAAAAGCCAAATAGCTGTCTTGTTGGCGTAAAAGCCAAATAGTTGTCTTGTTGGCATAAAATCCAAATAGCTCTCTAATAGGTAACCAGCGTAAAAATAGCCAATTATCCTTCCTGACTGAGGTCTTGAGTGTATTTAGGGCCAAATAGCCTTATCATGTACCTTTGTAAATATAGCCTGAGTTGGCGTATTTCGAGGAGATAGCATACGGCGTGCTCCTATAGTTGAAAATAGCCTGGTTGGCGTATTTCGAAGAGATAGCATACGGCATGCTCCTATAGTTGAAAATAGCCTGTTGGCGTATTTCGAGGAGATAGTATACAGCGTGCTTCTATAGTTTAAAATAGCCTGGTTGGCGTAAAATAATGTGAGCGTATTAGCCCTAGTTTTAGCTCTCCCAGTCATGACAAAATTATAAAGGATAGAACCAAATCTCGTGCATTTAATGCAGAGATATGCCTCAATCTCGTGCATTAAATGCCGAGATATGCCTCGAGCTCTGTACGAGAAACAACTTTTGACGTGGCCTCTGATTTTATTTTATCTTGAGCGTAAAAACTCATCTCTGCCTGTGTAGAATAGGCAGCGTATCCCTTGAATGCGTAAAAAGACTTGTATCAAGGATCTGTCACTAAACGACAGTCTGGGTCTCTGTGCAAAATCATCATCACAGTCGTCCTCTCGCTCGTCGTGCCATACTTTTGTCAGGAGTCAGGTTCACTGTTCTGTCTGACAGGTTCATTCGAGGAATAGGAAGAGTTCCTCGTATTACTTTTTATTGCATTAAAGACAAACGTATTTTATGCTGTAGGGAGGTGTAGCCAACCTTTACGCCAAAACGGCCTTGAAGCGCTGCTTTACGCGGGTAGTTCTGAAGCTCTTCTTTACGCCAAACAGCACTGAAGCTCTGTTTTCGCGAGCAGTTCTGAAGTGCTGCTTTACGCGGACTTCATACATGTTAGGGGTTTTGACTGTATAATACGCGTACAATTCCCCAGCGTATTTCATGCTTCTATAGCCGCCTCGCGGAATCCCGTATTTTTCGTCTTCTGTGGAGCCCTATTCAGGTGACTGTATATCTCTCCTCGCTATCCCATTTTTTGTTCCGTCTACTGTGATACATAGACTGTGTGACCCTTTCGATATCTGTGCAACTCGCTCGGTGTATCGCGTCATGTGGCGATCGCAAACTGTGACCCAAAATTAAGAAAATATTTACCCTATTTTTCCTCGGAACTGGGTGTGCCCGCTAAACGGGATAACTTGGTCGTATACGGACTTCATCGAAAGGTGTGCGCCATTAATATGGACGTGTGGGATTTCACGAAAGTTGATTTGGATGTGCGTGCACACCGGAATCAACGTGTATCCGTCGACAACACCCCATATCGGTCCTGTTCTGGAACTCGTTGTAACTTCGTGTACGCACGTTGTATCAAAACAAAACTTGTGCCATCAGACTCGTAGCAATACGCTGGTCCTGTGACCCAAGTTTGGTTCGATTCTGAGAACGTTGACAAAATTGCGTATCGTGGGCCCCACGGCTCTACTTGACGGGCGATTTTGTGATCGGCTCATCGAAATCTAGTTCTGGACGTTCCATTGGATTAGTATCGTCGTTCTGGACTTGTTGACACTAAGTTTAACAAATTTAGAGAATATTATTTTTGGCACATTTTTTGGTGCGAAGCGGGCCACATGTGGACCCCGCTTTGACCAAAAACTGTCACTTTTGCCCCTGTGTCCAAATTGGACTCAAGGAGAGGCAATTCTAGCTATTTGATATCTTCTGAACCTGATGATAATGTTTATTTCAGCAACCGGAGGAGTACCTGCAGATCCTGCCGATACCAGAGCAACAGTTGGAGTTAGAACCCCAGGCAAGTGTACCTTGCAAAACTTGCAGCACCTGCTTCATATTGTTATCTTGATTTATTTATATGATGTACATGCTTAACCTAGGACCGTGTGACATTACTTAGCGTCCGAATAATATTCAGGTGCCAACACCGTACGCGGAGTTGTGTAACGTCACCTAGACCTGGATATCGAGACCCTATACATTCTCGTGCTTGCATTATCAAGTACGTCATAACCCAGGACACCTGACACTATTTATGAGACATAATCTTCTTGAGATATTCATGGTGATTCTGTATAGGTTACAGGATTCATGACATAGATATTGCAGGTGCTTAGATCTCATTATGACTTGCTGCATTAGATATGATCTTGCGTGACATGGACATGAGACATCGTGGACATGAGACGTATGATTACATTGGGTGGGGAGAGACACACAGGCTACAGGCTGATTTTATATATATATATGGTGTCATAGGCCCACTACATAGTAAACTACATAGTAAATTACATAGTATATCTGCTACAGGCTCCCCGACACAGAGCTTGTTGTAGTCTCAACCAAAGTCTAGTGATGCTCTCACTTGCATTTCACATAGATGGTTACCTAGTTTACCCTATTGATTCATTTATTATTACACTGCATTTATTTTGGCTTATTTTATTTTGTACCTTACTATATCCCCTGAGGACCTGAATCCGGATTATGTCCCCAGGTTTAGCCGAAGAGATCTATCCCGAGGTATACAGTATAGGAGCAGTCATTGGAGCAGTACTAGGAACCGAGGACGAGGTGATCGTCGAGTATTTCTCCTGAGTATACGCTTTATCCATACTCAGTATATGTTGTTGTTATCTTTATTCTTGTATATTGATTATTGTATCAGACTCATTATCGGGTTGTTCCCCGAGTTATGTTTTATTGAGTTTTGATATTGCCTTATACTCTGATATTGTTGTATTCATTTCTGTGGATGAGATTAGTATATTAGACCCTTATTGTTGTATTACAGCTTAAGTACACCCTAATGGGTCCATTAAATTGGGTTTGCCTATCGGTATGTACTGCTGGCCATTGCCACGTGTCTAGTCTCTCGATATTTTGGGACTAGGGCGTGACAATGAATAAGAAAATTGCTAAGTCTAAGAGGCCTCCATGTGGCATCGACCTCCATGCGATAATCAGATTATGCAGCCACTTTCCTTCGGATGCATGACTATGATTATTTGGCACATCTTTTTATGATTTTTGTCTTTTCTCTCTGACACATCCATCACTTCAGTCACTTCACTGACACACATTTAATACATATCACTTCGGTACTTGTTCCAAGAGAGTGGACTTTTGTCCAGAGTATGCGACTTGGAGGAGCATGCGGCCTGGGGTAACATACGGCATGGAGCCATATGCGGCCTGGGGTAGTATGCGGCCTGGGGAAGCATGCAGCCAGCTCGTCCATGCGTGGCTAGTTGCTCATGCGCCTGATCAATGCATGCGATATGTCCCATGCTATAATCCATGCGTACACTTCCCATGCGCATATGTGATCCTATGCGACCATAGTAATCTATGTACATGTTCCATAATTTCTTGGATTTAATTATTTTATTTTGGAATATTTCTTATCGTACCCTATGTGGTTGATCGTGACTTCTTGCTTGTGTTATTCTAAGGAAGAGTGGACTTAGTAACCAGACTGTGCTAGACCTAGCTATGTGTTAGAACTGACTATGTGTATAGTATGATTATATGTTGTAGTAGACCATGTGGCAACCCAGAGTAAACTCAGATTAGTAGATTAACTTATCCTTTTATTCGTTAAAAAGAGTGAGGGACATAGTTCTTCTCAGGAGACGATCTGTAATTCCAATCCTTGTTTATTTTAAGGATTGTGGATCTACTCCAGAGTAGTTCACACTTTTTTCTTACTCACGTTCGGCGGCAAAATCATTAATTCGGGGATTTTACATCATAAATTTAGGCTTCCAATTGATTGATAGTCTTTATACCTGATTTAAGAAGATTATATTTTTGACCAAGTTTTCCAATATGATAAGGCTCATTCGACCAACTGTAGGTTTGGTGATTCGACCCGATTTCTTGTATCTGTGCCGATACAATTACTGCATGCGATGTGTACATATAATATAATGTGCACTGAGGTGCGACATAACTTGCTACGTGCTATAAGATTACATGTTTTGGGTTGTGCATCAAAAATACCTCATATACTTCGTGACATGTGATATTATTATATTATTTCCCCAGCACTGTATGTGGGTCAACAACCATAGCGTGGTTAGGATGTTTGTTTGATTGATTTGTTGCATTACGCTTGGAGGAATCCAAATTTGGCTCTCGAGCAACAATGTAATTTGTACCTAGCGTACACGTACTACGGTGCATCATCTAAGGAGGATGATCGTGTAACCACAACACGATGTTCTAATAACTATAGGGCTAATTTAGTAACTAAACTTGTAGAGCATTGGGAGGGAATAAAATCTTGAGATCATGCGTGGTAGCTACCATTAGGACATATGTTCTAGGGCGTCATGTTTGTCCCCAACGGATACCGTATATCATCTACAGTAGTAGTATCACGCCCCGGTTTCGCAAAACCGATCGTCCTCGCTGGACGTGATGCCGTACAAGTCTGGGATTACACTTGTACAAGGCAAGAATGTGCACATATGTCAAATATCTTTTATAAATAGTTCCACAACACAACAACAAATTATAAAACACATATTTGTATAGAAAAAAAATAATTTTTAATTGATTCATTGCAACGAAGTACAGTTTTCTTAGCACCGAAATAAAAATGCCTGAACGACTTAAATAGCTTTGCATAAAAGAAAGACTGATAGGCTGACATAAAATAATGTTCTTATCCTATACATTATGCCCCTTTATTACTTCTTGGAAACTTGAAAGCAGCTACTAGAAATCTTTGAAATACTTTAGAAATAGGAAGAAGCTTGAAAAGACTGCAACAAAAGCTTTAATTTCCTTGAGCACCCCCGGTATCTCGGTCACCTGGTTTACCCATAGCGACGTGGGTCAGAACTTAACTTGTACTGGTGAGCAGAGATGGCCCACTCATCTAAACCAATACTTCTTAATTAAGGTAGCAGTTAAATAGGTAACATTATAATAGGCAACAGTTTATAAGCAATTGTTCATGCAGTAAAATATATATAAGCTTTGCACATATGGAATCCTTACCCTGTCCAATGGTCGTTGTCGTATAATTTACAGGATTATTCTTACTGCCCCTGTATAAAATATCATTAGTATGCAACTCAATCTTACTGGGTCATTTGTGGTGTAGCCCCACGATGGACATGCCATATAAGACTTCGATGGGCGTGCGATGCGCCATTCAAAGCATGTAGCAAGCCTCAATAGATGTCTCGCTTATACCCGGCGCTACCAAAGTGCTACTATTTCCCCCAGGCCGAACGGTCCCCCGTGCCCCAAGTTTCGTTCGAGGAAATTTACTACCTTGTGCATAAGTTGTCCATGACCAATCTAATACACCTACGACTATATGATAAGCATAAATAGCTATGTAAGGTATTGAAACATTTAGAGCAACAATGCATATTTCCCCATTCTCGTTTCAGCATACTTATTCATTTGATTCGATTGGTAGTCCATAGACTCCAATTTATCGCTAAGTCATGGCACCAAACCACGACATGATGATTATATCCTTCCCTGTGTTACATAATTGAACTTCCCTCTTATCAATGCAATTCTATTAATTTATAATAGTGGTATGAAACTTATGGCATTATTGGCTTTATCGATCATTGGACTTAGCAAGGTTACAAGAGAAAATTATTGATTATTGGCATGAAGGAATAGAGAAGAAGGGACATAAATTCTCACCAAATAGAGAATATCGAGAGAGAAAAAGACGCTTGTTCGTTTAGGCTCCAGTCACACATCTATCTGCATTGGCACCAATATTTGGTTAGACTACCGTCTTCATTTCTCTTAAAGTTCTCTAGAATGAATGTATGCAATCGATTAAAATAGCCTAAACAATCAATCATCAAAAACCAATCACGAAAATACATTCATCAAAACCAAGCAGCAAAAATCCAAGAAAGCCAACCAAAAATCCAACCAAAGCCGAAGGCGACCCATCAATTGGAAAGGTTTATTGCATTATCCGTGATCAATTTTGCCATAAAGTTTTCCCATACTCAATTTCGACTGCCACAAGCCTTATATAGTGCACCGCTAGGAGCGGGACACTACATAATATACCATGAAAAAATAGTTTCATCCTTGAAACCTAAAACAAAGGTTTTACCTCTAGGTTATCGAATAAGGAAGGGTACTGCTTCCGCATCTCTTCCTTATGCTCCCCTGTCGATTCCTCAACTGTATGATTCTGCCACAACACATGGACCAAAGCTACTAATCGGTTACGTAGGGTCTTCTCTTTCCTGTCTAGGATTTGAACAAGTTCTTCCCAGTAAGATAGGTCGGCACTCAGCTCAAGCTAATCGAAGTTCACTACGTGGATCAGGTCATGCACGTATCTCCTTAGTTAGGAAACATAGAAGACATCGTGCACTTCTGTGAAATTAGGAGGTAGTGCAAGTCGATAAGCCACTGGTGCCCCCTATCTAGAATCTCGAAAGGTCCAAAAAATTGTGGACTCAGCTCCCTTTGACGCTGAACCGCATCACACCTTGCATAGGTGTCACCTTTAGAAACACATGATCACCCTCCATGAATTCCAAAGGTCGTCTATGTATATCCGCTTAGCTTTTCTGACGACTTTGAGCAACTCGAAGATTTTTTCGCACCATACGAACTTTCTCGATGGCTTGTTCAATAAGTTCTAGTCCGAGTACTTGTCGTTCACCGACTTCCTCCCAACATATCGGTGATCGACACTTGCGTCTATATAGTTCTTCATACGGGGCCATCTGAATACTCGCTTGATAACTGTTCTTATAAGAAAACTCTGCCAGCGATAGATAGTTATCCTAACTTGCTTTCAAATCTAGAACGCACAGTCGTAACATATCTTCTAAGATTTGGTTTACTCTCTCGGTCTGTCCATCATTCTGCGGATGGTACGTCAAGCTGAAATACAACTTGGTACCTATTGCCGCCTGAAGGCTTTTCCAAAATCGAGACAAGAATCGTCTATCCCTATCCGACACAATTGAGACTAACACTCCATGTAATTGGACAATCTGATCTAAGTAAATTTGAGCCAAACGGTCAACGCTCAATGTATTTTTGATTGCTATGAAATGAGCCGACTTGGTTAGTCTATCCACGATGACCCAAATTGTATTATTTCCCTTTGCCGTCCTTGGTAAGCCCACTATGAAATCCATTGAGATGTTCTCCTACTTCCATTCCGGAATGGCGAGGTTCTGGAACTCTCAACTGGGTCGCTGATGTTCTGCCTTCACACATTGACAATTCAGACATCGTGACACAAATAATGCCACATCTTTCTTTATCTCATGCCACCAAAAATTGTGTGCATATCCTTGTATATTTTGGTACTTCCTGGATGCAAGGTGTACTTATTATAATGAGCCTCAATCGTATTTCCTTCCTGAGTTTATCATCCTTAGGTGCACATAATCTGCCCATAAGCCACAATGTTCCATTCTCTCATTCTACGGAATTAGTTGCCTTTCTGGCTGAAATTAACTCCCGTATCTTCTGCAGGAATATGTCATCCTTTTACGCGAATTTGATCCTTTCGAGCAAGTTTGGTTCTAACTGTAATTGAGCCAGCTGCGCTCCCTGTGTATAAACTTTGTATTCGATGCCTATTTCTTCCAACTCTCAAAGTAACCTGCTTGACATAGATAATGATCCGATAAATTTTTGACTCAATGCATCTGCCACAACGTTTGCTTTTTTCGGCGTATAAGCAATCGTCAAGTCATAATCTTTTATTAGTTCCAGTCATCGTCGTTGCCTCAAGTTTAATTCCTTTTGCATAAATATGTACTTAAGGCTTTTATGATCCATGAAGATCTCGTAGGACACTCTATAGAGATAGCGTCGCCACAATTTTAACGCCAACACAATTGCCGTAAGTTCCAAATCATGCGTCGGGTAATTCTTTTTGTGTTATTTCAGCTGTCTTGAGGCATAGGCAATTACTTTTCCACGCTGCGTAAGAATAGATCACAATCTAAGTCGAGATGCATTATTGTAGATCTGAAATCCCTCAGGTCCATCTGGAAGAGTAAGAATTGGAGCCGAGACGAGCCGTTGCTTCAGTTCCTGAAAACTGCTTTTACAGTCGTCTGTCCATTTGAATACTACTTCCTTTTGGGTGAGGCGAGTCAGAGGTGACGTAATCTTCGTGAAGTTCTTTACAAAATCTCCGAAAGTAGCCAGCCAAGCCGAGAAAACTTCTGATCTCACTAACCGATGTAGGTTATTTTTAGTCCACCACTGCCTCTATCTTCTTTGGGTCAACTGATCCACCATTTGTTGAAATAACATGCCCAAAAAAAGCCACACTGCTCATCCAGAACTCGCAATTGCTTAACTTCACATATAACTGATGTTCACGAAGTGTCTGCAGTACGGTCCTTAAATGTTAAATGTGAGTTTCTCTGTCTCTCGAGTAGATTAAGATATCATCGATGAACATGACGATGAACTTGTCTAAGAAGGGTCAGAATACTCGATTCATCATATCCATGAAAGCCGCTGGAGCATTGATCAAACCAAAAGGCATAACCAAAAACTTGTAGGGTCCATATCTTGTATAAAAAGCCAACTTTGGAATATCCTCTGGTTTGATCTTCAATTGGTGATACCCTGAATGAAGATCAATCTTTGAAAATACTGTTATGCCCTAAAGTTGATCAAACAGATTATCAATTTTTGGTAACGGATACTTGTTCCGGACTGTCGCTTTGTTTAATTCTCGATAATCTATGCAAAGACGCATTGTGCTATCTTTCTTCTTCACAAACAGCACTGGAGCTCCCCAAGGTAAAAAACTGGGAAGAATGTAACCACGATCTAGTAACTCTTGTAGTTGTGACTTCAGTTCCTTCAATTCGGCAAGAGCTATCCGATATGGAGATTTTGATATCGACCGAGTATCTGGAAATATGTCAATACCGAACTCAATTTCTCGGTCTGGAGGCATTCCAGGTATCTCTTTTGGAAACATATCGAGGAATTCTATCTCTCCGGAGTCTACGCCCTTCATCCGAGTGTCCCGTATAGAAGTAAGGTACCCTTCACACCTCATACATAGCATACGTCTTGCCATCATTGTCGATACGACCATCACTGTTTTAGCCGTCAGACTACACGAATAAGAGAACTCTGCCTTGCCAGGAATGCAAAATACAACTCCCTTCTCCACACAGTCAATTGTCATATTGCACGCTTCGAGCAAATTCATGCCTAAGATGATGTCGTAATCGGCGATGTCTAGGACTATTGAATCCAAGGACACATACTTTCCTCTAATGCAAAGATAATCGTCCCTGCATATTGAACTTGCAGACAAATCTATTCCGGACGGAGTGTTGACACTAAGATTCATAACTAACGTTGTCTTACAAAATTTATGTTCATTAGCAAATGCAGATGATATGAAGTTATGTGTAGCAACAGAGTTAAATAGTACACGAGCAATTATTTCTTTGTAAAGAAATATGCATGTTATGACAGTATTTAAGGCAAGCACTTCTTCTTGAGTCAGTGCGAACAGTCTACCCTGTCCTCCTGGTCGTGGGTTCTGAGCATTTACAGCTGCTGCCTGTGGAGATCGTGGAGCTTGTCCATGATTCTGATTATACAGTTGATCACGATTATGAGTGCAATATTGATCGTGATTCTGATTTCTTCCCCCACTATTGCACCACGCAGCCTTGTAATCCAAACTGCCGCACTTAAAATATCCAACCCAACACTCGTCTTAATGGTATCCAATCCGCTTGCACCTGTTACAGTACGGTCGCTGATAAGGTCCCCTATTGTCATTGTGTTTTGATGCTTGGAAGCATCAGACCCGTTTGCTGCAGTGGGTCATTTGTAGCTGTTCCTACGATTGTGCTGTGTCGCCCCTCAAGGATAAAATTTCTCCATCTCGAGAGCCGCTTCATAGGCTTCTCGGTATATCGTACACTTCCGATTGAGAATATCACGATGTAAGCCCTTATTCAGACCTTCAATGAATCGCAGTCATTTTGTCTCATCGTTCGGTATCATGTAGCCGCCGAACTTGGATCGCTTTAAGAACTCTTCTTCGTAGTCGCTGACGGACATATTGCCCAGCTCGAGCGCTATGAACCCTTTTTCTTTCCTGTGATGGACAGCTGGTGGAATAAACTATACGATGAATGTCAGCTTAAATGTCTCCCAAGAGACTTTAGCTTCTTGGTTGGCACCGCATAATGATTATCTCTTCGACTCCCATTAGTCTTTTTCTTTAAGGCGTAGCTGCACAGCCGCACAATGCACTTTTTTAGTTCCTTGTACATCCAACATATGAAAGATGCCCTCTGAAGTCTTTAGGAAGCCTATTACTTCCTCTGGTTCCACCTTGTCATTGAACTCAGGCGGATTGCAGCTTTTGAATTCAGAAAACTTGAATAGCAGTCGTCTTCTTAGAGGCTGTTCCGTCTCCTCTGCTTCTACTACCATTGTCTCCTTTGCGACAGCCACTACGGTCTCGTTGTTATTCTTAGTTAATGTAGCCACTAGTTGAAACAAGTTGTCAACTTGCTGTTGTTGCGCATCGAATCGCGCTTGAAACTGGTTGGTAAGGTGCACTTGAAGCTCACGATACTACACCTCAATCATCTTATGGTGTGCATCGCTCTGCTTCTTTTGCACCTCTAACATTTTTATTACTTTGTCCATTGGGTCAGAGGATGATGTCGCCATGGCATTATCACCCTTAGTCATCTGTAAAAGAAATAACTTCCATTAGCACTTATAAAATATTTATAGGCTTATTGTATGGAATTATTTTATGCAGCACTATCGAAAAGCTAATCATCTGAGAAAATCGTTATTGTTTGAAAACTTCCAGTTGAAAACCAATTTTTGAAATCCGAGAAACTATAAACGTAGCTTTGATACCAACTTGTCACACCCCGGTTCCGCAGAGCCGATCGTCTTCGCCGAGCGTGATGCCGTACAAGTCTGGGATTTCACTTGTATAAGGCAAGAACGTGCAAGTGTGTCAAATTTCTTTTGTAAATAGTTCCACAATGCAACAGTAAATTATAAAACACATATTTGTATAGGAAAAAAATAATTCTTTTATTGATTCAATGCAACGAAGTACAATTTTCTCTGCACAAAAAATGCCTGAACGGCTTACATAACTTTGCATAAAAGAAAGACTAATAGGCTAACATGAAATAATGTCCTTATCCCATACATTATTTCATTTTATTACACCTTGGAAACTTGAAAGCAGCTACTAGAAATCTTTAAAATACTTTGAAAATAAGAAGAAGCTTGAAAAGACTGCAACAAAAGCTTTAATTCCCTTGTGCGTCCCCGGTATCTCGGTCACCTGGTTTGCCTATAGAGATGTGGGTCGGTACTTAACTTGTACTGGTGAGCAGAACTAGCCCACTCACCTAAACCAACACTTCTTAATTAAGGCAGCAGTTAAATAGACAACATTATAAATGCAATATTATAATAGGCAACAGTTTATAAGCAACAGTTCATGCAGTAAAATATATATAAGCTATGCACATATGGAATTCTTACCCCGGCCAATGGCCGTTCTCATATAATTTACAGGATTGTTATTACACCCTGTATAAAACATCATTAGTATGCAATTCATTCTAACTGGGTCATTTGTGGTGTAGCACTACAATGGACATGCTATATAGGACTTCGATGGACGTGCAATGTGCCATTTAAAGCATGTAGCAAGCCTCAATGAATGTCTCGCTTATACCCGGCACTACCAAAGCACTACTATTTCTCCTGGGCCGAACAGTCCCCAGTGCCCCAGGTTCCGTTCGAGAAAATTTACTACCTTGTGCACAAGTTGTCCATGACCATATAATGCATTTACGACTATATGATAAGCATAAATAGCAGTGTAAGATATTAAAACATTCAGAGCAACAATGCATATTTCTCCATTCTTGTTTCAGCGTACTTATTCATTTGATTCGATTGGTAGTTTGTAGACTCCAATTTACCGCTAAGTCGTGGCACCAAGCCACGACACAATGATTATATCCTTCTCTGTGTTACATAATTAAACTTCCCTCTTATCAATGCAATCCCATTAATTTATAATAGTGGTATAAAATGTGTGGCATTAGTGGCTTTATCGATCATTGGACTTAGCAAGGTTACAAGAGAATATTATTGGTTATTAGTATGAAGCAGTAGAGAAGAAGGGACAGAACAACTCACCAAATAGAGAATGTCGAGAGAGAAAAGTCGCTTGTTCTCTCAGACTCTGGTCATACGTCTATCTACATTGGCACTGTCACTACCCAATTCTAGAAAATAGGGTTTTTTTTATTTGGTAAATTGTGTATTGTATATAATTAATTATATTTATATTTAATTAGTGATTGTATTATTTTTATTTGATTATTTTAGGGTTTTGGCTAGCCTGGACCCATGTCAGACCCTAGTGGACCCATGTCTGACTCAACCCACACCCTTGTGAGACCTATTTTTGGGTTTAGAATATTTATTATATTTTTAGTGGGTTAGTTGGAGAGATTGGGAGTTAGTTTGAGTGCTTTTGGAACCCGAAATCCAAAAATCCAAGTTTGCATCCAAGGGGAGGGCATTTTGGTCTTTTGGCTTATTGTAACCCCTTTATTCTTGCTCCCAGACCCGACCAAACCCCCATTCCCAGTCGAACACAGCAGCCCCTTCTTCTTCTTCACTTCATCATCACTTCTTCTTCTTCTCCACTCTTTCTTCGTCCTTTCTTCTTCCCACTTCAAGTAAGTCTTTCTTCTCTTCTTTCATCTATTTCTTACATTTGTATAAACCCTAACCCTACATTTTTCCCCAACCTAGGTGTTTAGAGCCTAGACTTAGTGTGGAGGCTAGATTTGGAGGCTTGGAGCTTGAGGGAGGTGATTTCAGGTGGATTGGAGACTTTGGCCTTGGGATTCCAACTCCCAAGAGGTAAACCCTAACTTTACCCTTACTAATTGCTCTAATATAGTATAATTAGTGGTTTAGAACCTTCCTAGACTCTAAGCCTACCCATGGGAGAAAGTTGGAACAAGTTTGGTTGTGTTTGGAGACTTTGACACTAGGTTTTGTGTCAATTTCGGATGGAATTCAAAATTGGCCCAATTTTGGGTGATGCCCTAGGTTAGACGGACTTAGGTAGACTTTGTCGGGTGTCTTGAGGGTTAGTGCGTGTCTCCGTTCAGATACGTGAAGTCGTATCGCGAAAAAACGGTCGTTTCGGGCATTTTCGGGGTTTTTGTCGTCGCCGGTTCTAAGTGCGTCCGCATTTTCGCCACGGGCCTAGAATCGATGGGGTAGCATTATTTCTAGGATCTAGACATCGTTTAGAACCCGTGAGTAAATTTTGGGCCGATTTCGAGTTGGATTGGTGTGCGTTTCTGGAGGTTTTCTGAACCGCACACCGCGTGTTCGTCGAAATGACCGAACGGCCATTTCGACTTGGTTTTCTAGTTTTGGGCTTGTGCGCGCGTTGGGTTAGCTTCGGGGAGTGTGTGCTAGAGTTCTCGGGTTATAATTTATATTTCTATATATATATATATATGTGTTTGTGCGCGTAGGGGGTCGTTAGGCGTGAGTGGGGTGTGTTGTTTGTGTGTTGTGTGCGTTGTGGTTGAGTTATGTGTCTATATATATATATATATATATATATATATATATATATATATATATATATATACCTATATTTGTGTTTGTGTATGTGTATTAGTGTGAGTGTGTGTATATATATATATATGTATATGTATGAGTGTGCGTGTGTGTATACGTATATATATATATATATCAATGTTATATATATATATATATATATATATATATATATATAATATATATATATATATATATATATATATATATATACCTATATTTGTGTTTGTGTATGTGTATTAGTGTGAGTGTGTGTATATATATATATATGTATATGTATGAGTGTGCGTGTGTGTATACCGTATAT